>JAUKNK010000270.1:1405000-1707500 GCA_030765055.1 Mantis religiosa
GAAAAAAAAGCAATTTTAGAAGCAAGCCTTTGTGTCTGTGATCAGCATAACTAAAAACTGAAGAGTTGATAGAATACAAGACTTTGGATTTACATTCAGCAACTTCCAAAGAAGTGACAGAAATATTTTTAACTCAGAAAATCCCTCCACCTTAAACTATCCTTCAGATAGAAAATTTTTCAAAAACTCTTGTTTTCACAAAAAGTACTCTAAAAATTTTGATTATGTAATTACTTATTTAAGATATTTACATGAAAAATAAAACAAACATGTTGAATTTCTAGAAATTTCCTCAGAAATCTTTTACATTCTGGATGACCTTTACATAAGCTGGCAACTAATTGTTTAATTTTATTATTATAGTAAAGTTAACCTACGATAATTACCAGCTTAAGCCCTGCAAATAATCTGATTACACCTAGAATTTTATATGCATTAACTTGTAAACTTTCTGTACTTGTAAATGCATTGTAAATACTTTTTATAACTGACGAAACCTATTGCTTCTTGTAAGCTTAATGGTGAACAAAGGATTAACCATGAGATAGAGAAAATCTATAACAAAATATATATTGATCTCATTAACATGCACAATTTAATCAAGGTAGATTTGTTATGCAACATTAACCATTTCTGAGATATTCTGTGTTATTTTTTAAATTTGTCAATACTTGTACTTTTCCCAAATGCGAACATATCATTTATTTTTTAATTCTTGGTAATGCAAAGAGAATGAAGTTTCAAAGTCATCATATTGTAACTTTGTGGGTTCGTGAAGTTAAAAGTCCAATTGCACAAACTCAAAATGTTCTTTATTTCCACCGACTTACAGTTGAACACTTGCCAATTACACAGAATTACATAATGCATACAATTACGTTTCACCAGTTCGTCCGTTACAGTTCTACTGCACGCTCACAGTTACGCACACTCTTCCGATGCACGTGCGCAGTCTTCTCGTCCGTACACTAAAACGGCGCCTCTTCGCTCCTCGCCAAGATATGACTTCCTCCAGCCCGACGCGTTGCTTATATATGTAGGACCAACTGGCAAATCTAGAAGGTTCCGGATTAGATGAAATATCCCGTATGTTCCATAACTCAGAGGGAGCGGAAAGAGACGGTACAGTGATGTTTTTCCAGCCACCCCTCGTTGCCGCTATAAGACAAATGAGTGGGCGTGAACGAACGCCTACCGTCTCATGCAGCTGCTGCCCGCCGGTTCTATAGGGAGTTCCGACGTCTGGGTGACACTGCTCCCTCCTTAAAGCTGGTCGTCCCGAACAGCACCATCGTACTGTGCCAAGCGATCCAGGTATACCACTAACATCTTCCCTCGGGGAACCTTCTGGATGCGCTAGACCACATCGTTAATCCTCTTCACCACCCGGACGGTCCTTGCCATGGTTGCTGTAGCTTCGGGCAGTGTCCCTTGGTCCACGTAGGACGGTACAACCAGACCATGTCACCGTGCTGGAACCCTTGGCTGTTGGCTTGCCTGTCATATCGGGTCTTCATTCGGTCGCTCGCCTTCTGGATGTTCTGGCGAGCCATCTCGTGCATGTCGTGGAGGTGGTTCACCAGGTTCTCCACACACTCGGTCGCTGGCTGTTTCGCTTCCGGAGGGCTTCCAAAAGTCATGTCACAAGGGAGGCGTAACTCTCGGCCAAACATTGAACAGGCTGGCGTCATCCCAGTTGTGTCGTGTGTAGACGAGCGGTAGGCCAGCAAGAACAGTGGCACCTTGACCTCCCAGTCTCGCTGATGGCTGGACACGACCTTCCCTTAAGGTCTCGATGTATCTTTTGACCATGCCATCCGACTGGGGATGTAGAGGCGTCGTGCGGATCTTGGTCACTCCAAGCTTTTGTAGTGCGTCCTTCATTAGGTTGGACTCAAAGTTGGTACCCTGGTCAATGTGTAGCTCTAACGGCATCCCAAATCGACAGAATACTTGCTCCACGAGGTAGTCTTGTTCGTCTTTGTCTCTTTGTTTGGGATGGCATACAGCTTCAGCTAGTTGGTTAAGTAGTCCACGACCACCATCAGGTACTTGTTGCCTCGGTCGGAAACTGGGAACGGTCCAGCAATGTCAACGGCGAACGGTTCGAATTTCGCAAAGACGTGGTAGTGCTGCATGCGATCCTGGCTCCTAGTCTGGAGGCCGCGACTCGCCGCGCATACGATACGCTGACGGAACCATCTCACAGCGTCTGCTGGGAGCCTCAGCCAGTAGTAGCGCTGCCGCACTTTGTCAGTCGTTCGGTTCGCTCCCTGGTTTCCTCCTGAAGTACCGGCGTGCACTTCCTCCAAGACTTCCGGGACCTTACTCCGGGGAAGTACCAACTGTTCTCTTTGCGTCTTCCCATCGGGTGACTCCCATACCCGGAACAACACGCCCTCTCTGGTCTTCCACCAGTCCCATTGGGCCCAGTACGAATTGTAGGTGGCGCTCCTCGTTGCGATGTCCTCCCAGGTTGGTCTCGTCCCTGCCTCCACTACCCTCAAGAGTGGCCCCAAGTCTGCGTCTGCCAGCTGCTCCCTCCTCAGGCCTGCGCTATCCCAGCCGTCCGCAGGCACTGCCACAACTACTCGGACAGCTGCGGCACGCTCCTTCTCTTCCACTCTTGTACACTGGCCGCACTGTTCTAGACAGGGTCTTCGGGACATGGCTTCTGCGTTCCCGTGGCTCTTTCCTCTACGATGTTCCGATGGGAAGTCGTACTCCTGCAGCCTCTGTACCCAACGTGCTGTCTGGCCTTAAGGTTCTTAGAGCGGAATGGTCAGTCTTCAGGTGGAATGGCTGACCGTGCAGGTACTTGTGGAAGTGCGCCAAGGTCTTTACTACCGCCAATTATTCTCGTCGGGTGACGCAGTATTTCTTCTCTGCCTTGGATAGCGTCCTGCTGGACGTCGTGATCGGTGTCCGTTGGATTTAGCAGTCTCACTGGCGCCTCCTCTAGGCACGGCAGCAATGCCCTGGCTACACACAGTCTGTGTACAGGCGTCTTCTGGTCCAGCATCATGTTCCTGGTTCTCCGGCCTTCCAGTTGCACCGTCACCACCACCTTGCTCCTCGCGGGGACAGCCACGTCTTCGTTCAAGACAACCCTGTAAATTCCAAGGCGCTCCTCTGGTTGACGGAGTATAACCTCTTCTCCGATGAGCCGCAGGACCTTCTTGCCGACGTCGACCGTCCCAGTATCACCTCCTCAGCCACCCTCGCGACGAACACCAACAGACGTAGGTACTCCTTCCCAAGTTCAGCTTCAGCAGGGCTTCCTTTTCTGCAGGCAAGGTGTCGCCCAATGGCGTAACAAACTGGTATGGTCGACTCGGCTTCCTTGTCCGCAAACCCTTCGCCACGTCAAGTCTGATGATGGTCACGGCCGCCCTGATGTCCACCAGCACGCGGCACGTCTTCGCCCTTACCCAGCCATCCGCGATGAGGCTGTCATCCATACGCCGGCTGAAGGCGTGCAGTGTCACTTGAGGAGATTGTGGTGATGGCGCCGTCGTGCCCCTCTCCACGACGGCCCTTACTCGTTGTCCGGCTGCTCTTTCTGGTGTGGTCAGTCTCTCTGCAGGTGCCCGGGCTGTCCACACCCCCAACCCAGGCCACTAGGTGTTCACCGGCGTCCCTCGGCTGGTCCTTTTTCTCCGGTGTAGCAGACACTCCTCGCTCTCGACGTCGGTATAGCTGATACCTTGGCAGCCTCCATCCGTAATGCAGCCGTTAGCGTCTCGTTGATGGTTTTACAATCGCTGAGCATTAGACGCTGACGAATTTCAGTATCTCCTACCTCGTCAATGAAGTTGTAGGCAGCTTCCCGGGACACGAACTCTGGCGGGAGTTAGACTAGGACCTCGCTAGCCAGTTGTTCAACTGCCAGGGCGAACTCCTGCAGCGTCTCTCCTGGCTGCTGTGACCTTGCCTTTAGCTTGCTGCGGTGCGCTGCGGCTAAGCGGCGGTTTCCGAAACGATTCTCTAAGGCCTCCCAGATGTCCTTGGGCGCCGCCGTTATCTGCGCCGCGTTTAGGACTTCCGCGGCCCGTCCCTGGAGGCTGGCTATTAATTGTGTGGCCTCCTCCTCTAGTGACCATCTGTTGTGCTTGGCCACTGCGTCGAATTGGCGGCGGAAGACCTCAAACGTTGACGCGCCGTCATACTTCGGAGATTTGACGGGAGCCGATGTTGTATCACGTCCCGGTGCGTCGGCCTTCAAATCCTTCAACCTCCTGCCGACAACGTCCTCCACCATGGCGCTCAGGGACTTGACGCTATTGTCGGCCTTTCCTTCCAGCTCAATCACGCGGCTTGCCAGGTCTTCGACGAGCTCGCCTAACTCTGTGACGTCCCATTTTACGCCGGCCAACTGTTCTTCAAACTTTGCGGTGAGAGCCTCATTCGCTGCCTTCATTTCCGTGGCCACACTGCCGTTCGCTGCTCTAATTTCTGTGGTTAACTCTGCCTTCATTTCTTCCATCTTCTCGGTGATGTTGCCGTTAGCCGTCTTAATTTGTTTCAGTTCCGCTGCCAGGTTGTTATTTGTCGTATCCAGCTTCGTGGCTAGGCTGATATTTGCCGCTTCCGTCTTCGTTGTTAATTCGGCCTGCATTTCTTCCATCTTCTTGGTGATGTTGCCGTTGGCCGTCTTCATTTCTGTCAGTTCCGCCTTCATTTCCGTCATCTCCTCCAAAATCTATTCCAATGCCGCGTCCATGGCTGTAATGTTCGGTGATGTCGTTGCGCTTCCTGGCACCAGTGTGACTTTGTGGGTTAGTGAAATTAAAAGTCCAATTGCACAAACTCCAAATGTTCTTTATTTCCACCGACTTACAGTTGAACACTTGCCAATTACACAGAATTACGTAATGCAAACAATTGCGTTTCACCAGTTCGTCCGTTACAGTTCCACTGCACGCTCACAGTTACGCACACTCTTCCGATGCACGTACGCAGTCTTCTCGTCTGTACACTAGCACGGCGCTGCTTCGCTGCTCGCCAAGAACTGACTTCTTCCAGCCCGACGCGTTGCTTATATAGGACCAACTGGCCAATCTAGAAGGTTCCGGATTAGATGAAATATCCCGCATGTTCGAGAATTTAGAGGGAGCGGAAAGAGACGGTACAGTGATGTTTTTCCAGCCACCCTTCGTTACTGCTATAAGAAAAATGAGTGGGCGTGTCCGAACGCCTACCGTCTCCTGCTGCCGCTGCCAGCCGGTTCTATAGGGAGTTCCGACATCTGGGTGACACTGCTCCCTCCTTAAAGCTGGTCGTCCCGAAAAGCACCATCGAAGCGTGCCAAGCGATCCAGGTATACCACTAACATCTTTGGGTGGCAATATAGTGACAAGGTTTTTAAAGAAATGACTAATGCTTAAAGCCTACCCCATTCCCATATACAAGGGTCAGCTGTTAAGTACCGGACCTCACAATAAAAAAAAGTTAAAAGTGCTTTTCTTTATTTCTCAACATAATCTCAAGAAAAGCCAATACGTCTGTCAAATCTGTGTTCTAATTTCATTAAACTATCTCTGTAGTGCAATATATCATGGTCCTCAAAATAGCTGTTTTCCACATCAATGACATCCTTGTTGCTGTGAAATCTTCATACTCCAAGAAATGCTTTTGAGATTCAGGAACAGAAGGTAGTCACTGGATGCTAGATCTGGCCAACAGGGTGGATTTTCAACCAATTTGAACTTTAATTCATACATTTTTTCCATTGGAATAACAGAATGAAGGGCCGGAGCGTTGTCCTAAAAAAACAAGATTCTTTACTTTGCCAAATGAGGTCTTTTTCTTTTTAACTCATCACTCAGATATTGCAGTAAGCTTGTGTAGTAGTCACCAGTGATACTTTTATCCTTTTCCAAGTAATCAATAAAAATAATTCCCTGTGTGTCCCAGAAAATACCATAACCATGTTAGGTGACAAAAGTGACTTGGCCATTTTTGGAGTAGGTTCACCTGGCACAATCAACTGCTTTGACTGTGATGTACTTTCTGGAGTGTAGTGATGTAACCAAGTTTCATCCATCGTAATAAGCCATCTCAAAAATTCACTGAGATTTTTATGTTAGAACTCCAATTCTCAACAGAAACAGTTTTTCTTTGCAGCTTTTGATTAGGTGTCAACATTCAACAATGGCGGCACCCATCTTGCAAGAACCTGTGATGGCCAAAACATTACTTAAAATATTACCTGCATATTCTTGATATGTTTATGGACTCTGCTGTCTCAAGTAACTTTAATCTACGGTCTTCCAGTACTAAACAATGAATTTTTTCAATGATCCCTGGAGTTGTGACTTCCACCGGGCGTCCAGAGCGAGGCTCATCACTTGTGCTCGTATGTTCCATTTCAAACTCTGCAATCCACCTTTTAATGATTGTATATGAAGGGGCAGAGTCTTTCAGTGTACTGTTAATAATGTCCACTTTAGGTGTTAAGCCTTTCAACTGGAAGTATTTAATCACTGCTTGTTTTTCCAAATGCTCCACCTGTCTTGTTTAAAACGCTGCCATTCAAAAACTAAACAAGCTCTTGACCTGTAATGATGGATACGAGCTAGTCTAGAGATAAACTATATGATGCTGTCCGTCAAACTGGCCCTGTGGTGTAATCTCTATATGAGGCCTGGGACTTAACAGTTGACTGTCATACTTCTTACACCTCAAGAAAATTAGCAATATGATAACATTTATCTCATTTAACATGAAGAACAAAGAGGAATATGCATTTGTAAGAATAGTTTTACAAGAGTAGAGAAAGATGTGTGAGTGCAGAAAATCAGATTATTTTAAGTAATACTAAACTTACACAGGCACAAATATACGTATACTCAGAGACGTTCAGCCAAAGCACTGCAGTTGGCTTTCTAGATCAGGGTTTGCTGCCTAGTGTAGCTCCTTAATTTCCTCACAATACTGAGTGGGCACTGGTCCTGTACCCGGGACTAAACATTCACACCCCCAGGAGTGGGATTGATCCCGGGTGCATTCTGGATGCAAGGTACCAAAGTACATGCTCTAGCCCACTACACCACTGCACAGGACAATATTTCACTTAAGGAATTTGGAATTTATCTTTGGCTATTCTAATAGATAGTGTGCATCATAAGCAAAGCATTTTATGTGCTTACCTTAATTTGGAATTCCTTCTCAACATTAATTGATTTGACTGTGGCAAAACAGCTATAGATAAATCCAATAACATGTGCAAGTGGCACCAACTGTTTCATTGCTTGTAGCAGTATATCACTGATATACTCAGGATATGGGAATCTTTGCAACACAATAAATGGTGCTGATGAGGCTTCTTCACCAATATTTTGGGCCAGAATTGCTGAATATATAGCATGCTGGACTCCAAGGATTCCTTGGTACCAATATCCTGAAAAGCACAGTTTACATTTAATTTTAGTTATGCTTTTGCTCTACTAATAAGCATGTTCTTAGAAACAGCTTTAATGAATGTATGTTTGAATGTTCTAGCTAAGGGTAGGAAAAACTAATACAACCATTGGGTTGGAGCTGTTCCATTTTGAAACAGCTCTGAAAAGTAAGCACAGTTCCAGTTAACAGTCACTTTTATACTAGCACATTTATTCAAATATTTTATTACTAGTTCCAAAATTAAGCATCCAATTGTTGCAAGTGCATTATATTACCACAAATAGTGTGTATATGATGCAAGACCTTAGAATGTGTTTCCAAATTGCAATATAGAGGAATATCTACTTGAAATCTTCCAACCAATTGGATTTTATTATACTACTGAGCTCTTGTAAAATACATGTGAAAGTCAACCATACAATGTGCCATTTTGAAATTTAATTATAATCCTTAGCATCATTAAAAATTTGTGCATACAACCTGAGGGAGCTATGGAGAAAAAAAAGGAGTAAAGCATCATTAACTGAACTTCACTTATCTTTCACATTATAATTAATTAATATTATTGCAATTATTATAATTTATTAATTAAATTTGCTTCACTATAAATAGCTCCAGTTTTCTATTTTTATTTGGGAAGAGCATAATTTTCTGTTTCAGTTAGGGTAGGATTGGATTGTGCTCACTGTGTTAGAATCCAGATTTACAATCAGATTCAATCAGTAAAATATACATGCACATATATTTTGAAAAAAAATGAGGGAAATATACTACAATATCCAAAACAGAGTAATAATCATCAAGACATGAAACTTTTGATTTGCGAGAATCATTTACTTAGAGATGTTCCAGTTGTATAAGGAAGACTCTCCAGATCTATCTTATGTTAAGCTTCTATTTATTTTAGTGAAGAATAAGAAAGAATACCATATAAAATTTATTTCCATTTAAAAATGTAGTTTGCATGGCTAGTGTAGAAGAGCGACTAATTTCCATCAATTAACCTAATAATAGTGGTTTGTATTTATACTTGGTGGATCTCACTGCAGTTTTGAATAATATTTGTTCAAATGGAATGCTGCTTATGATATTTCTTACCTGGATTCATTCCAATGTCACTGCGTTCCTCACGAGGACCTAATGTTTGAAAAAGTGGAAATATTTCATCGTTGTGCCAGTTTTCTGATAGCACATCAGAGTGTCCAGGCTTTCTGAGCTCTGATGGAAAACGAATAGTCATCTACAACACAATGGAAACAAATTATAATGAGAAAGAGTTGCAGTTAGCTTCATCATTTAACACTAGAAGGATTTTGACGGTGCACTGCTTTAGAAGACATATTTCTTGCTTATGTTTTTTTCTACTCTTCCCATGTTCTACAACTTTTAATAAATACTTATGACAAACACGTCCACAAAGAATTAAGCAATTTGGACCTTTCTAAAAACTGGTACAAACAATTCCTACTAGAAGGACCGCCATCCATCATTTTGATGGATACGCAAGTGTGAACAATAGCCTTCGAATTGGTCCTCATCTGTTACTGTTTTCCTTCCTGATTGGTTTATGGCACTCTGCAGTCCCTTTGTCGATGAATAAGTAAGCTTTATTGCCCAAGTGGCTCAATTCGTACCACTTATGTATTTATAAGGAGTTGGAGCAAAAACTTTGCGTTGAAGCTGTTATGGTCGAGTACTTAGGGACAACTATTTTTCAGGAACAGAATGAGCAGAAACAAATTCGCTGAAATTTTGTGGTTTATGTGATTTGCTGACAAGGACACATGTTCTCAAAGACTAAGTACAGATCGCACTGCGCTGCTACTCCTGTCTGGAATCCTTTTATTGTCATTCCTTGCAGTGTTACATTGCAGGTGAAAATATCACTGTGGTTGAGCAAATGTTTCCTTGCAAGGCAAGATGCTCCTTCGTTCAATATTAGAGCAATAAACCAGACAAATTTGGAATAAAGTTTTGGCTTGCAATTGATGCCAATTCAAAGTATCTGGTGAATGGTTTTCCTTACCTGGGCAAAGATGAGCAGCGCCCCACAAGTGTTACTCTTGCAGTGCATGTTATAATGCATCTTATGCAGCCCTTAGTTTTTGCAGCAAGAAACATTACATGTGAAAATTTTCCACAACCAAATGCCGTGCAGAACGTCTGAAGCATAAAAGTACAAGCATTGTGGGCGCAGTAAAGAAATGTAGAAGGGAAATCCCTCAATCAGCAAAATGTGCTACAGCACCTTTGCACATAAATGTAATGTGTCAGGTGACATAACTCTGACATATTATCAGGGGAAGGAGAACAAAAGTGTGTTCTTTTTGAGTTCAATGCATTACACAGTTACTATAAATACCAGAATTAATGCCGTACTGCAATAACACCAGGTACGCATTGACGTCGTCGATCAAATGGATCAACGGTACACGGTGAAATATGGATGCAGAAGGTAGCCTATGCATGTATTTTTCAATACGTTGGTCTTGGAAGCTATTAATGCTTGTGTACTCTTTAAGAAAGTAACAGGTGAAAGAGTAAGCAAACAGTTCCTATACAACTTAGCAGAACAGTTGCCTTCAGCATATAAAACCACAAGGTTACAAAATGCACAGTTCCTCAGCAGAGCAACATTTAGAAGACTTGCCAATGCAGAGGGTGGAATAGGAGCAAACATTTATGTAACAAATGCAGCAAGTATGTTTGTAGACCATGTTTAGGCAACAGTGAATAAAGGTGTGTTAGGTGCAACGATGCTACAGGTGGTTTTGAGTGAGCAAAATCGGGTTTATAGGTCAAGATTCAACTGTATTTCTGTAATAAATACGACTCATCTATAAATTAATACGTTTGTAAGTGTCTTTTCTACTATATACTGTGGTATTCAAAATTTTATGTTGAAACACATGTGTTTGCTTAAGGAATTTGACCATATCACATTTGTTTAACGTATATATTTGGATTAATTTTTAGGCTTAAAATGTTCTTTTCTCATGTAATTGTTCAGACAAAAGTAAAATTATATACTGGTAAACTGTATAAATACTATTAGATAAACTGGTATGCATTTAAATTTGTTTACTATTTCAAAAAGGGAAAATAAAACTGCACCCGTCAAAATGACGGGTTATTCCTTCTCGGTAGACCATACTCGCCGGTCCTTCTAGTGTTAAACAAACAATTATAAATAATGAACATATATAAATAATGAACATATAAAGAGAAACAATGCCATTACTCCAAAAAGTTTATATGGCTATTTCATTGCAAATACACATATTGGTATCCTGTGAATCAAAACTTAGTATTTTTAGAAAAAGATTGGGTGAGGGTGTGTGCTATATATGCATGCAATATATACAGTAAAACCCATATTTAACCCTTAACTGGTAATGTGAGACACTTGTCACACAACTGGTGATGTGACATCTCTGAGACGTTTTATACATAATGTGACGTTGTGGGTTCGTGAAATTAAAAGTGCGATTGTACTATTCATAAAAATTCTTTATTTCCAACGACTTACAGTTGAGCACTTGCCAATTACACAGAATTACGTAATGCACACAATTACGTTTCACCAGTTCGTCTGTTACAGTTCCACTGCCGCTCACAGTTACGCACACTCTTCCGATGCACGCACAGTCTATTCGTCCGTACATTAGCACGGCGCTGCTTTGCTGCTCGCCAAGAACTGACTTCCTCCGGCCCAGCGCGTCGCTTATATAAGACCAGCTGGCCAATCTAGAAGTTTCCGGATTAGACGAAACACCCCGCACGTTCGAGAACCCAGGGGGGTGGGAAGAAACGGCACAGCGGCCCGCGATCCCTCTCCTAATCATCCCTTCATTTACTGACAGGAGACAAATGGGTAGTCGCGGCCAGAACGCCCCACGCCCGAACCCACCTGTGGCCAGCCCCACAGGGAGCTCCGACGTTCGGTTGACAAAGTGCTGTTTAAAAATGTGCATCATATTTGTCAATATATTGAAATTTAACTGTATTGGAACACCACAGTGAAGCGAAATAATCATTAATTTATAGATGAGTCGTATTTATTACACATCTGCTTCACTTACGTACCTATTTTGAGGACATGTTTCGCAAATCATCGTTTGCATCTTCGGCTCTAATGCGACTAAAGTTTGATTCAATGGTGTGGGTAATTCTTGAGTTTCTGCTGCCATCTGTTGATTTATTGACGAACTTAAATGTGGGAGGACAAAAAGAAACATAGGCACTAGAAAGAGAAAACAGTTCAGGCACTTAAGATACAAAAATATTGATAAGTCCGCAATAGCAGCTCATTTCTGGTTTGAAAATCATGAAATTAAAGATAGCACCAGATTACTAAAATACGTACAAAAACATAGTGAGCTCGTCATATGCGAGAGAATATACATAGAAAAACACAAAAAGCAACTAATGAACTTTGAAATCCTGCCAGAAGAGAAAGAAAGAACAGTTCAGGCACTTAAGATATAAAAATATTGATAAGTCCGCAATAGCAGCTCATTTCTGGTTTGAAAATCATGAAATTGAAGATAGCACCAGATTACTAAAATACGTACAAAAACATAGTGAGCTCGTCATATGCGAGAGAATATACATAGATACCACAAAAAGCAACCAATGAACTTTGAAATCCTGCCAGAAGAGAATCCCACATTTAAGTTCATCACTAAATCAACAGATGGCAGCAGCAACTCCAGAATTACCCACCCCACTGGATCAAGCTTTAGTCGCATAAGAGCCGAAGATGCAAGCGATGATTTGCGAAACATGTCCTCAAAATAGGTTTGTAAGTGGAGCAGATGTGTAATAAATACGACTCATCTATAAATTAATAAATATTTGTCAATATTTGAATTAATGATATTTTGTTTGAAGAAGGATACCCTTAACGATAATTTGATATATGTTATTATTATCTCTAAGAACTGTGAACATTATTTAATACACAAACATTTAATGCACTACAAAAAACAAATACAATGCTTCACTTTCTTGTTTACAGTCACACTATGCAGCACCTTACTTGTAAAACTGTACTGGTATATGGTTTAATAGCAAAAATATGTATCAACACATGCTATAGCTGCATCAGATTAAAGGTGCATAGGGAAAGAATTGGTTTTTCTCCCTTTCGTGATGTTCACATCCCAACAAATTAGGCATGTTCAGCACAGTTTACACATATCTTTCTGATGCAGTCTAAACACACTGGTATCCCGCACTTCAAACAGAAATAATAAATTCTTTTCTTTGCTGCTGTACTCAGCAATAATTTTTGAATGTTAAGCCATGTCATTTGTAATACATACACTCTCCTAAAAGTAAACGATTAGAAATGTAAAAAAAACGTCTTTCATTTTTTTTTCTCTCTCTCTCTCTCCCTCTCTCTATCTCTCTCTCTCTCTCTCACACACACATGCATACAAAACATAATTATTCAAAATCATTGAAGTTGCCACCAAAATATTCATCTATACTGTAATAGGCTCTGCTTAACAAGAATTTAGTTTAGATTTAAACTAAGCAGCTGACACAGTATTTTTTAGGCTTTCTGGAAGCTTATTAAGTAGTTTTGGACCAAAGTATTCGAGCTTATGTTCAAAAAGTTTTAGCCTGCGTCCTTTAACTATATAGTTATTCTTTCCCCTTGTTTCATATGTGTGGTCATAGGAATTTGTGAATGTTATATTCTTGTTATGTAGAAAAAGTACTGTTTACAGAATAAATATGCAGAAAAGAGTAAGTATGTTTAATTTTTTTAAAAAACAGCATGCATGAAATCGTACGTGTTATTTTTGCCAGGTATATGATAGCTCTTTTCTGTAGAAGAAAAATTCTGTTAAATTTTAATTTGGAAGTGTGTCCCCACAGCTCGATGCTATAAGAAATGTGTGAATATATTAATGCAAAATATACTAACTTACTAGTATCAACTGAGAGAAAGTAGCCTATATATTGCAACACAAAAAGTCCTGAGCTTAATTTACTTTCTAGATTTTCAATGTGTTTGTTCCAAGTTAACTTATCATCAAGGATTAAACCTTAAATATTTGCACCTTTTACACACTGGACTAGACTAACGCCTATGTTAAGCTGAGGTTCAAAAGGACGTCTCTTAAAATCAAATAGAATTAATTCGCTTTCTTGTGCATTAGTAAAGTCTGTTTAGTAAACGCGTGTGCACGTCGGCCTCTGCCTTTGAAGAACCCTTATAATCGTTTTACAACCCCCGACCCTTCTTCACCCAGATCTCTCTGCAAGGTTGCCACCTTTCTCGATACGTCATGGGTGTAGTATGAGGTTTCGTCTAAATAAATTACTTTATGTCAATTACTGTGAAACTTCCTTAGTTTTGACATATATATATATATATATATATATATATATATATATATATATATATATATATATCGCCAAGCTACAATTTTACTGGATTCCATAATAACCCTTATCCTATTCAAAGTGCGGTATTTGAAACCCAGCTCCTTTAGGAGGACGCGCAAAGTGAAGAGCCCATAAAGAAAATCACAAATTTCTTGCAAATGTGCAACTTATTGGTCTAAGGTGGGCGCTCTCCCTTTTGTATACAATCTATAAATTTCTCGATGAATTAAATCACATGTGAAATTATCTACTTTAGAGAAACGTTTCCTTTTGTTTTCACACTTGATCGGCGTCTTTGGTATTCCTTTCATCACAATATTTCTTACTGTATTTCTGTGAATACCCAGAATTTATCATCAGGCTCATTGCACGACCCCTTACCAAGATTATTTTTCAGCACATATTTATATGTGTTCAAAACAAGCGCTTGAATTTGCTTAGAAACAGTTCCCGTTATAACTTTGGTTTTTTTTTTCCTTTTTTAGGCCTTTCCAGGTATATAACTCGGCCCAGTTATTTACACTGTCTTCACTTTGATTATTTTCACGTGACTGAAAGTTATCTACTACTTTATTTGCACTTACCACTGCATTTCCCTCCTACGGTCTCCACATTGTGACACACAACAGATTTCTGCACGTAATGAAATAGATCAACTGGAAGTTGGAACTTTGGCAACTGAGACTCCACGTGGAGTAGACATGCGACTGTCACTTCGAGAAAACCAGGGTTCCTATTGGTCCTCAACGACAGTGTTCCATTTCTGAATTGTGGAGATAGATTTATGACCGTCATTAGTGGGCGGGAGGTTCAGGTTCCTTTGACTCCAAACTGCACATGCATTAACTAAACAGACTTTACAGAGCCTGATATCATTAAAATACTGTGCCACGATATTGGGGTCAAATTTGCACCGATTTCTAGATTCAGAAAGTTTCTGTTAGTGAAACCGAGTGTGGCATCGTCTGCATACAAACTTAATGCTACATTACCCTGCACCACAGTGTTTATGTCGTTAATATACAGAATAAACAATAAAGGTCCCAAAATGGATCCCTGGTGCATGCGAGATTGTACCTCTACAGGTTTTGAAATAAAATCACCTTGTTTACATTTCAGTTGTACATACTGTGTTGTATTAGTCATGTAGGATTGTACGAGGTTATTACTTAGACTTCTATTTCCAATATGTCCAAGATTATTTAATATAATTTTTGTATCGACACAATCGTGTCATCTCTATGTTTAAAAGCATAAGAAATTAGCAGTGTTTGCCCAAAAGCAAGTACAAATATATTAGAGGGTAATGCATGTCCTATATATACAAAATGGAAGCTTGCAAGTTTTTGCACTACTTTATGCATAAGAAGTATACACAAATAATCTTCCACTTACTGTCATTGGACAACTGTATTTTACACCAATGACATCGTTAAGTGGGTAGATACTAAAAGCTTAGAAATAAATGCTGACGAGGCCATAAAGCAATTGGAAGCATGGTTTATATACCATGGACTGAAATTAAATAAAATTAAACTAGAAATTGATCAAGGCTTCGAGGGTGATAAGGTCTGTTAACTTAATGAAAGTTGATCTTTTGGCCATTGTATACTCCATTGCCTTCTTCAGGATCTGAATATGACCAACAGACCAGCAGAAGGTACAAGTCACTCAGGTTAACCTGAGTTGGGGCAATTTCATGCTAGGTGTCTCTGGATGCTGAGAATGCCTTTTCAATGATCTGGCATGCAGATCCCTTTTATAGACTCATCCACTTGGTACTACCTTTCGACCAGCATTTGGAAGGATCTACCAGATCTTTACTGGGCTTCAAAATGCAGATCACCTAAGGCTCTCTCCACTCTCTTGGAAAGTATTCCATGATGAGACACATCGAAAGAAGATAGCAGAGATGAGAGGGGCAATTAAACAAGTCCTACTGTCTTTTTGGATTTGAAATGAAGTGCACTTTGGAATTCACTTGATTAAGTCAGTAGGGTTCGTTCTGCTTCAAGGAGGGAATTGAAAGCATCGGCATATTGTCTGTGAAACGCTTTCGGAAAAGATGTCATCCTGGATGCATAGTAGTTCAAGGTTGTCAACATACATGTTTGCCTTTGCTTAGAGATTGTAGGCTAGGCCTTAAATGCCCTCAAAGTTGGGGTACACTGGCCTAGTTGGTTATGAAATGTTTAAGTGGCCCTCCACATGTCTTTACATGCAATCTGGTCATACTGTCCTAACATGCATGTACTCTGTGCTTGCACAGTCACACACTCACCTTCCGGAGTAAACATTGGAAAAATTGCCTCTTGTAGTATTTAGGTATTATCATTAAAATATATATGTTGCAGTTTTGGTTTCATTGAAATACTTCCACTACTTTAGGCAAAGTTATGTTTAAATTAGCAAGTACAGTAAGAATTTTCTTCATACAAGCAACTTTTAGCAGGATTTATAAGTTTAAACCAATTTATAGGAAAGAAAGGCCCTCACCTTGTTGAAGTAGATATTTCCTTTGCACCACTATACTTCAGTAGAAGTTCACTTATAGCTGACAATGGTAAGACGGTAGTGATGTAGGTTCCATTCAGTACTGGAGGATAGGGATTGAAGTAAACTTCAGGGTTTGGTTTTGGTTCTGCAAAAGAGCGAACAATGACCAGCACCATACCCAGTATTACAGGTGCCAAAATGTCCATTGCTGTCTGCCAAGGATTACGCTTATATAGAACCCAGTTCTTCCACATGAGAAGAAAGAATTTCCTGAGAAGATGTTTACCCATATTTACCGGTGGAATGCTGTAAGAAACAAGTGTTACAATTTTAATTTCTGCTGTGGAAGAATTTAAGACAAGCTTTAGAGATAAAATGTAAATTTATATTTTATACTACTTTATACTCACCAGTTACATGCACAATATCTTAAGACAATGCATCTGTGTAAAATTAAAAATGCACAACTCTCATTGAATAAACCTTTAGGCATGTGAAGATCAATAAATTCAATTTTAATAAGCTAAGTTAAGCATAGATAGAGTCAACATGAAAAATTCAATGCCATGGCCAGGATTTGAACCACGGATTTCCTGCTATGTTGTTCATTGGTACGGTACGTTTGCCATGGTAGCTCAATGTGTTGGATGTAAAACAGGAGATCTGTGGTTCAAACCCCGGTCATGGCATTGAATTTTTCATGTTGACTCTATATAATACCTTAGCCTATATATGGCTAGTGTGAAGAAATGATTAATTTCCATCAATCAACTTATATAAGTTAAGCAGCTTTTCTTCTTATAGTGTAAGATTTTAAGCTTTCACGGAGAATGTTATTGATCAAGGCGTCACAGGTGATCAGCCGTGTCAGGTTTATGGTCAATTGCAAAGCCTTGATTAGTTCTTCTTCTTGTTTTATTTATCATAAATCCTTTTTGATATGCCTACAAAAAGGTGCTACTTGTATCAAAACAGTTGATTACATCCATTCTAAAATGGCTTATTGCATTTAAAAAGAAAATATAAACAAATTGGTCTAGTATACTAGAAAAAAATGGTCTATTGTGTGGCTCTAACTGAAGTTTTTAATTTTACCAATATGAATTTTAGAAGACATTTAACTGACTAGAACCACTTAATAATTCATAATAAATGCGTAAATGTTAAATACTTAGTAATTGAAGGTTCCAAATTTGAAGATGGCAATAGGACCATTCATGTCTTTTAGGCAGTCATATTTTAAATTACATCTTAAAAGGTTGTCAGTATAACTTCTGCAATTGTTGTTTTACATTAGTCAATGACTAAAGTAAAAGGCTAAACAAATTGCTTCTTCTTTTACTACATATTTACAGAAATTATTACTGTCATGCTGGCTGTACTTCAGGCATTCAGTACTTAAAATTACTGTTTTAGTTGAATAAGCACAAAAGTAAACTGTTATAATGTTGCAAGAGAATAGCAGCAACAGCAAAAAATAAAATAGTAATTAAATGTATAAGTGATAACACTAAAATATGGGTAATAATGTTCAGTACTTTGGCAAAGTACAGGCCTTCTTGACTCAGATCATTCATAGCACTAGAACTCAAGGCTCAAAAAAATTTTTGAGAATTTTCAGTGGGAATGTAGTAGGTTTAAGTAATAGGAAAATCTTTTAAGAGATGGTCCTTACACGATGGTTTTGAAATATCTATGGATCCTGACAAGTAAAGAGAAATTTGACCTTCAAAGCTTGTGTTCAAAATGACCACCTGCAGCTTCAATACAAGCTTCCAGTCTCCTGTGGTAAGACTGCTGCACCGTCCTAGCATTTCACCAGAAATTTCATATTCATTTCATTGTTTCATATTATCTGGTGTAGTTGGTACATTCTTGTAGACTGTGTATTTCAGTTTTCACCAAAGGAAAAGGTCTAATAGAGTCAAATCTGGCGAATGGGCTGGCCAATCCATCAATTTGGAAACAATCCGTGAAGACCAGCTGTGATAATTCGTGCACTATAAGTTGGACAGCCATCTTTCTGGAACCACAAGTTCCTCCTAGAAGCCTAGGAGATGTGATAGGAATGGAACCTATGTCGATGGATAATCCAAAGGACACTTGCCTGACTCATTTCAATTATATGTGCAATTACGTGAGAATTAATTTGCTGATCTACTGCAACAGCAACCAAAAAATTCATTTCCTCTACATCTCCAGTCACCTGTTTGTTTCTGTTACATTCCTTTGGTGTTACACTACCACTTTCACATAACTAGTTGAAGAGGTTGATTAATAATTGCTGAGAAGGTTGAGGTCTATTGGGATATTTCCGTATACACTATAAAAGAATGAACTGAATTCTTCCTGCACTCTCTGAACACCATGAGCATGTCAGCTTTTTCTGCATTAGAAAATACCATCTTCATTTGCAACCAACTGCTTGAACTATAACTAACTAACTAGAATGTTGCAATGCATAAATGAACGAGAAACACGTGTAAACATACAGTAACACTGTATCTAGTAACTAAGCTGGTTGAATGGAACATATAATTGTCAGAGTGTAAAAGTTTCAAAATTAGACATCTCGTGAAATACTGGCACTAGAATCCTGCGGAATACACCATTAACATTCTAATTTGCCATACTTTTGATTTTTTATATAACTAGGCATTGTTCCATTTAAAAAAGTGTATGTTTGCTCCAAAGATACACCGTCATAGTTTTATTAAATTCTATTTACAGGTTAAAACTACGAGCCCCTAATTATCAAACAATGCTGTGAAAACCAAATATCCCTAATTATCAAACAATGCTGTGAAAACCAAATATCAATAGCTATTTACATTTTGGAAAATTAGTGGTGCAAATTAACTGTTTCAAATTTAATGTTTAAAACAAAATATAAAACAAAAAATAGTCATATTATCACACTGAAAATCAGCTACATTTGGGCAGTAAATTACCACAATAAAACAACAAAAAATATCAAATAAATAAGAAGCCTAAATAGAGCAGTTGAAACTGGAAATCACGTTTCTCTACTATGGATCCCAGCCCATTTCAGCAATGAATATTGTCGCAGCGATGGGCATAAAAAGGTTCGCGTGGCTTGTTTACACAAAGGAACTAACAGACGGACAGTATTTCACGGAGATAAAGAGCTTGTATAAGCATATAAACATGGCGCCGGGGATAAAGGACTTGCCGGCATAGATTAAGTTACGCTTCAGAAGGTTATGGAACAATCCATTTCTTGTTTGTCCCAGAAATCTCACGAATTTATCAATGAGGTATTTAAGAAGACTGAGTATGTGACGTAATGTTGTTACATGAGAATTGAACAGTGTATTTCTACGGAAATAAAGAACATTTGGAATATCTGCAACTCAGACTTTTAATTCTACAAACCCATAAAGTCACAATATGCAGATCAAATAGCAAAGAAAGGTTTAATACAAGAGTTGAAACCCTAATAAAAAATTGAAATAAACAATTAAACAACATTAGGCAACATTTCAAAAGACGGCAGAGACTTGATGAAGAAGATAAATTAAAAGATAAGGATTATAATCATAATAATCATAATCCTTTATTCACCATTAAGTTTACATGAAGCAATAGGTTTTGTCAGTTATAAGAAGTATTTACAATGTATTTACAAGTACAGATGGTTTACAAATTAATGCGAATACAATTCTAGGTGAAAGCAGATCATTCGCATGGCTTAAGGTAGTAATTATTGTAAGTTAATAACTTTACTATAGTAATAATAAAATTAAACGAATAGGTACCTGCTACTGTAATTTATGAGTATTACATAAATTCACTAGCATGTATGTTATATTCTAAGTATTCTTATACAGTATAAAATTCTTTTTGTTTAAAACACTTTTTAATACTATAACAAATCTGTTTTGTGGCAGTTCTTTTCTTTCCAGAGGAAGCTTATTGAATAATTTTAACTGTTGATAACAGTAGCTATTTATGGTCCTGCTCAATCGGTTGTGGGGTGTATCTAAATTATGTTTGCATTGAGTATCATAACTGTGTACTGAGAAACGATTATTAAAGACAGTTGACATACAAAAACTGTCAAGAAAAACAGCAGTGACCCTATTTAGAATGGAAACTGGTTACAACTGCCTCGCAGAATACCTCTACAAAATATGCTGCTTACCGACAGCCAAGTGCACTCTCCGTGAAGAGACCTCATTCTGAATAAATAACATTTCATCAAATGCAAAGGTCTTAAAAGTGACAACTTGCAGACTTTACATTGGGAAGCCATGGAGAAAATGGTGCAGATCAATTAATCCCCAGTACCATTGGTGAACAACAACAGATTCTGTCTAATTCTTACAGCTTACAACTTATGTAAAACTCTCGAAAACACACATGCACACACATGGCTATTTTTCTAAAATTGCTTTCTTTGGGTTCAGGGGCCTCAAAACTTATACTTCTGATGAAACCTCAACATCAAATTTTGGGCAGAACACAACACCTCCCTACTGATATGTAATAGTGAAAGTAAAAACTGGACTTAAAAGTTTAAACTGCAAATTGTATGAATGCATTTTAATGGCCCTATAATGGTTTAGAAACAGAAATTATTAATAAAACAATTACATAGTATAAAAGTAAATGATATATGTCAGAAAATTTAAAAATTTGAATATTCCTTCTATTTTGGTCGAATTTTACTCATGCATCTACATAATGTCATAAATGTTAAAAAAAATAAAAGTGTGCATTAAATAGTGATAATGATACAGTGCTTTGCAATGATATCAAAAACAATCAAATATTACGGTTATTAAGTATGTCTAATATCATTCATTCCTCCTCTTCTCTGCCTTATTTATTGTCATGATATCATGAGGTATGTGAGATCCCTAAAATGTTTATATACAACATGTTTAATTACTCCACACATTAATGTTCATTATAAATATCTATTAAGTTGTATTACACATTTGTAATCTTCATAATAATTAATAAATAAAGCTGCAGTTTCAGTTTTTTCCCCATGCTAAAACATGGGACTAGTTTTGGGAGCAATTATATATATCCATTTTCACCTTTGTTTAATGAAAGTCAGATCCTACCTTGATTTTATCCACTGTTTCTTCCCATTTGTTCCATGTTTACCTGAAAGTATTGCCTTATTTAAGACCTATGAGCCTAAGTAATAAGCTGATATTTGGAAGAATTTAAGAACAGTAATGTCAAAATTAACTAATGAAACATTTGTAACATCTCACTTTACTTTAAACGTAATAAATACAGCACTCTTAAAGTTTGCCCTTAACTTTTTTTGTCATGCACTCTTGATGATGATGACGATGACGATGACGATGACGATAACGATGACGAGGACGAGGACGATGACGACGCTGACGATGACGATGACGACGACGACGACGACGACGACGATGATGATGATGATGATGATGATGATGATGATGATGATGATGATGATGATGATGATGATGATGATGATGATGATGATGATGATGATGATGATGATGATGATGATGATGATGATGATGATGATGATGATGATGATGATGATGATGATGATGATGGCATCACCTGCCTGCCTCGGTAACGTAAAGTCCGCGTCTGCTCGGAGCCTCAACCAGTAGTAGCGCTGCTGAAGTTTGTCAATCGTTTGGTTCGCAGCCAGATGTCCTCCTGAAGTACCGGCGTGCACTTCTTCCAAGACTTCCAGGATTTTACTCCGGGGAAGTACAAACTATTCTCTCTGCGTTTTCCCATCGGGTGAATCCCATACACGGAACAGCATGCCCTCTCTGGTCTTCCACGAGACCCATTGGGCCCAGTACGACTTGTAGGTGGCGCTCCTCGGTGCAATGTCCTCCCAGGTTATTCTTGTCCCTGTCTCCACTTCCCTCATAGTGGCCCCAAGTCTGCGTCCGCCAGCTGCTCCCTCCTCATCATGCGCTATCCCAGCCATCCGCAGGCATTGCCATGACTACTCGGACTGCTGTGGCACGCTCCTTCTCTTCCACTCTTGTGCACTGGCCCCACTCTTCTGGACCTGGTCTTCGGGACTTAGCGTCCGCGTTACCGTGGCTATTCCCTCTGCGATGTTCCGAGGTGAAGTCGTACTCCTGCAGCCTCTGGACCCAACGTGCTGTCTGGCCTTCCAGGTTCTTAAAGCTCAATAGCCAGGTTAGGGCAGAATGCTCAGTCCCCAGGTGAAATGGCTGACCGTACAGGTACTTGTGGAAGTGCTCTAAGGTCTTTATTACCGCCAATAATTCTCGCCGGGTGGCGCAGTAGTTCTTCTCTGCCTTGGATAGCGTCTTGCTGTAGTAGGCTATTACCCGCTCGTGGCCCTCCTGGAGTTGAGTTAGGACGCCTCCAATACAGTGGTAGCTGGCGTCGATGTCTACAATGAAGGCGCTACCTGTTTGTGGAAATCCCAAAATTGGAGCACTGCACGGGGTCTTCTTCAGGTGCTGGAAAGCATCATCGGCGTCGACCGTCCACACATAAGGTCGGGGAAATAACTTTTGAAGCGTCGGAAATAACTGCACAGCCTCAGGAGACTGCGCAACTCTTTCTTATCATTTGGGCGAGGCCAATCTGTCACAGCCTGTGTCTTCTCCGGGTCTGTGGCCACTCCGGTTGCTGAGACTATGTGGCCCAAGAAGTTGACTTCCTTGCGGAAGAGCTGGCATTTCTTCGCGTTCAGCTTCAAGTTGGTCGCCTGCAGTCTCTGTAGCACCTTACTCAGATTCTCGAGATGGTCTTCAAAAGTTTTAACGACTGTGATGATGTCGTCCAGGTATAGCAGGCAGGCGTCGTAAGTCAGTCCTCTCATTACTGACTACATGAGACGTTGGAAGGTAGCTGGTGCGTTGCAGAGGCCAAAGGGCTTAACTGTGAACAGCCAGAGCCCTTGGGCTGTAGAGAATGCGGTTTTCTCCTTGTCTCTCAGGTCTAGATCTACCTGTCAGTAGCCCGACTTCAGGTCCAGGGTCGAGAACCACTGTGCACCAGCAAGCGTGTCCAGGGTGTCGAAAATCCAGTCCTTCCGGGTGACAGCGTTCAGCTTCCTGTAGTCCACGCAGAAGCGTAGCTCGCCGTTCTTCGCCACCAAGACTGCAGGGGAACACCACGGGCTGTCACACCTTTCAATCACTTCCCTGGACCTCATGTCCTCCAGCATGCCTCGTAACGCCTCTTGCTTCGCCAGCGGAACGTATCTAGGTGGTTGCCGAATAGGGCGGGCGTCCCCGGTGGTCAATGAGGTGAGGCACTTTGTTCGTGCGGCCGCAGTCATTGTCACCTTGGCTGAAGACGCGCTGGTATTGCCTCAGCAGTTGTCAAACTTTCTCCAGCTGCTCTGCGGTCAGGTGATCGGCCGGCCGCTCCATTAGGCAGTCTAGCCGGGGTCCCAGGTTTTGCGGCAGCACCAGCTCCTGTGTCTGGACGATTGATGTTACGCTTACCACGGGCTCGCGCGTTCCCAACTCCGTCCCAGACTGGAGGTCGTGATCGGTGTTCGTTGGATCTAGGAGTGCCACTGGTACCTCCTCTCGGCACGTCAACAATGGCCTGGCTACACATAGTCCGTGTACAGACGTCTTCTGCTGTAGCATCATGTTCCTGGCTCTCTGAACTCCAGTCGCGCCTTCACCACCTCGCTCCTCGCGGGCACAACAACGTCTTTGTTCAAGACAACCCTGCAGATTCCAAAGCGCTTTTCGGGTTGACGGAGCATAACCTCTTCTCCGTTGAGACGCAGGACCTTCCTGCCGACGTCGACCGTCGCCTCGTGGCTCCTGAGGTCATCCAGTCCCAGAATCACCTCCTCAGCCACCTCCGTGACGAACACCCACAGACGTACGGCACTCCGCCCCAAGGTAAGCTTTGCAGGACATCCTTCTCCACAGACAAGGTGTCCCCTGATGACGTCATCAGCTGCTATGGTCGGCTCGGCTTTCTGTATGGCAAAACCTTAGCTGCGTCGGATGTGATGATGGTCACGGCTGCCCCGCTGTCCACCAGCACGCGGCACCGCTTCCCCGTTACCCAACCATCCGCGATGAGACTCTCATCCATCCGCCGCCTGACGGCGCGCAGTGTCACTCGAGGAGATGGTGTGGATGGCGCCGACTTTCTCCTCGCCACGCCGGGCTGCTCTTCCTGGTGTCGGCAGTCGCTCTCTAGGTGTCCCAGCCGTCCATTCCCCCAACACACGCCCCTAGGTCTTCGCCGGCGTCCCTCGGCTGGCCTTGTCTCCAGTGTAGCTGACACTCCTCGTTCTCGACGTCGGGGTAGCCGTCAACTTGGCCGCCTCCATCCTCAATGCTGCCGTTAACGCCTCGTTAATGGTTTTGTAGTTGCCGAGCACTTAGCGCTGCCGTATCTTGGCGTCTCGCACACCGTCAACGAATTTGTGGGCGGCTTCCCGGTATATGAACTCTGGCGGAAGGTCAACCAAGGCCTTCCTAGCCAGCTGCTCAATCGCCAGGGCGAACTCCTGCAGCATCTTCCCTGGCTGTTGCGACCTTGTCTTCAGCTGACTGCGGTAGGCTGCGGCTAGGCGGTGATTCCCGAAACGGTTCTCCACGGCCTCCCAGATATCCTTGGGAGCCGCCGATGTCTGGACCGCGTTTTGGACTTCCGCGGCCCGTCCCTGGACGCTGGCTATTAGCTGTACGGCCTCTTCCTCCGGTGACCAGTTGTTATGCCTGGCCACCGTGTCGAACTGGAGGCGGAAGACCTCGAACGTTGACGCTAACTCCGTCTTACTTGGGAGGTTTGACGGACACCGATGTTGTTTGTGTCCCGGCGCGTCGACCTATAAATCCTTCAACCTCCGGCCGACGACGCCCTCCACCATGGCTTTCAGGGACTTGACGCTGATGTCGGTGTTTCCTTCCAGCTCATTAACACGGCTCGCCAAGTCTTCGATGTTCTTGGCTAACTCTGTGACGTCCTCTTTTACGCCGGCCAGCTGTTCTTCAAACTTTGCGGAGAGAGCCTCGTTCACCGCCTTCATTTCCGTGGCCAGACTGCCGTTCGCTGCTCTCATTTCTGTGGTTAATTCGGCCTTCATTTCTTCCATTTTCTCAGTGATCTTGTTAGCCATCTTCATTTGTTTCAGTTCCGCGGCCAGGTTATTATTTGCTGTCTCCATCTTCGTTGTTAATTCGTTCATCTTCGCAGAGAAGTTGTTATTTGCTGTCTCCAACTTTTCTAAAATCTGTGCCAATGCAGCCTCCATCGCTGTAATATCCCACTTCTGACACCAGTTGTGACTTTGTGGGTTCAGGAAATTAAAAGTCCAGTTGCACAAACTCAAAATGTTCTTTATTTCTACCGATTACAGTTGTTACACTTGCCGATGACATAGAATTACGTAGCGCACACAGTTACAATCCACCAGTTGGTCTGTCACAGGTCCACTCCACACTCACTATTGCGTACAACTCTCTCTAGAGCTAACTAAAAACTCCCCTGATACACGTACGCAGTCTTCCAGTCCGTTCGCTAAGACTGCGCTCTTCACGGCTGCTCGTCAAGAGCTGCCTGAGTCGTCCAAGGCGCCACTTACACAGCCAGATCGCCGCATCTTGAAGCTTCGCAGCTCGGAAAATCATCCGGATTGTTCCAGGCGTCAGGGGGAGGGGAAAGAGACGGTACAATGCCTCGTGACACTCTCCTAACCATCCCTTATGTGAGCGCCCAAGATAAATGTGTCGGCGTGGTCTCAATGCCTCCTGTCCCCTACCCAGCTCCAGTTGGTCATGCCTTCTGATAATTGGGTGACAATATAAAGAAACTCATTTTCCACTAACTTTCATACTGCACAGTTTTACCCTTATTCTGAGTGAATAAGAGGAAGTTATGTTCCTAATAATGGTTAAACTTTTGCATATTTTAATGCAGTATTCAGGAAAGATTTTGTGTAGGAACAAAATTAGCATAAAGTGAAAAGAAAATTTTTTTAAATTAATTTACTTGGGCATCAGAAATAACATAAGGAAATATTTCGGAAGATAAGTACAATCAGTATATGTAATGGTATGAAATCTGAATAACTATTTGTCATATAAAATAAAAACATTGGCGTCAAGAATAAGTTGTAAATGATGTTGATAATGATGATAGTGGTGGTGATGATAATGAGTTTTTGTTTTGTTTTTGTTTTTGCAATTTACGTCCTCCATCGTTAAGTCATATCAGACGATGAATGGAATGGTTGAAATGATACTCGTATGAGTCTGAGGTCCATGGTGCTTAGAGCTAACTGACATTCATCTTTCAGAATAAGGGAAAACCCCAGAAGAAACGTTTTCCAGGTAACTCGCCCTAACCAAGATTTGAACTCAGGACGGCGAAATAAGGCCTGTGGTCCCAATTCTTAGAACTTAAAGCCTGATAAAGATGCCTCTAAGCAAAATTAAGCAGTCTTTCGCGCTCAATATAGAACCACAACAATACTGCTCAGAACAACAATAAAGAGAGTGCATAAATGAAAATTCAACTTTTAATCTTAGTCTAAAGAATGATCACAGAACACAAACAAAACAACATTTTAGCGTTTACAGTTCCCATTCAAAGCAAAATATTGAACACACAACCACTGCGGTGAGCACAAACATTGCATCGACATGTCCATACTCTGCGGCATTCTCGCAGACATCAGATATGTTTCGTATTTCACCAGTTGCGCAGGCCAAACGTTCCAACGTTCCTTTTCATATTTAATAGACGTGCTATATACTACTGTCTTTATGGGTCTCTTCAAAGAAAAGGTCAAGTGATAAGATCAGAAAGCGCAGGGGAGTGTGCCGGCAAACGATTCATTACAGTCTAGTGATTAGCGTATTTAGTGATAAGATGACTTCCTTCAACCTCAAAGTGAGCTGGTGCTTCATCATGTTGAAACCACATGCCCTGTTAAAAGAACCGCTTCCATTAGATCAGGCAAAATGTTTGCTGCAATAGTACAGTGAAAGCCATGATTTTTCGGACAAGTTGGTCCATACATGTAACATGCTTGTTTTTTAAGGAAAAAGATGGTAAACAATTCAAAATTACTAAGTTCTTCATTCCATGCACTTTAGAGGTACCCCAGTAATAGAGTTTTGATTTGCAAATTATTTTTAAAATGCACAGTACCTGTTAACTGGTTGAGATACAAAAATTTGCTCGTCAATATTTTTCGGACAAGAGATGGTTGCGAACTCAAATGTTATGTGCTGTGCGGGGAGAGCCCAAATCAGTACCTCACTCTCTCGCACAAAGCAGACGCAAATATTTAGGAGTGAAATGGGGCACAGAGGAAGGAACAGTACATTTGAGCAATGACAATTAGTAATATTCAATCATGAAAAGGAAAAAACGTATCGACAAACAGCAGATTTGTTGAACATGAAGAAAATTACTGTTGACGACATTATCTGCCGATATAAATATAGGACTGAAAATTGGCCACAGACAGGTCGCCCGAAGGTCCTTAATGGGAGACAAGAGAGGAAGTAATAAGCAAAGTGAACAATAATCCACGTCTTACTGCAACTGCTACTGCTGCTGAGGCTGCGAGTGCATTTGGAAAAAGGATCAGCACAAGCAGCTTCTGCAGGGTATTATTATTATTATTATTATTATTATTATTATTATTATTATTATTATTATTATTATTATTATTATTATTATTATTATTATTATTATTATTATTATTATTATTATTATTATTATTATTATTATTATTATTATTATTATTATTATTATTATTATTATTATTATTATTATTATTATTATTATTATTATTATTATTATTATTATTATTATTATTATTATTATTATTATTATTATTATTATTATTATTATTATTATTATTATTATTATTATTATTATTATTATTATTATTATTATTATTATTATTATTATTATTATTATTATTATTATTATTATTATTATTATTATTATTATTATTATTATTATTATTATTATTATTATTATTATTATTATTATTATTATTATTATTATTATTATTATTATTATTATTATTATTATTATTATTATTATTATTATTATTATTATTATTATTATTATTATTATTATTATTATTATTATTATTATTATTATTATTATTATTATTATTATTATTATTATTATTATTATTATTATTATTATTATTATTATTATTATTATTATTATTATTATTATTATTATTATTATTATTATTATTATTATTATTATTATTATTATTATTATTATTATTATTATTATTATTATTATTATTATTATTATTATTATTATTATTATTATTATTATTATTATTATTATTATTATTATTATTATTATTATTATTATTATTATTATTATTATTATTATTATTATTATTATTATTATTATTATTATTATTATTATTATTATTATTATTATTATTATTATTATTATTATTATTATTATTATTATTATTATTATTATTATTATTATTATTATTATTATTATTATTATTATTATTATTATTATTATTATTATTATTATTATTATTATTATTATTATTATTATTATTATTATTATTATTATTATTATTATTATTATTATTATTATTATTATTATTATTATTATTATTATTATTATTATTATTATTATTATTATTATTATTATTATTATTATTATTATTATTATTATTATTATTATTATTATTATTATTATTATTATTATTATTATTATTATTATTATTATTATTATTATTATTATTATTATTATTATTATTATTATTATTATTATTATTATTATTATTATTATTATTATTATTATTATTATTATTATTATTATTATTATTATTATTATTATTATTATTATTATTATTATTATTATTATTATTATTATTATTATTATTATTATTATTATTATTATTATTATTATTATTATTATTATTATTATTATTATTATTATTATTATTATTATTATTATTATTATTATTATTATTATTATTATTATTATTATTATTATTATTATTATTATTATTATTATTATTATTATTATTATTATTATTATTATTATTATTATTATTATTATTATTTATTATTTATTATTATTATTATTTATTATTATTATTATTATTATTATTATTATTATTATTATTATTATTATTATTATTATTATTATTATTATTATTATTATTATTATTATTATTATTATTATTATTATTATTATTATTATTATTATTATTATTATTATTATTATTATTATTATTATTATTATTATTATTATTATTATTATTATTATTATTATTATTATTATTATTATTATTATTATTATTATTATTATTATTATTATTATTATTACTATTATTGTTACTATTATTATTACTATTATTATTCCTATTATTACTATTACTGTTATTACTATTATTATCATCATCATCATCATCATTACTATTATTATTCCTATTATTACTATTACTGTTATTACTATTATTATCATCATCATCATCATTACTATTGTTAAACATCCTACAGTGTAGGTCATATGTGATGATGAATGATATGGGTGAAATGGTGCTCAAACGAATCGGTCCATAGAGCTTAGAGTTATTCGACATTCATCTTTCACGTTGATGGAAAAGCCCGGGAGAAACCTTATCCAGATAACTCACACGACCTAGATTCGAACTCTAGACTTCCTCAAGGTGAGGCATACAGACTACTTTCACACCACAGAGGCAGGCACACAAAGACTAATATGCTATATTAAGATGTAAGGAATAGTTACTTACAGTAAGCGTAAAATAGTAAAGATATGTTGTGTGAACGTTAGTTGAGAACTTGTTTTAATGTATCACATTGGTCATTTCTCCATCTTAATTCTAAACATTAAATAATTTCTGTTTTCTAACGTTAACTGCATTGGCAGCAATATAGCACATGATTAAAAATGTATTTCTAATGAGAAAATCAAAAACTCTTGAGCATGAGCACTGCGATGTGATTTCTTTTATTTCGCCAAGACGAATAAAGTATTATACTAAATAGCTCGTTTTGTACGTTATCGTTAGAAGACAAAGTAAACCTGAAATACAGCGACAGAACGGCTCCTGATCTACACATAAATATAGAACAAGTAGGTTATGGTTAACGTAAGAATTAAATAGGACATGTACGCGAAAAATAAATGTGAAATGATAAATGCTTTATTGTGCTTTCCATGTGTTCAGCTTGGTAGCGGTAACCAGTGGTCAGAAATAAGCTGTGGTGCATTTAGTTGACGTGCGTGGAAGCATTAGGGTACTCTAGTTACTCGATAATCTTTTGTAAATTGTACGGCAGCTCGATAATTGCTTGAGAAGTTAGCTTAACTTCCGAGACTGTCGGACGTGATTAGTTCTGCGTTAGCATTGTAGGTGGCGCTTAATGCTAGTCGATGTTCAATTAAAAAATCATTCCTGCTGCAGATGGAGTATATATTGCATAATATAACTCAGTATGAATTCATCGGGTGGTGGCATGTCTCATGTTCAAGGGGTCCCGGGTTCTAATCTTGGTCAGCATGCATTATCTGGATAAGATGCCTTCCGGGGGTTTACCTTATCCTGATAGATGACAGCTGAGTAACTCTGAGCCCTACTATGGATCCGGCACTTATTTGAGATCATTTCATCTATTTCATTCATTAACCAATAGTAATGCCTGGGATGTTGGAGAAAGTTAATTCAAAAATAAGAAAAAATCTTTAATTCACCGTCGGATACGTTCTACGCGGTTATTAAATGACGTTATTCATTTGAAAACATATAAATACAAAAACCATGAAGCATTCCTACATTCATTGTTCAGCCGCGACTAGGGAAAGGAATGCAAGATTTCCTGCGGAATATCCTGCAGTCGTTAAGAAAGGAATCAGCCTTTGCTTATGTCAACAGTATATCCGCATTTCACTCCACACGTACCCCTTCATTCTGTAAATAAACTAAGGCTGGCTGAAAATACGTAATATGCAACATGTGTACTGGAAAACAATAATGTACTTACAACTTCAAGGAAACGTAGCACTGAGCTCAGAAAGTAAACGTAACAAAAATGAACAAACATAAACGAATTGAAACGGTTTTTTATTCGTATAGTAAGGTTGCCCTACATTTTAAATACTTGAGAAGGAAGTAGTAGTCACATTAACTTGTCTAGCATTGAAACAAAGTATCTAGGTACTGCAGTAGAATATGTCTTAACAAAATGCGTAAGAAATAATGTTTATTATGCAGTGTTTGTGTGATATATCAAGTTAAATGGTAAGTATGTTATTCTGTATCATGCTAAGCTTTAATGGCAGTCAGAAAAAGTTTATTAGTCTGATTTTTGGACACAATCTATATGTATTATTTCAAATATCCTAATGACTATAAACATCGTAATTTTCGCGGAAAACCTAATATAGTTTGGTTGATACTTTCTTCGCAATAGTAACAAAATGGAGTACTCTATTGACATTTCGCGATGATACTTATATGTTAATGCATTCCCTTAAGAAGCCATAAGGATCGATTTTCATGGTAACCTTTTATATCTCCTAAATCTACTTATTTGTATGCACTTTCATACATTCCAGTTTATACATGGAACAGTTAACCTCAAAAGTAATCTCAAAGGAATATGGAATTTAAGTTAGTCATTATAATACCTATACTTTATCTTTAATCATAATATCATGCATAAATTTGAGTGTTCGGAAGCTTTCACGGCCGGGGTCAGAATTAATATAAGAGATTCCTTCCGGGCTTTGGAGCCGTGGTCTGATGGCGCTATTTCATCATGTGCTCACCACCACTTACTTTCAGTGGAAACACGAGTACTTTGAACAAAATGACGGAGTCGCCATGGGCAGCCCACTCAGCCCGGTAATTTCCAGTTTGTTCATGGAGTCCTTCGAGGCCCAGGCTCTGAGCTCTGCTGCTTACAAACCGTCAAAATGGTACCGCTATGTGGATGACACTTTTGTTGTATGGAGTCATGGTGAATCTACACTTGATGGGTTCCTTCAGCATCTCAACAGCATCAATCCGCGTATTCAGTTCACTATGGAGAAAGAAGAAGATGGAAAACTGGCATTTTTAGACGTTCTGGTGAGTAGAAAACCAAATGGGACACTTGGACACAAGGTATACCGCAAACCGACCCATACAGACAGATATCTGAACAAAAACTCCAACCATCACCCTAAACAGAAACGTGCTATCATTAAAATCCTCACGGACCGCGCTACCCGCATCTGTGAACCCGGCTCATTACAACAGGAATTCAGTCACCTCCAACAGGCCTTACGTTCCAACGGCTACACAGCACGTGAAGTCCGCAGAGCTACGCGACCACGTAAATCTCGCCCTGCCATCTGCGAGAATAGTCCGCATGAATACAAAGGCATTGCATTCCTGCCATATTTTAAGAATGTGACGGACAGAATTGAGCGCCTGCTTAAAAGCTTTAAGGTTAGAACTATTTTCAAGCCCACGAGGCAGATTAAGTCGTTATTACGCTCATCCAAAGACCCTAGGGACCCTCTCGCTTTAGCCGGCGTCTACCGTATTCCTTGTTCCTGCGGTGCTGTATACGTCGGTACCACACAACGCAGTTTCAACACCCGGCTTTCAGAACACAAGCGTAACTGCCGTCTGGGACAATGGGACAAGTCTGCGGTCGCGGAACATGCCATTTGGGCCGATGGTGAACATATTATCCAGTATGAGGAGACAAAGGTGCTTTCTTCTACACCATACTACCACGCCAGACTACAACGCGAAGCTATTGAAATCTATAAACACTCCAATAATTTCAACAGAAAGGGAGAGGCTCTTAAACTGAACAACATTTGGCATCCGATACTGGAACGGCTAAAACAAAACCAAAAGGCAGAAAAATCACGAGAGCCAATCAACTATCAGTACAGGGAAACCCCACCCACCGAGGACACACCCCCGCTCCAGCCGCACCAATCCAGTACGTTCAACCAGGATATAAATACGACACCTCTAGCGAGCGCCTCAGTTGTGCCTGAACCTTCACCTAGAAGATTAAGACCACGCCACTGATGATGTCCACCGCAGGGATGGGCGAAACGTATGGACAGCTTAACTCCATCAGACCACGGCTCCAAAGCCCGGAAGGAATCTCTTATATTAATGTATAAATTTGTCAAACTGCACAGCGTTTAAGATAACAACATTGTTCCTGCTGCAGAGTTTCAAAGCTGTGGACATATGTATTGGAAACACTTTCACCAGCAATTCGAGTATTCCAGAATGCTAATGAGTAACATACTATTAAAAACAAATCCTTCAGCGCTTCTAAACAAATTACCTGTTTAAAAAGCACCGAAAATGTTTCCAGTAGCTCATTAGAGCCAAAAACGCTCATGTTCGACAACATATTTTGGCAACATGTTATAAAAACTGCTATTGATAGTTTAGCTTAGTTAACACCTTCACCAATGTTACCTGCTTTGAAAGCAATAAGTAAGCATGAAGCTTTATATGAAATTTAATGTACTTAAATATTTACTATGCTTGAGGATAATGCTTCTAACCTCAAAAAGCGAAACTACATAGCACAAACATTTAGTAGAAAGTGAAATTATAAGCTAGGGTTGCAAGTTATACTTACACCAACTGTCTTCTCAGATTATCGAGAATTCTTAACTCTGTCCTCCTTTATACATAGGTAGAGTACTTCTTCCTGCATTTTTATCTTCTAATCCCATGTTCTGAGAGATAGGAGCTCGCAAATCTGAAAATAGGAGTTTCAAATTCCAATTTAAGTATAAAGTTGCCGTATCCACTGTGTTAATCATAGTCCAGGGCCTTCTAAAATCAACGATTAATGAAGTATTAGTGAAGCAATATTGTTTTTTTTTGTAGGGAAGTAAAACAGGTCAAAAGAGGAAGTAAAAGAGATATTGGAGTGCAGCAATATTTATCTAATACCCTTTATTTATACTATCTAGACAACAGAAATAATTTCAATCGTGGTTTTGCGTGTCTTTATGCTCTCCAAGTGTTACATTTTTTATTATTGTAACTACTCCATGTAGATTATGGCTACATACACTCACATGTTTGTGTATATATACATATAACGAAAATGACAATACAAAGTTCACTTCAAACTGCTTCATTTTCACCAAAATCGGTTAGCCCATCGCTGACAGTGAACCTCTCTTTTACACAAATTTAACACTTCGACACGTCTCTTTGATTCTTTGTCTTTTTAGTAAGCATCATGCTAGTAATCTTTCTGTCATCGTCGTTGTTGTTGGGTGTTGGTGGACAGAGAAACAGTCCGAGGTAGATTATTTGTGTACCTGCCCTGGATAGGACTTAACCACGAAGTGCGAGATGTGTGTTGCAGGGAGGCGGATAAATATCAGGTAGTGGATAGAAGGAAGGTAGCTTTGTAGCTTCTAACGGTTGCAGAATTGGGCGCAATGGCCTTCGTGCACCGCTGGTCGAAATAATTCCTAGAAAAGAGGAATGTTAGAATGTTGATAAACCAAACAAAAGCTTGGCGGGAAGCAAATTTCGTTAAGGCTGGTGTGTTACCAGTAGTTGCCGCAAAACATACGGGGAAGCTGGAATCGTCTTTAGTCGGCGTTCTCAGGGCATAACGTTCCTCAGGGATCTAACCAGTCAAAAATTCGGTAACCCGGCTTCTAATTTAATCTTCCACATAGGGGAGAGATGGGGCTTCGTTGAGTAATCTCTTCTGTTTACAGAATAGATAACCCGAAGGCATCTATTCCGGACACGCTGGAGTATCCGCAGGTTAGAGCCTGCGGCCATGCCCCAGACCTAGCACGCATAAAGGATGAAAAGAAAGGCCAGAGCAAGGCGTGACTTTAGGGAAACCGGTTTCATAGACCGCAACATGGGTAACAACGAGGCCGAGGCCCGCATGCCCGTTGCGACATCTCCTACTTGTGCTCCCGAAAATTCAAGCCTTTGTCCAGCTTCACTCCCAAGTATTTGATAGAATTCGTCCACCGTATCCTTTTCCCGGAGTAAGTGAAGGAGGGGAAGTTGTCGGGAAAGAGGCACTTGGAGAATGTACGGCTTGGCTTTTCTCCGGGTTGATGGACAACCGCCAAAGCCTATACCAATCTTGGAGGAGGCGAAGGTGTCACTGAATGAGGAAGAAGGTTCTGCGAGTTATTTTTATTTGTGCAGTAAAGCAGCACAACTTCAGCAAATTGTGCTCTATTGACGTGTTGCTCGGGGGCAAGATCAGCAATACACGCTAAAACGCGTAACGGATAGCACAGAACCTTCAGGGACTCTGACACTGATGGATCTTCGTGTTGACAACTTTCGCGCCATAGTCACTATGAAATTATGAATGATCTGTGTTTGAGATATGAATGGATATCTAATGTGCAGGTAACCCCAGGTGGCTTAGTTTGTAAGGAGACCCTCGTGCCAGGTCGTAGAGCGGGCCTTCTCAAGGTCCAGGGACACTGCCACGCTGTATGCCTTGTCCTGGAAAACCAGGGCTGCAGCCTGCACTCACAGCAACTGCTGGGAAGTAGAGCGCCCAGGACAAACACCAAACTGTTGGGGAGAGATGCCTTGAATGTTTCCCAGCATGGGAGACAGACGGGCTAAGAACAGGCCCTCGAAAACATTCGAGATGAATGACAGCAGGCTAATGGAGCGGTAGTTTGCAGGATTTTCCGGATCTTTCCCAGGTTTAAAAATGCATATCACCCGGGCCTCCCTCCATTTACGCGGAAAGAGGCCCAGCGCGTGACACACGTTGAAGACACATGCGAGAAAGAGCACGGCTCTAAGTGGAAAATGGCGGAGCATGACCGGGGTTAAACCGTCGGGTCCCGTCGCCTTTTTGTAGTTTAGACGACGGAGTACGCCTTGAGCTCACTTGATCGGTGACTGGGAGGCGATCTGTGTCAGCAGGGGGCTCCGAAGCTATCGACGTCCCTCCTGCCTAAAACGGTCGGAGAAGTTTAGGTCCTGAGGGTCATCTCTAGGCCTCATGGTCCTGTCGAGATTGTCGGCAAACACATTAGCTTTGGTCTGGTTTTCGTAAGCTTCTCTTCGGCGCCTTGGAGAGGGGATGTAGGCGGTCTTGTGCGTTTCCTGGTTCTAGGACACCTACTTAAACTTACTAGCAACTTTATGGAGTTGCTAGTCCACGTTTCCTAGCTGCTTCTTTCTTCTTACTATTTCTGCTCATAGGCTTTCGTCAACGAGAAGATACAGCATGCATTTTTCAGTTTAATGCACACACTACACTTTAATATAGCAAAAAAAATTGAGAAAAAATTATTTTACCAAGGCAATAATAAGGATAAATAAATAGCACTTTTCTCACATGTAAGACACCATGAGGTTAGCATAGTAAGTCAAAACAATAACAAACCTGCAAACATAGATAACTTTATGAACCAAAGAATATTTCAATTCAATTTGTGTTGTCCTTTAGGTCATACACTGATATCAGACACGTCATAGTATAAAAATTACATTACTGGCTATTGTCCTTATTTACAATTACTTAAAACAAATTAACATTTAAAAGCTCATTTACAGAATAAAAGAATGTGGCAGTAAAAACAGTTTTACTCCCTTTTTAAAATGTATAAGGCTCTTCATTTGTTTAATATTTTCTGGTAGGCTGTTGTATAATCTTATACCCTTATTGACAGCACTAGACCTGAAGATTTCCGTTCTACAACTTTGAATGTGAATATCATCTTTCTGACGTGTGTTGTATTTGTGACTATCTGAATTTTTGTAATATAGTATTTGTAGTTCATTTTGTTTTATATGGATCACTAATTCCAAATTAATCATTTATGCAAGAGGTAATATTTGATATTTTTAGCAATGGCCTGCAAGATGTTCTGTTATCCACCCCACGTAGTATCCTTATCGCTATTTTTTAAAGTTTAAAGAACCTATCTGCCTTCCCCCCCCCCCCCCCCCAGAACACTATTCCATATTGTAACTGGCTGTGAAAATAAGCGTAGTATATATTTCTGAATGCTGCTAAATTAATTAAGATATTTAAATGTTTAAGCAAATAACAAATGGAACTCAGTTCATTTATTAAATTTTGAATATGTGTCGTCCATTTCATGTTCTAATTTATCTGTAATCCCAAATGAGGAACAACATTTTATTGAACACATGTATGTACGTTGAATACGTAGTAATAATTCACTGCCATCTCACCAGATAGCTGCAAAATCATTCCTGTACAAAGTTTGAATTGTATTTGAACAAATTGAGCTGAAAGAACTGTTAAAAACAATTAAATTTGGTGAAAACTAATTATCAGTGGTTAAGCATAAAAGAGTGCATTTAAATGCCAGTGCATGTGTTATTTAAATCCTGCGTTAAAACTTTAAAAATGGCAGAATCTAACAAAATCTCGCTGTCAACCGATGACTGAAGGTCTAGGGAACATTTATATCGGAAACCTAAATTAGCTAAGTTGTACCATTTTTCTGTCATTTTTTCAGTCCCATGGTCCCTTAAGGAATGCTGTGACCAACATGTTCTAAATAGTTTAGGTAAACTGTAGCCGTTTTAGGCAGTTGATTGGGTATATTAGTTTTTGTGTTAGTAGTTTTTAAATTTAAAATATTTGTGTCATATATAAATTGCAATGATAGTTATTTTGAAGAATTAGGCTTCCTTAACCTAACTCATCAGTATATATCTACATCATTGACAAGGAATGTCAAAGCTTTTAACAGCAATTAAAAATAAGATCTGAGATTCCATACACCCAATCTGTTCTATGTTGTTTGATGTAGTAATCACTATGTAAAATTATTGTACACACTACACCCAATCATGACCGTGAATAACCATTTTAGAAGAGATCAGCTGGAAAAAAGAATTGATTTGAAAAAGCTTTACAAGTTTTAAGTCCAATTGTGCATTGCAAGAAATGATTAAAACGTTGTTGTGTCATCAGCATCATTATATGCCACTTTTACTTTTATTTCTAGTATTCCACTTATTCTTAAAACATGTACAATGTCAGCTTTAGCTAGGACCTAAAGACAGTGAAGCTTGATCTCAAATTAGTAAAGCTTCACAATAAATAGGTCATTAATCCTCCATAGCACCTCATATATCGCAACACAATTTGGACAAATGGGTTGAGAAAAATAACAAGTTGATGTGACATTTGCACGGCATTGAGGTATTATTCTGTTGTACATCAGTTATCAACATGTACTTGTCACCGTTAATGAGTAATATTGGTACACAATTTCTGTAATGCTAACAATATTAAAGGTGATATAACTTTACTAGCGTGACCCACAGAAGTGTTACATGTGACATGAAACCAATACTGTTAAGCATCCTCTCATTGTCCTAAGTTAGGATGCAAACCTCAATCTTCAGCATTGGAAAAAGATGCTTAACCTAATATATGAGCAATCTTTTACATGCAGTTATGCGAAGCCCTATAATAATTTAGAAAAGTAGATAAAACTGCACATTATTTTGCTATATAATCCATTTCTTGTTTGTTTCTAGTGAACACATAAGGGAACTACGGACTGCCGAAAGAAGTAATGGTTAGATGTGTGAGCAATTGAATTATTTTCTGTTAACACCAGTTATGCAAAATTTGCCCAGAATGAGAAGAACTTCAGAGTCAATTGCAAGGAAACGCAGGATATGCATGCAATTTGTCTTGGAATTAGCTAAATCATATTGAATTTTAATCAAACTTGTTTGCGCGTTTTTAAGAATTTCAAATTTTTCAAACTCTTTTCGTCATATAAAGCGTAGTTTCAGGTTGGAGCATTTTCTTGAAAATTAGTGTCGTAACCTTGGAAGAATTTAAATACCAAATTCGGTATTTCACCGACATTCGGAGGCCCTCAAAACGTGCACATATTTCTGGTGAGATCCGGCATTGAACTTTTGGTTGGAATATAATAATTCTCCTATTTACTATATGGGGTAGAGAAATTTAAAAGAGAACACACACACAAACAAAAACAAGTTTCGTAATTTTAAAGGAGTATGTAGACTAGTGAGCAAGCATATGTTAAGATCCGATATGATTTACATCGGATGTTAAATCAAGAAAAAATGAATGAATTAATGAATGAATGAATTAAAGAATGAATGAATTTATAAATAAATAAATAAATAAAGTACCAAAGCCACATTTAAGGATACCTATGACTGAATATTTGAAATCCTAAACTAATAGCGCTAGCTTTTTAATATTTATACCACAGGTGTAACTTTGTACAAATATGATACAGCCCAAATTTAGTCAATTTCACTTCAACAGATTGGAAAATATGTTCAAATGTATTTATTTTTGGCTACGTCACCTAAAAAGCCCCTTGCAACAGAATAATATAAATTTTGGTCTAATATTTTAACAGCAGGATTCCAATACATACATTTCTTAAATTTACCCTAGAGTTCTCTGTGTCGCGATAACTCCAGGCTCCAGAAATGTTTAAAAGTATGAGTAAGACCATTTTGCCCAAGATTCAAATTTTTGTGTTTTGAGCAAAGAAAGTGTGTTCAGATGCATCTCACAATAAAACCCAGGGTAACTTCTGTTCACTGTGTCTCTATGAACGTCTGTAGTAAAGTTCATTAGCCTAACAGCAAAACTGCGACGCAAGGAACGTCATAAATGATGAAAAATACTGGAACTTTAAATAGCGAGAAAACAGGGATGAAGAATTAGAATTCAAATTTAACACTAGCATTCATATAAATTTAAACTAAATTACAGCATTATAAATGGCTTACGGATGCTATCAAAGGATTCTTTGAATTCAGGAAGGCTTACAGTATTTTATAGAATAAAAAAGTACGTGATTTTTTAAAATATTCATGTATTTTCAGTCATATATATCCTTAAAAATCGTTTATACCTATTTCTGATAATCAGTAATATACACTAACTACAGATTACGAAATTAGAGATAATTTAGTCTTAAACGAGAACCGAGCATCTTGAAGGATTTCGCTTTCCTTTTATTTTATTTTCGTTTATGTGATGATTAAACATAAGAATATAAAAGATCTTTTGCGGTATTCCAATTCACAATTCCTAAGCTCGAAATACAAAGTTACATCTTCACGTGGTTTAGCTCATACTAAGTCTCCTTTCGATATCGCAAATTTTATATAATATTAAATGGTTAATGTGAATAGAAACTGTTGGAAAACACTCACCTCGCATCTGTCCAAAATAATTGATGCCTATATCCAAGTTGGTTCAAAGGTAGCTGGTTAAAATTTCGAATTTCCTACCTGAAATTCTCAAGTCTATTCTCTATCTCTGAAACTGAACTTTATTTGTAACGTTACTATGCAACACAATAATACCTATGCAATGAGTATTAAATAAATGGAGGTATATATGTTTCTTAACGGTTACTAAGGCTAATTTCACAAAGAATACTACTACACAGTTACAAAGTTCCAAGGAAATTACTCAGCAGCTTTGCAAGGACAAATATTAATTTTGTTTTCCAGTTTTTTATCGAATATTTACAACGCAATAGAACATGTGATACGTGCACTCGCATGCCAGTCTCTATTCACTCTTGCACAAACTAATCTTGTTGTTCTATGTGCTTTACGTAAATCGAATTTCCTCTGTAATATTAAACAAAATGTTTTGCAAAAGCTTCTTTGTAATTAAATGAATTAGCTCTGTGGCATCACTTTTAAGTGTTTTGAGTTATAGCTAATATTGTTCGTTGGATTCTTTGTACTTGATTCAGTTGAATTACTCATGTTATCGGTGTAGCGAGTTCCACGGCAAGAGGGCGACAGAGATGGAATATGTATCTGTCTCTCTCTCACCGAATCCACCTAGCAGTATCATACGGATGCTAAGATGTACAGCAATAGAGATGCTGACATAGAAGTTCGCTTAATATTTCAGCATGTGTGTGAGAACATACACAATGATTATCGCATAATCTTAACCTCAAAACCTTGGGCATTTTAACAGCCATTCTACAAAAATTGTGTATTTCTAAGTGTTTACTTAGCAAAGTTTCAGTACCTAAGTGTCTATTTGTCCATTTTAGTGCTTTTTGGCTGCCTATTTCACACATTTTTAGTGCCTATAAATACGGGTTCAAAGGGTCATGGTTTTTAAGATTGAAGCGCGTGATTTAGCTATAAATTTATTTACTAAAGCTGAGTACTAAGTTTTATGTAGCTTTAATGTTTCTGCTTTCTTATTAAAATTGTGTCTGTGTTTGTAAATGTCAAACTGGAGAACATTTCACTTACATAGTTATGATTCATATGCACACAAAACCAAATGCTTCAAATTAGGTGCGTTCTACGACAGAAGGTGTCTGCCACAGTGAAACAAAATAGTGACATTTCAACGATTTATGAACATAGTTTCTATTTTGGTAATGCAATATTACTGTCTGTAATGCAATTTCAACCACTTTTTTGTATCATTAAAATACATAATTGATATGTAACATATGAATGTGTATTTATGAAGCAGCTTTACACCATGAAATTCATGTGATAACGTTACGCATTGTGCGCAGAAATTTAATTCTTGCAGTAATAAAATCGCTTCTCTCAAAAATAAATTTGCGATCATCATTGCGTTTCATATATTTCTCCCATTCTTTTCACAATAATACGCATATAGGATACAGCATCCGTATATTCACTCTTGTCATATAAATCAAAAATTGTTCTACGTGAAACACCCTTTTTAAAATTGTCTAAGTTAGTAGAACATTTAGTAGCTGCCCGATCTTTCCTTGGAGATCTATATGTGGACACTTCTCCTAATTTGGTAAACTTTTTGCACTACGCTCTTGCTCTGCTCTGCCCTTGCTCCACTCTTGCTCCGTTCTTGCTTGCTCTTGCTCCGCTCTTGCTCCGCCATTGCTCTGCTCTTGCTCTGCTCTGCTCAACACTGCTCCGCTCTGCTCCGCTCTTGCTCCGCTGATGCTCCACTCTTGCTCCACTCTGCTCCACCGTAACTCCGCTCTTGTTCCGCTCTTTCTCCGCTTTTGCTCCGCTCTTGCTCCCATCTTGCTCCGCCCTTGCTCCGCTCTTGTTCCTCTCTTTCTCCGCTCTTCTCCGCTCTGCTCCGAACTTTTTCCGCTCTCTCCGCTCTTTCTCCGCTTTGTCTCCTACCTTGCTCCGCTCTTGCTCCGCTCTTGCCCTTCTCTGCTCCGCCCTTGCTCCGCTCTTGCTCCGCTCTGTTCTGCCCTTTCTCCGCTTTTGCTCCGCTTTTGCTCCGCTCTTGCTCATCTCTTACTCCGCTCTTGCTCTTCTCTTGCGCTGCTCTATCTCTGCTCTTGCTCTGCTCCACGCTTCTCCACTCTTTCTCCGCTCTGCTCCACTCAGCACTGCTCTTCTCCACTCTGCTCGGCTCTGCTCCGCTCTGCATCGCTGTGCTCCACTCTTGCTCTTGCTCTGCTCTAGCTCTCTTCTTACTCTGCGCTTGATCTGCGCTTGCTCTGCTCCTTCTCCGCCCTTGTTCTGCATTGCTCAGCCCTTGCTCTGCACTTGCTCTCCTCCGCTCTGCACCGCTCTGCTCCGATATTCTCATTCTCTGCTCTGCTCTTGCTCCACGCTTGCTCCGCTCATGCTCCACTTTTGCTTGCTCTTGTTCTGCTCTTGCTCTGCTCTTGCTCTGCTCTTGTTCTGCTCTTGCTCTGCTACGCAATTGCTCCGCTCTTGCTCCGCTCTGCTCTGCTCCGCCCTTGCTCCCATCTTGCTCCGCTCTTGCTCCACTCTTGCTCGGCTCTTGCTCCGCTCTTGCTCCGATCTTGCTCGTCTCTTGCTCCACTCTTGCTCCACTCTTGCTCCACTCTGCTCCGCTCTGCACTGCTATGCTCTTGCTCTGCTCTTACTCTGCACTTGCTCTGTGCTAGCTCTGCTCTTACTCTGCCCTTGCTCTGCCCTTGCTCTGCTCTTGCTCCGCCCTTGTTCTGCCCATGCTCTGCCCTTGCTCTGCCGCTGCTCTGCTCCGCTCTGCTACGCTCTGCTCCACACTGCACCACTCTGCTCCGATATGCACCGCTCTGCTCTGCTCTTGCTCTTGCTCTGCTCTGCCCGTGCTCCGCTCTTTCTCCGTTCTTTCTCCGCCCTTGTTCCGCTCTTGCTCCGCACTTGCTCCGCTCTTGCTCCACTCTTTCTCCGCTCTGCTCTGCTCTGCTCCGCCCTGTTGCGCTCTGCTCCGCTCTTGCTCTTGCTCTGCTTTGCTCTTGCTCTGCCCTAGCACTGCCCTTGCTCTGCTCTTGCTGCGCCCTTGTTCTGCACTTGCTCTGCCCCTGCTCTGCCCTAGCTCTGCTCCACTCTGCACTGCTCTACTCCGCTCTTGCTCTTGCTCTGCTCTCTCTTTCTCCGCTCTGGCTTGCTCTTGCCCTGCTCTTGGTCTGCTCTTGCTGTGCTCCGCTCTTGCTTCGCTCTGCTCCACCTTTGCACCGCCCTTGCTCAGCTCTTGCTCCGCTCTTGCTCCACTCATCATCATTATATACCACTTTTACTTTTATTTCTAGTATTCCACTTATTCTTAAAACATGTGCAATGTCAGCTGTAGCTAGGAACTAAAGACAGTGAGGCTTGATCTCAAATTAGTAAAGCTTCACAATAAATAGGTTATTAATCCTCTATAGCACCTCATATATTGCAGCACAATTTGGACAAATGGGTTTAGAAAAATGACAAGTTAAAGTAGCATTTGCACAGCATTGATGTATTATTCTGTAGTACATCTGCTATCAACATGTACTTGCCACCGTTTATGAGTAGTATTGGTACAGAATTTCCGTAATGCTAACAATTTTAAGGGTGATATAACTTTACTAGCATGATCCACAGAAGTGCTACATGTGACATGAAACCGACACTGTTAAGCACCCTACCATTGTTCTAAGTTAGGATGAAAGCCTCAATCTTCAGCATTGGAAAAAGATGCTTATCCTAATATATGAGCCATCTACTGCATGCAGTGATGCGAAGCCCCATAATAGTCTTGAAAAGTAAATAAAACTGCACATTATTTCGCTATATAATGCATTTCCAGTTTCTTTCTAGTGAACACATAAGGGAGCTATGGACCTCCGAAAGAAATAATGGTTAAATGTGTCAGCAATTAAATTATTTTCTGTTAACACCAGTTATGCAAAATTTGCTCAGAATGAGAACTTCAGAGGCCATTGCAAGGAAACGTAGGATATGCATGTAATTTGTCTTGGAAATAGCTAAATCATATTGTATTTTAATCAAACTATTTTGCGCGTTTTTAAGGATTTCAAATTTTTTGAAACTCCTTTCGTCATATAAAGCGTAGTTTCAGGTTGGAGCATTTTCTTGAAAATTAGTGTGGTAACCTTGGAAGAATTTAAATACCAAATTAGGTAATTCACCGACATTCGGAGGCCCTCAAAACGTGCACATATTTCTGGTGAGATCCGGGCGTTGAACTTTTGGTTGAAATATAACAGTTCTCCTATCTACTATATGGGCTAGAGAAATTTAAAGGAGAACACACACACAAACAAAAACAAGTTTCGTAATTTTAAAGGAGTATGTAGACTAGTGAGCAGGCATATGTTAAGGTTCGATATGATTTACATCGGATGTTAAATCAAAAATAAATGATTGAATGAATGAAAGAATGAATGATTGTATGAATGAGTGTATGGGTGAATGGATGAATGGGTGAATGGGTGACTGTGTGAATGGGTGAATGGATGAATGGATGAACGGATGAACGGATGAGTGTATGAATGGATGAATGGATAAATGTATGAATGGATTAAGTACCAAAGCCGCATTTAAGGATACCTATGACTGAATATTTGAAATCCTAAACTAATAGCGCTAGCTTTTTAAGATTCATACCACAGGTGTAACATTGTACAGATATGATACAGCCCAAATTTAGTTAATTTCACTTCGATAGTGTGGAAAACATGTTCAAATTTATTTGTTTTTGCCTACGTCACCTATAAAGCCCCTTGCAACAGAATAATATAAATTTTGCTCTAATATTTTAACAGCAGGTTTCCAATACATGCATTTTTTAAATTTACCCTGGTATTTTCTGTGTCGCGATAACTCCAGGTTCCAGAAATGTATAAAACTATGAGTAAGACCTTTTTGCCCAAGATTCAAATTTTTTTTGTGTTTTGAGGCAAAGAAATTGTTTTCAAATGCATCTCACAATAAAATCCAGGGTAACTTCTGTTTACTGTGTCTCTATGAATGTGTGTAACAAAGTTCATTATTCTAACACCAAAACTAAGACGCAAGGAACGTCTTAAATGACGAAAAATACTGAAATTTTCAATTGCGAGAAAACAAGGATAAAGAATTGGAATTCATATTTAACACAAGCATTCATATGAATTTCAAACTAAATTACAGCATTATAAATGGCTTACGGGTGCTATCTAAGCATTCTTTGTATTCACGAAGGCCTAGAGTATTTTATAGAATAAAAAAGTACGTGATTTTTTAAAATATTCATGTAATTTCAGTCATATATAACCTTAAAAATCGTGTATACCTGTTTCTGATAATCAGTAATATACACTTACTACAGATTACGAAATTAGGTAATTTAGTCTTAAAAGAGAACCAAGCATCTTGAAGGATTTCGCTTTACTGTTATTTTATTTTCGCTTTATGTGATGATTAGACATAAGAATATAAAAGATCTTTTGCGATATTCCAATTCACAATTCCTAAGTTCGAAATACAAAGTTATATCTTCCCGTGTTTTAGTTCATACTAAATCTCGTTTCGATATCGCAACTTTTATATAATATTAAATGGTTTATGTGAATAGAAACTGTTGGAAAACACTCACCTCGCATCTGTCCAAAATAATTGAGGTCTATATCCAACTTCGTTTAAAGGTAGCTGCTTAAAATTTCCAATTTCCTACCTGAAATTCTCAAGTCTATTCTCTATCTCTGAAACTGAACTTTATTTGTAACGTTACTATGCAACACAATAATACCTATGCAATGAGTATTAAATAAATGGAGGTATATATGTTTCTTAACGGTTACTAAGGCTAATTTCACAAAGAATACTACTACTCAGTTACAAAGTTCCAAGGCAATTATTCAGCAGCTTTGCAAGGACAAACATTAATTTTGTTTTCCAGTTTTTATCGAATATTTACAACGCAATAAAACATGTGATACGTGCACTCGCATGCCAGTCTCTATTCACTCTTGCACAAACTAATCTTGTTGTTCTATGTGCTTTACGTAAATCGAATTTCCTCTGTAATATTAAACAAAATGTTTTGCTAAAGCTTCTTTGTAATTAAATGTATTAGCAATGTGGCATCTTTTTTAAGTGTTTCTAGTTATAGCTAGTATTGTTCTATGGATTCTTTGTACTTGATTCAGTTGAATTACTCTTGTTATTGGTGTAGCCAGTTCCACGGCAAGAGGGCGACAGAGATGGAATATGTATCTGTCTCTCTCTCACCGAATCCACCTAGCAGTATCACACAGATGCTGAGATGTACAGTGATACAGATGCTGACATAGAAGTTCACCTAATATTTCAGCATGTGTGTGAGAACGTACACAATGATTTTTGTCTAATGTGAGCCTCAAAACCTTGAGCATTTTAACAGCCATTTTACAAAAATTGTGTATTTCTAAGCGTTTACTTAGCAAAGTTTCAGCGCCTAAGTGTCTATTTTGTGCATTTTAGTGCCTTTTTGCCTGTCTAATTCACACACTTTTAGTGTCTATAAATCCGGGTTTAAAGGGGCGTGGTTTTTAAAACTGAAGCGCGTGATTTGCTATGAATTTATTTACTAAAGCTGAGTACTAAGTTTTATCTAGTTTTAATGTGTCTGCTTTCATATTAAAATTTGTTTGTGTTTGTAAATTTTAAACTGGAGAACAGTTCACTTACATAGCTATGATTCATATGCACACAAAATAAAATGCTTCAAATTAGGTGCGTTCTACGAAAGAAGGTGTCTGCGACAGTGAAACAAAGTAGTGACATTTCAACGATTTATGAACACAGTTTCTATTTTAGTAATGCAATATTACTGTCTGTAATGCACTTTAAACCAGTGTTTGTATAATTAAAATACTTAATTAACACGTAACATATGAATGTGTATTTATGAAGCAGTTTTACACCATGAATCTCATGTGATAATGTTACGCATTGTGCGCAGAAGTTTAAGTCTTGCAGTAACAAAATCGCTTCTCTCAAAAATAAATTTGCGATCATCATTGCTTCTCCTATATTTCTCCGATTTTTTCACAATAATATGCATAGAGGATACAGTATCCGTATATTCACTCTTGTCATATAAATCATAAATTGTCCTACGTGAAACACACTTTTTAAAATTTTCTAGGTTGGTAGCACACCTTTTAGCTGCCCGATGTTTCGCTTGAGATCAAAATGTGGAAACTTCTCATTTGGTAAACCTTTTACCTTCTCTAACAACGTTCGTCACGGAATGAGCGCTCACGTGATAAGCTTATAACATTAAATCTTGCCTCTGAGCGAAGTTTGTACTTTCGAGAATGTCTTTAATTGTCATCAGTTTGAGAAAGGAATACACTTTAACAGTAATATTTGGAGCCTATTTATGTAAAATCGTATGGTTTGTTTCTCAGTTATTACTAGGCTCACCAGTAGTAGACAAAGCGACATATTTACTAACTTGGTGAAGCACGTGTGTGTTCTTTAAATATAACCACTTTAGTGAAAGCAGGGTACAAAATGCAACTGCAACATAAGCACGTGAGTGCCTTTCTTCACTGACAGTTAACAATTCATTTCTTTCTAGTGAGGCGCCTTATCTCTCCATCATTTTATGCTTGGGTGGAGCGGTACAACCAGACCAGGTCACCCTGCTGGAACACTTGGCTTTTGGCTTGCCTGTCGTATCGGGTCTTCATGTGGTCGCTCGCCTTCTGGATGATCTGACGAGCCGTCTTATGCAAGTCATGGAGATGGTCCACCAGGGAGCTGGCTGTTTTGCGTCCGTGGGTCTCCCAAAGGCCAGGTCACAAGGAAGGCGTTGCTCTCGGCCGAATATTAGGCTGGCTGGCGTCATCCTAGTGGAGTCGTGAGTTGACGTGCAGTAGGCGAGTAAGAACCGTGGCACCTTGACTTCGCAGCCCCGCTGATGGCTTGCCACGACCTTCCTCAGGTGTTCTTCTAAAGTCTTGATGTAGCTTTTGACCATACCATCTGACTGCAGATGGAGAGGTGTTGTGTGGCTCTTGTTCACCCCTAGTCTTTCCCGTACCTCCTTCATCAGGTTGGATTCAAAATTGGTGCCCTGGTCGCTGTGGAGCTCCAACGCGACCCCAAATCGGCATAACATTTGCTCCACGAGGCAGTCTGTGATTGTCTTTCGGTCCTGGTTCGGGATGGCATACACCTCCGGCCACTTGGTGAAGTAGTCCACGGTCACCATCAGGTACTTGTTGCCTTGGTCGTACACTGGGAATGGTCCAGCTATGTCGAAGGCGATCCGTTCGAATGCCGCTCCGACGTTGTACTGCTGCATGCGACCCGGTTTCTAGTCTGCGGGCCGCGAATCGCCGGCACATGTGACATTGACGGCACCATCTCTCCGCGTCAGCTCGGAGCCTCATCTAGTAGTAGCGCTGCCGAACTTTGTCGATCTTCCGGTTTGCTCCCAGGTGCCCTCCTGAAGTACCGGCGTACACTTTCTCGAAGATATCCAGAATCGTACTTCGGGAAAGTACCATCTGTACTCTTTGCGTCTTCCCATCAGACGATTTCCATACACGGAACAGCACGCCCTCTCTTGTCGTCAGTGAGTCCCTTTGGGCACATTAGCACCTGTAGGTGGCGCTCCTCGGTGCGATTTCCTCCCAGGTTGGTGTTGTCCGTGCCTCCACTTCTCTCAAGGGTGGCCAAAAGTGTGCGTCCGCCAGCTGCTCACTTCTCAGGCCTGCGCTATCCCAGCCATTTGCAGGCACTTCCCTGAGCACTCTGAGAGCTGGGCACGCTTCTTTTCCACTCTTATGCACTGGCCGCAATTTTCTAGACAGTGTCTGCCGGACATGGCTTCTGAGTTGCCGTGGCTCTTCCCTCTACCATGTTCAGAGGTGAAGTCGTACTGATGCAGCCTCTGTACCCTGCGTGCTGTCTGAACTTACAGGTTCCTAAAGCTCAGTAGCCAAGTTAGAGCGGAATGGTCAGTCCTGAGGTGGAATGACTGACCACAGAGGTACTTGTGAAGGTGCTCTGAAGTCTTTACAACCACCAGCAGCTCTCGCAGTGTGACGCAGTAGTTCTTCTCTGCCTTGGACAGGGTCTTGCTGTAGTAGGCTGTCACCCGTTCTTGGCCTTCCTGGACTTGCGATTCGACGCCTCCAATGCAATGGTCGCTGGCATCCGTACACCCCCGACTGCCACAAATAAATGGCGCCCAGCTGAAGGACTACGAGAAGATGATAAAAGGGACAAGAAGAACTAGGTCACCGAGATTACGAGGACGACAATGATCATCGCAGTTTGTCGACCGACAGCGAGACTTCATCGTCAATAAAGTTTAGTGTGTGTGTGTGTGTGTGTGTGTGTGTGTGTGTGTGTGTGTGTGTGTAGTGCATAAAATTTAAAAGAGAGAAGGGCAAAAGACTCTTTTATCCCTCGCTGAAGAGTGAATTCGCAAGTGCGAGTGGGTTAATAGGCTGTGCATCGAGGGATCCGCTTCAAAGAAGTAAGCAGAACAATCGAAAAACAATTCCCAATCAAGTAAAATTAATAGAGATTCATATGCTGCATGTTTTAGAAAATAAGAGAAGTAGAAACTAGATGCTATTAAGCAGTGGTAGGAGATTGAGGAAGTGTCTTTTAAGTAGAAACAGGCAGACTTTAACTGACGTAATGGAGACGGAAAACCTCACAGCGAACCGGGAGACCACCGAAGTATTTCACCAGAGTGTCAGGCCAATTCAGGTAGAGAACGCCCATCCGTCCGTTACAGTAGGAACGACCCTACATGCTCCTATAATGACAAACCCTCCTGCCTTTTCCTCGGTGGACTTATCTGCTATCCTGACAGCAATTAAAACTGAAATGGAGAATATAAATACTGACATTAGTAATAAATTTGAATCACAAAAAGCAGATATTAGTAACAAATTTGAATCACAAAAAACTGACATTAACAATAAATTTGAATCACAAAAAGCAGACATTATTAATAAATTTGAGTCACTAAAAGCAGACATTAGTAATAAATTTGAGTCACAAAAAGCAGACATTCATAGTAAAATTGAAGCCCAAGAAATAAAAAATTGAGTTGTTAAGGTCAGATATAAAAGGTGAAATGGTAGGCCTAGAAAATAGACTGATGGAAGAGCTGGAGAGAAAGATTTCTGGTTTGGCCTTCGAAGTAGATGAAAGTGTGAGAGAAATTAAAGATAGTGTGCTAAGACTAGAGACTAACAGCAGTGGTAAGTGTGACAGAATCAGAGAGAATCAGGAGAAAATAACAAAAACCTCCGAAGTAAGTGACAGCAGAGAGAGAGAGAGAGAGAGAGAGAGAGAGAGAGAGAGAGAGAGAGAGAGAGAGAGAGAGAGAGAGAGAGAGAGAGAGAGAGAGAGAGAGAGAGAGAGAGAGAGAGAGAGAGAGAGAAATGCAGGTGAAATTTCAGGAAGAGCAACGTCGATTTGACAATCATATTAGGGAAAAAGAGAGTAGAAATACATTAGAATTGAGAGAAATTCAGAGACTAATGACAGATAATAAAGTAGAGAAGTCAAAAGAAAAAACGCAACTCGATGCTACTCTTACTGAAATTGTTAAAAGGGGGGATGTACATGAAAGCTTTATTAACGAGCTTAGAGATAGTTTAAAAAGACTAGAACTACATTCTAATTCTAATGCACATAGGTTAAGTGATGATGTGTTAAATACGCATGTGTCAGAGTCCTCTACAGGACGCAATAGCACTGTTGTAGATCAGGTAAATGTCTCTGATGGTATGCCGCCACTAACTGTAACAAGAATGTATCACCTATGTTTACACACATTCAACTACAAATTCTAAATGTGGTCAGTCCGCCAAATTTTGACACAGAGAAAATGAATAAGAAGAGATATTTCCTAGATTTGGATGAATACTTTAAAGTAAAAGGAATTCCGGATGAATTAAAAATATTTGTCGTGAGGTCTACATTAAAAGGGAAAGCTAAAACTTGTTTGCGCGTTGCCCTGCCAGACAGCAACAATTATGCACATTTTTGCAAACTATTTGTGTCGAAATTTTTGAATAGCCAAGCGCAAAGTGTTTTTCGTTTGAATTTAGCTACACAAAAATATGATCCGCGATCGCAAGTGACGTTGTCGGATTATCTCCTGATCCATGCACAAAACTGTAGATTAATAGATCCACCGGTAGCAGAGGAAGATTTTCTACAGTTAATTTCGAATCATTTTCCGGAGCGGATACGACATTACCTCACAATAGCCAAACCTAGGAGCTTGCACGACTTACTTGATCTGATAACTTCTTTTGAGTCGCAAGGACCTCCGAATTACAAATATTCTTCGAATTTTCAATCATGGAACGAGGCTAGGGGCAACCAAGGCGATAGATGTGCATACCGCCAGCACAATCGGCCAAATATGTCTCAACAACGTCACTCCGCAGAGTCACGTAAAGATATGGAAAATCGACAGCAATTCTACAGAGAACCTCGGTTAAATCATCTAAGATTCTGTCAGCAACAAAATCACCAAAGATTCCAGCGACAAAGCCTTATCATATAAGATTCGAACAATGGAAGGGGAAGTCCTTCATACAACTACAGTACAGAGAGATATGACCGAAGTTATGGTCCGCGTAATGTTAATGTAAGTCTTCAACAGCAGAGGGACGATGTCATACAGACATTACAACGACAAAATTCACTTTCACAGCTGCAAATGTACAATAATGGTAATCAAAATTTCGCGGCAGGAAACGTGCAGAATAATGGCATAGGTAAAATAATAAATAATAAATGTAGGATTTGCAATGATTTTTCTACCCAGTCTTTTCAAAGATTGTTTCTTTGTATTGGATTGGATTGGATTAGATTTGTTACGGAGACACTGCGACCAGACCAGATCTTTTCTACCCATGCCCCCAGTGGGGTGTCCCTGGGAGGAACGATGAGGTGAGAGGGGACAGAACGGCCATCGCAAGTAAATAGACAGTGCAGAGGGCAGGGTCTCTACAATTTACAGTTCGAAGCGCCCAGACAAGCCAGAAAAACCGGCATCCCGCCCACCGTGGTCTTGAAACGGCCCACTAAGCTGGCCGGAGACCATAGATTTTACCGATATCATATCATCCTACCATGCAGCGCCGAGACTGCCACCGACACTTCTACCCTGAAAGAGACCACCAGATGAGAGATTATATGAAATGATAATGGAGATGAAATGGAGGGATAGGGAATTGGGGGGATGTAATTAACTTAACCAGCATTCGCCTAGCGACCCGAGAAAACCCTCGTAATACCGGTCACGGGAATCGAACTTGGGCCTTCTGAATGTAGGCCACAGCCGAAACCGCTTTAGCCATCCTGCTTGGTTAGTTAATCCCTTTCTCTACAACATATTTACAGTAAGGAGACGTGGTACTGTAGTCCACCCAAACAATCGCAGCCAATATTTCAGAAGAAATACACGTTTTGAATCTCGGAATGATGTGTGTGTATGTGGACAGTATAATATTAAAAAAGGAATGAATGAATTCCAGTATATGCTTAAGTGGAACATAGGGCCTTCTAAACCTTAGACAACGGGTTGAGAATCAGAGGTTTCCTGATCAGAGAGATTCCGGGGTTAGGGATCAGCCCCAGATCGAAAGTAAAAGTATGAGAGATGAGGTGATTGGAAAGATGATGGAGAAATCGCTGGAATGCCCCTCTGAATCGGTTGTCTCATCAATTGATACACAACTTTTTCCCCCATTCACGTATTCGGTTTAACGTGTCTTCATAACATTTTTGTAGGTAACTTACGCAAAGTTAATTCGTCTGGAATTGTATGGCCAGGGTGACGTTCAAGAAAGTCTCGTAATTTGGAATTACTTAATTTTTATAGCAGAATATTTGTACTAACAAACACTTCCCACTCAGAATTACCTCCCGTCGGAGGGGATCCAACCGCTTCAGCTGCCGTGGCTCGGGCGCTGTGGACCCCTAGCATTCAAGGTACCTCTGACGCTACTGGGGAACCTCAGGCCGAACGTTCGAGCCCCTCCCTGAATGGGAGGTGTTCGGATTGGGTTGGACTTGAGGGGGCAGTGTGTTCCGGGTACCCGTCGGAGATCTGGGACGTCTGTTCTCAGACAGGGTTGAGGGAAGCCTTAAGTTCGCGGGTGCTAGCCTGCAGAGCTGGAAGTCACTGTACTGGATCACTAGCGGCCCGACTGAGGGAAGCGCTAGTCTTCTCGGGTTGGTTGACGCGCGTAAGTGGCGTATCCACTTCCATCCTATAATGTGGGGGGGGAGCTTCTTAGTCTCCAGGTCTTGCCCAACTGAAAAGAAACCCCCGGAGTAACGCCGGCGCCTCATTTGGAGACAGCTGGTACTCTCCCGGGTTTTAGATATTGAATGGTTTGCATCCAAGTAGATTCTCTCGTCCTTACATACTCGAAACTACTCTTTACCTGGATTTTATTCAAAAATTTTATTTTCTGAAATGCGATATCTCGTTGAAGCATAGAACCTACCCCAAACATATAAATATGTTGTGTGGAATTAACCACTGCCGATATATTTCCTGTCGTTATTCATTCCCTTTCTCTTTCTCTTGGTCATGAAAACAAAACGGAATACCAAATCCATCAGATAAATAATAAAATCATTTTACAGATACTTATCTTCATTTACATGAAACAAATGGAAGACTAAGATTTTATAACAGTGCTATGTAGAAGAGTAAGTAAAGAGTCTCATATGAATGTAACACTTCATTTTTTATCTGCTTGATATTCATTTCGTTGTAGCTACACGGCGACTGAAGTGTTCAATAAGTGTTGTTTTTTTTTTAATTTATGTCCTCCAACGTTAAGTCATATCGGACGATGAATGGAATGGGTGAAATGATGCTCAAATGAGCCCGTGGTCCATGGAGCATAAAATTACCCGACATTCGTCTTTCAGGATAAGGGAAAACACCAGAATAAACCTTATCAAGGTAACGCACCCTGACCGAGATTCGAACTCTGGACCTCTTGAACGTGAGGCAGACATGCTACCACCACGCTACCCAGGCGGGCTCAACAAGTATTGACTTTGATATATACATCTCGAGAAACAAGCAAATAGTTACTTAGGACTTCAAAACACGGCTACCAAGCGGAAGTGCGAGGTCCGGGTTCGATTCCCGTGGTCGGTCTACCAGACACATGGGTTTCCTCGGGGCTTTCCTAGGTCACTATATGAATGCTGGGTAGATTAATAACATCCCCCGAATTTCCTGTCCATCCGTTTCATCTCCAGTATTATTTCATATAATATCTCATCTGGTGATCTCTTTCAGTGTAGAAGTGTCGGCGGGAGTCTCGGCGTTGCATGGCAGGATGATAAACACTTCCTCCTTTGGTATGTCGGTCTCCGGTCACTGAACCAGGCCTCGTAGTGCCATTTCCGGGCCAAAGTAGGTTGGGATACCGGCTGTACTGGCCTGACTGGGAGTTTCAAACTGGTAAAGTGTGGACACCCTGCCCTCTGTACTGTAGTGATTCCTTGAGATGGCCACTCTATGTGTTCTGTCACCCCATCCTTCCTCCCGGGGATGCCACACTTGGGACATAGGTACAGACGCGAGCAAATATATTCCGATGCGTGCAAAACTGACCTACGCGAGGGAGGAGGGTTTCTTATCAGTTATTTGCGCCAAGACGCTTCAGTTTCCTTATACCTGACCAGCGAGTTCGGCGCACAGGTATTTAACCCTCAATGGAAAATAAAAACAATTTTGCAACATAAAACGTCAACTCTCCACTATCGACTTAAATATTAACCGATCTTTTTAATGACGTTATTTTATCTCTCTTCTTCTCTCGCACACACATACTTCAACCATTTTAATCTCTATTGATTCTTTTTAAATGCATTTCCAATACTCAAAGTAGTAGTTTTACCTGGAACTAAATAATTCTACTCTTCATAGGTTAGCGATAATATAATATTAAACTGCGCGATATTTAAAATTAAGTGTATCTTGACCGAAAATAAATACATTATTTCCTGTGTCACAGTTCTTAAGAACAGCTTATATTAATATACTACTACAATTAATATAGCCACCAAATACAATATATGTATTAACGACCAAGGAAATAAATAAAATAATTATTTTGTTTGATAATGACAAGGGCGCCATATTTCGGATACCTTTTCTATTTTTGGGTATTCTACATATTATAGTACATCAATAGACACTATATTCTGTGACAGTATTTTATATTCATATTAGCTTACAGTCCCTTAGTCAAAAATGTCTTACAAGGTAAGTTCACATAAAATATAACGAAAACAATTAAAGAGAATTTGGATTGGGTTAAAAAGCGGATGCCTAATTTCGGATACTTTTTTGGAGTGCGATAAGCCAGTTGAGTGTCTTTTCATAAAATCCCTTACACATTTTCTTCCAGCCATACCGCTTCTTGTATCAAATGGATGCTTTACATTTATTATCAAAGCTAGCTGGGATGCCATTCGTCTAATCTCTTTCTTTCTAAGTCCAAAATAGCGATCATCCATAACCGTACATTATGCAGCCAGTTCTGTTTCCAGCTTCCCACCAAATGCGCACTCTTCCGGCTTTTGTAGTCAACAATCTGTCAATATCTTTTTGTTTGTTGTTTACATAATTCTCTAGTGTGGAGCGACGTACGCCGTACTATTTGGGATCTTTTAAAAATACCATTTTCTTCTCCTTGATGGCCTTTACTGCATCTCTCATTGCTTCTTCTGACCACCTCCTTCTACGTCCTAGTGCCATTTGATGAACAGAAAGTCTTATAGATCGCTAAAGTAGTTTTCATTCCTAATTTCGGATATCTGAAATTACGATGTCCTGTGGTATACAGAATTAGGAAATCTGCCATATTGGATAAATAACAGCTTGGATTAAACAAAATATAAGTAGATTGAGTCAACATAATAAATTCATTGCCATGACCGGGATTTGAAATCACTCACGTGATTTCTACATTGGTGACAGTTTTATGCACGTTTTACCTTAAGATTGCTGAACTATACAATGGTAGATGTTACTACACAGGAGTCTGACAGACTACGCCATTACGAGGACTCGTCAATAATGGTCATAATTTTTCTCACTAAACTTCAAGCTTATTCTATTCTGTTAGCCTAGTGTGAAACAAACACGCCCTAGTAGTTTTATTGTTGTTACTCCTGATTCGCGCCTGTGAGAACCAGGCAAATTCAGACATGTTCAGTATCGCCTATCGCTGCAGCGGAGGTAACCTGCAGTTAAAGTTGATGTTAGGGGAAGATCAGGTGTTTATTTTAAACGTAGACATTGCTGATGAAACTTGGCTTCATCATTTTGATCCTGAGAGCTGTAACAGTATTTTTGTGTTCGTGGGAATTGTAAATATATATAAAAATGTATGTAGTTGTGTGATTGGCCGAAGTAGTAGTGGTGTGACGTGGTGTGACGTGGTGTGATGACGTGTCAGTGAATCGGCCAATCACAAAATAAGGTGGGAATTGCTATGGGGACAAGAAAATCAATAATCTAGAAAAAGTGAGAATCTTGTGTCTTGCTGGAGAAGGAGGAAAGATGTTACGATGATTGTAATTGTAAAGGAAAATTAATAAGATTCAAAAAGCGTTATTCAATATTTATAATAGATAAGAGTGAATCATAGTTCATATTATATAATTAAATAATATATTACAAAATTGGACTCATCTAAATTTTATTTTCACCAAAAATCCGCATCCACACCTGAGAAAAGATCTCACGACTCTCAGTAGATTAAAACTCGACTTGGATGTTACAAAAAGTTGGCTTGCTTCTTATTAGTTGAAGATGAACGAAAAGATAATCCCGTTACAGAGCAAACAGCAAAGCTCAGTGTGGAAATCTGCTTCATCACCAACCCCCAAAGATAAAAGTGTGTGTTTCTGCTGGGAAAGTTATGGTGATCTCATTCTTTGATATTCACGGAATGGTTTATCAGCATGTTGTACCTGCACACACATCAGTAACTGGACAATATTACAGGGATGTCCTGAAAACATTGAAAGTCCATATCAGGCGCAAAAGATCACATTTCCATGAATCAGGAATTGGTGCTGCAACACGATAATGCGCGGCCGCATATTGCCAATGTTGTTGTGGAATATCTTGCAAAAATCAAAGTGAAGTGCATCTCTCACCCTCTCTATAGTCCGGGTTTAGCCCCATGTGACATTTTCCTGTTCTCTATCTTAAAGAAACGACTTCGTGGAAGGCATTATCCATCATCAGAAGCAGTGGTGAAGCCTGGGGAGACAATTTTGAAATATCTCTCAAAAATTGTCTCCAGCATGTCTTTGAAGACTGGAGAAATGCTGGGACAAGTGCATCGTATTCAGGGAGAATAATTTGAGAAGCACCATCAAAATTATTAGGATGAGCAAAGGTACATTGTCAAAAAAATAATAAATTAATAAATAAAAAAATAGAAAGTATAAAAAAATTGAGATCATTCTTTATTGAACTCGTAGTTACCATTCAAAGCTTATAGGATATATGGGCTTCGTCAGACTTACGAACTTTCGACTTCCATTACTAGTCCCTTAACTTTATAACAGAATCTCGAAGGGGAGGCATCGGTGAAATTTCGACAAAAAACAACATTTTCGGTTTTTTGCATTAAAATTATGTTTAAACATTGTAGTTTCAGAATATGCCCTCAGTTAGGCCCTAGCGCCATTTAAAGAGCAGCGACGTCATTATTTAAACGCCCAGGTGCGGGCGGGCGCGGCCATTTATATTGCTTTTTCGAGGGTGTCGCAAAGAAACTGATGAAATTCTCACGTTTAAACTACTCGGTTTTATTCTGTAACTGTGATAATGTGAAGAGACATCTTCTGGATGTTTGTGGAAGTTACTGAACCTTTCCGCTAACATTTCTAAATATTATTTCCCACTTACTACTTTTGAAAGAAAACAAACATTTCCACTGACATGTAGTGCTTGTGAAATATGGTTTACATGCAAGTGAAAGCTGTGGATAGCAGCTTATATTAAATTATTTTGTTTAGAATATGAATAAAGCTTACTTAACATTGTATTGCTTTCTTGTTGCAACAGTAGGTATATGATTCATAACAGGTTAAGTTAGATTAGGAGTACAGTGGCTATTTCAAAGCAAAATATAATGAAACTTTAAGGTGTTCTAGCCATAATAGTAAGTAATGATACTAGAATGCTATGCTTGAGGTAAATGTTAAGTGAAAACATCTAATAGCCCAAGAGTTAACAGTGATTCTAGTAGGTCACCTTTTGATGCAAATTGAAGAATGGTTGATGTATTTCTGGGCATTGGTAAGAGTCATATCTCTAGTCAGATATTCCGTATGACCGTGGGTATGAATTGCATGAACTATTCTACTTACAATTTCCATCCCATAGACAAAAATAAGGATATGTGAAAATTGCATTAAAGGAGAAGCACAGAATGCTACTGAAAGTTCCCATGGAGTAAATGTCACAAAAAAGTTTTTGTATTAAGTAAGAAATTGCAAATTGCAGTGACTGCAGCTGTTAGTGAATTTTATATGGGTTATAATGATAGACTTAAAGTTAAGGCAAAAGTTGCAGCAAGCAAAGTAAGTCTTGTTAGCAAGAAAATTAGTAGTATTAGGCATAGGTGAAAGCTAAACCAAAGTGATCAAACTTCAATGAGCAAATATAAATCTGTCAAGCAGCAGTTAAAGCTGACTAAATTAAAAGAAGAGGATAGTAAACTAGCTGAGTGGTCTTCATATAGAGGAGGATGTTTTTGAAACATAGAAGAAAATATTTATATTTAGAGCTTCTAATTAGATTTTTCTTCATGTCCAACTTTTAGCATTTTTAATACTCCTTATAGTCCAGACACTAAAGTTTTCAATGAATTTCTTTACGTTTTGCATATATGTATATTCCTAGATAAGTTTTATATAAAAATTGGTATCATTATGTCTGTATATGAAAAAATTAATAATGATTGGTATTGAAAAAAGAAAATTGAAAAAAATTCAAGAAAATTCTAGGATATTCCTTAAATTTTCTCCTCCAGAATCATTAGACTTGGGCAAATGAGTATATACATTTATAGTTTTCTAACTATTATCTGAAGGAAAGAGAATTAAAATTTCCAATCATTTATAACAAAAATTTTAGAGAATGTAATATGTTTCCCAATGTAAAGAAATCGCAGCAAAAAATTGAATTATTATTTTTCTGGTAAAAACTATTGTGGACAGAAATATAATAAAAAAGGGCCAAAGGTAGCCAAATTAAAGAGAAAGAAGGTAATAAGATAGCTGTATGGCCTGCATATGATTCATGGAGTTTTCAAAGTAAAGAAAGTAGTGTAATTTCTTTCTAAATCTTTAAATTCATTTTTTCCACTTTCAATTTTTGAACGTTTTTGTATCTTCAAAATGCTCCAACTTCTGCAATTCTCAACGAATTTGTATTAAACTTTGCACATGTATTCCTAAATAAATTTTTAATAAAAGTTGGTATTTTTGTTTATTTAAATTAAATAGTTTATTTATTATTTATTTTTAAATCTCAAAATTGCTAAAAATAAGAAAAATTTAATATATTCACACATAAATTTTTTTTGTCCAAAAATACTTGATACACTTGATACACCGATGTACAGAGAAACCTTAATATGAAATTAAAAGTTTCTAAAAGAAAAACTGTATGACCTGGGACTTTTTATATAACATAAAAAAATCATACTATAAAAAGCTATAAATATTTTTTTTGAAAAAACTATTTCAAATATAAAGTTGAATTTTAAAAGCTTAACTAGATTCTCTATACGCTACCTAATGACAAAATGTCAAGCAGTTCTGGTGTAAACTATGGATTTAGAATATTTCACAGATGCCTCCCCTTAACCTTTATAACAGAATCTCGAAATACTGTGCGCATTTCTCCAAAAACTCAATAACTTACATTCGTTCTATTCATATCGAAAGATTAGGTAGGTTAAATTACACAGAACAAGTACCTACACAAAACATATTCCCCAGTTTCACAACACTTTGTCTGCAAAAATGGCAGACTAAAACTCCTTAATTACATACAAACGGTATGCAGTTTATCGAGAAACATAAGAAAATCACGGCCAAGCTAGAAACTCACACAAAAACAAAAGACTACATTACTATTTGCTTGAAATGTTTGCAGCCAATGTTTTGTTTCCATGGTGCAGTACTGTGAGAAATAACCATCATAAGGAAATCTAACATTCCATCAGGAACATTGCTCGCTAATTTCAAATGTATTGCAAATGACTGAATTCTGTGGATCCAAAAGCCGACATGCACGTGCGCATGGGCATTTAAATTGTCATGTGGGGTATTTAAATGCCTGAAACTCAGAAATTTAGTTAGATTGTGATTCCTTAAGGTTCAAAGTATTTTATTAGCTCAAAAAAGAAAAACAAAATATTCTTCCTCATATTTTAGGCAATTTCGGTGCTGTATTCCCTTAAAGCACTGTGAAACGTAACAAAAGCAACTTTCAACCAGAATTTTGTATGAAAAACTGGTCATAATTATAATTTGTTATTTGCAATTAATTAATAGTTAATTAGAATTATAAACACATTCATAACCTTACCTCAATAATGCACTTCAAATTTTCTTCTCTTTAGCCTTCTCGCATATTGCTCAGAACATTCACCAATAGTCCGCTATCTCGTGAACGCTTCAATTCCCTTGATACTTCATTTCCACATTTACATATCATGGTGAAGTTTTTCACTCTATTCCTCACTAAATTCTCTTAATTGCCCGCATATAGTTTACATAGAAATGAATACAATGTACTTTGACTCTCAGCTTGCACCCAAACTGTTTGAAATTTTGTAGCATCACCTTCAGTATGTTAACATAACTGAGTCTTTTTTATTTCCAAGGAATTTAAAACAAACATTTCTGAATGAATTTCAGACATCCTTTACTTCTCGACTCAAAGCACACTGGAATAGACTGTCCATCATCACTTTTCAAATTTGTGGGCCAACGAATACACCAGCTTTAATTTTGCCATATGATAATGAAAGAAACCTAACACAAAGTACATCGGCTGGTAACAATTCCTTTGAGGGATCAAAAAGAGGTTGATATTTATGTTTTTCTGCCGATGTTAAATTAGTCGTCCCGGGCCACTCTTCCGTTTCGCAATGTTCTGACCTATTATGTGTTTCAAATGGGAAGGTGTTTGTGCTTGAGCGCTACTAGGTGAACAACCAATCGGAGACCATGCAATGTTGTCCTATAGCATTCCCCCTAACTGGTGTGTGACGAGCTCCAAACTAATAAATCTCTAATAAATACTATTCGTGCTAAGACAAAAAATCATATTCTGCAAAAACTGATCCATGAGGAAGGAGGGAGTAATGTATTTAACATAACCATGAAAATCTCATATCTATAGATCAAACAGTTTTCCTAATACAAATAAAGTAGATACTATTATATCATAACAATGCGTTGACGTAAGCACTGTAATGAATACCAGTATCGATTGGAATGTTTGCGTGGACGTATATTTCAAATTACTCAGAACTGAAACGTAAATATTTAACATGACGTGGTAAAAGAAATTTGTAATTTGAATAAGCAAAGGTGTTTGCTAAATTCGATGAGAGGAAATGATACAATTCATGCTAGTCTGGAGGAACGTGTCTGGTCACATTATATGGTTTTTATGAATGTTTTGTAATCTATTTACTCTGGAGTTCAAAGCAGCACTTCCATGAAAAAGTGTATCAGCTGGATCAATAAGACGCGATCCACATAACCCTCCCCCTTCGTTACTGCTGCTAGAACAATCCAATAAAGTTAATGTGGGTTCAAATTATGTTGCAAACAGAAATAATATTTTTAAACTGACTGACCTTGAACGACGTATTCACGAAGAAATATACAAGGAACACAATACTGTGAAAAGTGTGCGGGACATCAGATAAACTACAAGAAGACAACTTTTGGAAAGAAATAGCATGTAACGAGGTTTTGGAACCTATCATCATAAATTTGCAGTACTCAGACGATGAAGATAGTGACAATTACGAATTTTCTCTTAACGCAGGTAATATTCACAGCTATATGAATGCACCGCTGTAAATTTCATTGCATTAGAAAAATAAGCAATTCATAACCTATAACTGTAAACTAAATATTTAACACACTTGCGTAGTATACAAATGTTCATGATGCAATTGTTATTTCAACAACTGCATTATTATAAATCTTTTGAAAATTTAGTTTGCGTTCCCTTACGTCTAGCGCCACGAACACTGGCAAGTGGGCGATAGAGAGGGAAATATAAAAAGGGTGGGGATAACGAGGTGGCAACGGTGAACGCTCTAACGCATCTGATTCGCTACACACGGGAACGCTTCCCATTTGAAACACATAATATGTCTGCTATCCCATGCACAGAGAAACAAAGATATTTTGTGAAATGAGACTGCTGACCACGTAATAGTGCAATAATCTTGAAATATTCTCAGGCTCGCAATAGTTGGTTTTCGTACTGTAATTTTTGTAAAAAAATTTAACATTTTCATGTCTGCTTTAGAACAAAGGAGAGTGGATAAATGAATGTTTCCATTATGAAGCAAGACTTGTTTAAGACATTTTTGAGAAGAACCAATGTAAAACTTGAACTCTTTGGAATTGTAGTTCGTTATTAAAATTTTAAATGGCAGGGATACCTTCGCAATACACCAAATTCTTTTCTTCAGGAATGAAACGAACAATTTCTTACTTACATCGCGTTTACAGTGAAAAACATATACCCTCAGCCAATACTTTCTCTTTTATCGTAGAACCTATACATTGTGCTGATTTTTTAGGAAAATTTAAATTCCTCACTAAATAACCAAGCTCACTTTGATTAAAACACCTATCATAATGAGAATTGCCTAGTTCATAAGTATGATCCACTGGAACCAGGGTGTATCGATTCAGGGTATAAGGGAACCGATATCAGGACCATGAGATGCGGGCCCAATGGCAGAGGAAATGTTTGGTTATAGAATATGCTTCTTGTTTTAGCATTATATTCTGTTACCTTAACTGTACACAAACAACAATTTTCTCCATGACTTTTAGGTTCTTTTTAAAGGCATAGGGATACGTAAGGGCAATGTCTGTTTTTATTCCTTTTTATTTTCCAACTCATCATCTCTGTAACAGAACTATGGCACACTTAGAGAACACCAGGATTTATACTGATCTCCTAACTTAGTACGTTATCTAAAGATGCAGGTAAGCATCATACACCACACCATGTTTTAGTTATGTTGATTCCCCGCTATACTGCTTGCAGCGAGAGAATAAAGCAGATGTAAACAAAACCATGTGGCCGTTGATCGTAGTTTGCCTTCTTCAGAATTTGCATGATGCTTCCGCCGTGTAAACACTCCCTTGAAAAAGTACTGCTTTTGAGGCGTGCAGTCTTCAGTTCGTTTTGCTAAGGAGCACAACAGGTGTGTACTAAGCACACTTCAACTATAAAAAACATACTGTGACTTTGTGGGTTCATGAAATTAAAAGCCCGGGTGCACAAACTCAAAATGTTCTTTATTTCCTCCGAGTTAGTCTTGGTTCACTTGCAATTCACAGCAGAATTATGCACCATACACAATTACGTAATAGACACAAGTACGATCCACTAGTTCACAGGTCCACACTACTTGGCACCTTGCCGTAAACTGACTCAGAACTCTACAACTGACTCTAAAAATTGACTGACTTGACGCACCGTGCTTCTATTTATACGTGGCAAACTGGTTCTAGAAAATACTATACAATGAAGTGGAAATATAATACGAGAGACTTCACGTTCTTTCCCAGGGGAAGTCAGGAGGAGGAAAAACCACTTGGGCTCTGGTTATTTCTCCCCACACCCCGCCTGTGCTCGGTACGTCATTAGTGCTACGCATTAGCGTAGGTGTGCCCTAGATTCCGGATGTCCCCCCTCTAATGGCCAGCTCTTCCTGCTAGCTGATTATAAGTTGGACGATTGAGTGACAATACTTATAGATAGTTAAGTTATTTTGTAATTGAAGTAAATCATGCTGCGCACGCATATTGAAGGAAATCCGTAAAACGCGGAAAGTTTGTATTTTAGCCGAGCCGTGGGTTAACGAGGGACACACGACAAGCAAAGTATGGACTGACCCACAGAGAAATAAAAAGCCATGCATTTCTAACTGGTTTAAGTGCAGGACTTAGACATCCTACGGGGAGGGGTAAGCGTCTTAGAGTTTTGTACATAGAATGTGGTAATAGCGTTGTCGAGAGTGGCGAGCTTCTGTTCGTCTGAAAAATAACGGGATACTATCATGAAGAAATGAATTGCGATGTATTCAAATCCTCGTTTCAAAAGATGCTCCCCGAATTACAACCGAATTGTGATGGACAATGCCTTGCACATTGGAAGTAATGATTGCGTTGACGAGGTTGGCGAGCTCTTGTTCGTCTCCAAAACAACGGGATACTTCTTCTTCTTCTTCTTCTTCTTCTTCTTCTTCTTCTTCTTCTTCTTCTTCTTCTTCTTCTTCTTCTTCTTCTTCTTCTTCTTCTTCTTCTTCTTCTTCTTCTTCACTCCATGGTTTGGGGATATCGCCCGTTCCGTCTTCATAGATCTCTTCATCATTTCCTGGCTAGTTCTCTTTCTCTTCTTCCTTTTGGATTATAGTTTAGTGCTGCATTTGGATATCTCCCATCCTCCATTCTTAATATATGTTCATGCCGTTGTTGCCGTCGTTCTGATATTTTATCATGGATTGTTTGGATTTCTAATTCCTTCCTAATATCCTCATTTCATTTTTGTCCAATATTCTACAACCTTTAACACTTCTTAAAAATTTCATTTCTGCAGTCTATATTTTATTTAAATACTTTTGTGTTTGCACCCAGGTTTCGCTTCCACATAGTAAAGTTGCAATAGCCATTACCTTATACATTTTCATTTTTGTATCCTTTCTCACTCTGTTTTTAAAAGTTCTTTGGATTGTCCCACATATTTCTCGGAATTTGTTTACTTTTTCTTCTATATCAGTATTGTTTCTAAAACTTAAGTTACATCCTAAATATTTACAACTTTATATTTGCTCTAAAATTCTATTTCTTAAAACAATTTTTGATCTTACATTATACTTTCCCTTAAAGGCCATAATTTTTTATTTCTATTCTGATATTTGAAAATTATACTTTTGTACTACATTATTTAGGGTATACATTCACTTTTGCAGTTGATTTTCATTCCGATGAATCAATATTTGGTCATCCGCAAACAGCAATGTATTAATATAAATATCTTCTTTTGTTTTGATACCTGGGTCTACCAAAATCTTCCATTCATGTAGAATATTGTTTATTATATATAAATATATATAAGTAGTATGTAATTGAGAGTTTCGGCACAGTGTAGATATGATACTGAACTCTCCTCTGTGTTAATATATGAGTGATGTAGAATGCTCATTGATTTAGAACTCTCCTATGTGAATATCGAGTTGTAAAAGAAGGGGAGTGTTGGCGTAGTGCCGTTCTCCCCTGTGCAGTGAGATGTGTTTGAAGGGGGGTGATGATGATGATGATGATGATGATAATGATGTGTGTGTGTGTGATGTGTGATGGGTGGATGGGTAACGGGGTTCCGGGGGTGTTTGAATTAAATGTGTTGATAGTAATTCTTCGATGTCTGTGCTTAAACTCTCATGTATGAATATCGAGTCTAGGGTTTGATATCTATTACGTTTAGTGTATGATATATAATGCACTATCGTTATTCCTTAGATAAAAGAATATCGAGAGAATGATTGGGTAGCTGTACTGGGAGAGATATATGAAATAAATGTAATAAGACATTCTGGTAAGGGGTGTTCCCTAACCAGAATCCATCCTTGAGCTATGTATCTAAGAGCGATGTAAGGTTAAGGAAAAAAGGTTAAATTCCATTCCCACATCGAGGTATGAGAAAATATAACTCTGTTCCACATTGAAGTATAAGAATGGAGATGTAAATCTATGTGAAAGGGTTTCATGACAAAGCATGATAAAAGTGGAACATAGCAAATGCAAATAAAATAAAAGCACTATCCATCTCTTTAGAAGGATAAAAAAATATTGAGAGAAAAGTATAAGAATGGAAATGTAAAATTGTGTGAAAGGGTTTCATGACTAAGGAATGCTGCCTCTAAACATGATAAAAATGGAACATAACAGTGACAGAATACTTGTAAGAAGATTATTAAAATATTCCCTCTAAGCATGATAAAAGTGGAACATAACATCGAAAATAAAATAAAAGCACTAACCATCTATTTAAAAAATGATTAAGATAACGAGAGAAAAGTATCTCGTCTTTAAGTATATATGAGTAATACAAACTGATCAATCAATATGATAATATATATATGCAAGTAGGAATCTATAGTGTAGATATCCAAACTATCCAGGGCAAGATATCACCCTCGACATAAAAAATTTTCTAGAAAATCCCCCCTCAGTATTACGAATACTCCACCGAACTTCACCCTTCTCGGAATGCGGGTCAGAGAAAAAAAGAGTTAATCTCTCCAGACTGGTGACAGGGGTGGTCAAAACACTCTTATTGCTGTAGCGAAGTCTAATTTTGACAAATAACGCTAGGAAAAAAAGAATATATTTTAAAATTAAACGAATGAATCTATATATTTGTATGGATGATGAAACAATACTATGAATGTGTTAATATACCAAATGTAAAAAAATCAAATGTTCATAAAAATATATTTTGTACAAGTATGTGTGTGTAAAGAAATGTGTAACTATATCCCCCCTCCAAGTTGTAGGGAACGAATCACAGTTAGTGTGCGCACGCAACATGGTGTTTGGGAAGGAGAGATACGGTGGAGGGGGTGTAAAAAATGCAGGATCTATATAAAGTTTAAACTATGATAATAAAGTTACTAGTAATATGTTTTAACTCATAACGTAGTCAGTAGTAACAACTTTAAAGTCATAGCGTAATATGTAGACAGTAACAGCTCTCCCGGAAGGAGGAGCGGAGCCTCTCTTAATAAATACCCCGGTACGGATGAATGAGGAGGCAGTCGAATCTCTGGAAATATGGATCCTACAGGTAAGATAGAAAAGTTGTATATTGTATTTCTTTTTTTATCTCTGTTTACGAAGAGTGTTGAAGTAATACTGATTCGTTTGTGCTTATATGTTTGTCTCAGATCATGAGATGCTCCAGCTAAATCAACTAGCTGAAGGTGGAACACATCTTCCCACAAAGAAACTACGTGAATTAGATCAGTCCGTTCAACACATCATTCGATCCGTCAAAACCGTGAAGACCAGATATGGTGAACGGGTCGTCGTCGAAACATCAGAATTCCAAGTCTTCCTCCCGGAGAGATTCAAACACATGACCGCAGCGCAGAAAGATCTACTAAACCGTGGTGACTGCATACTCCAATACCATGGCGAGGAAACTCTAGAAAGTGGCTTCAAACGACATAAATTGTCTTTTTTTAAGCAGCCCGTAATGTCGTCAAAAAGTGAGCATAATTATTGAATAAAATTTCATAAAAAAGTGATAATGTAGTTACTAGCATGTAAATGTGAAATCGTACATGTTGTATTAGAACTTAAAGTGTTAATTATCGCACATCATGTAGTATTAGTAATTGAGAGTAAACGTTGTAGGGTTAAATTTCATGTGTAATATTTACGTACATGTGAATATCGTAATTCAGTTACGTTATTTCACATGCATGTTAGTTACGTTTTGTTTGTTACACGTAAATGTAACGTTGTAGGTGAAAAAACGTTAATTTATATGTGTAAAACGTACATGTGAATATCGTAGTTCAGTTACGTTATTTTACATGTATATGGTTTACGTTGTGTGTTTTATCATTTATGTAAGGGAGAGAGCATTACGTAAAACAATTACATACTATCTGAATATTGTAGTTACGTGATGATAGCAATAGTTGAAATCTCTGTGTAAAATACATAATCATTATGAAAATATTTTCATATGTAAAAGTTACATGCATGTTACGTTCTATGTAAAGTATAGAGTTTACGTAAAATTGAGATTCATGCATGTAAAAGTTATTAACATGTATGTTATTTCTGTTACCACCTTACATACATGTAAATCAATGTTCCCGTATGTAAAGTTAATCGAATGTTGTAATTGCTTTTTCAGAAATGGCGACAAGATGCCCCGATAGTGTCACTGGACAACCCTCGATTCAGCAAGATGAAACCCGTCCGAACGTGATCCATCCGGAAGGATTACGATGTATTCACAGTTAGTCTGCCTTCAAAAACAGATTATGTACCTACGAAATTCACAACTGTGTTAATATACTTGACCCCGTCATATTCTTAGCAGAATGCAAACCTTTAATTTTGAATGAAATTGATAAGGGCTTAAACATGTATAAATCAGGTCTTAAGATAGGATCCTGTTTATCCTGTCAATATGTCATAATATCACAAGAGAGCGATAATATTCATACATTTAACTTTAACAGTAAACTTGAGGCGATATTGCAATCTACAGATAAATCTATATGGTATGAAGAGAAGATTGTACAACCTATACTAGATCATATGGATAATTTTGAATCGCGTACCAGTTCAAAAGCTTTATACAGTATTGAGAAATTAACAATATATGTGACATAATACGATTCATTGAATGCCGGGATGTATACTGAATTACCCGAGTTTATAAAATCGAAGAGAGCTGTTATTAACATTCGTAATACCGATAAATATTGCTTTGCATACTGTCTGTGAGCATCCAAATACCCTGTAGAACGTAACAAGAATCGACCCACATCCTATAAAAGATATGATTTTCTTAAAGAATTTAACTTTGGAAATATAACATTCCCCGTGGCATTGAAAGATGTAGAAAAATTCGAGAGTCAAAATTCAAATATTTCATTAAAGATATACGGTGTTGAAAATAAATCGATTATTCTCTTATATCAACCAAGAGAGATAAAATCACATCATGTTAATCTTTTGTTGTATAAAAGACATTATTGTCTGATGACAGACTTATCACGTTTGCTAGGAAAGCAGCTAACTAAACATAATGGGCGAAAATGGTTATGTAACAATTGTAACTTGTATTTCACATCAGAATCACGTTTAAATAGTCATAAAAAGCGGTGTATGATGAATCAAATTATCAGAATGCCCGAGGCTGGTAAAACAGATCTCGTTGAATTTAATGCATATTCGAAATGTCTAAAAGTTCCATTCGTGGTTTACGCAGACATAGAATGTATCTTACGTAAGGTAGATTCGTGTCAAGATGTATCGAGCAAAAGTTGGACACGTACCACCCATAAACATGAAGCGTATGCAATTGCATTACATTTGGTTTGCAGTTATGATAAAAATTTAACACGTTTCAAATCATTTGAAGGTGCATATGCAATTGAAAATTTTCTTAGAGAATTAACGTTAATTGCAAATCAGGTCATTAATATATATGCTAATAAAATTGAAATAAGTATGAGAGATGTGGATGAGCTAGAATATCAAAATGCAACACGATGTCACATATGCAAACGTGAATTTCTTAACTCGTGTATAAAGGTTCGTGATCATTGTCATTTGACATGAAGTTACGTTGGCCCGGCCCATAAGCTTTGTAATTTAAATAGGAAAATGCCAGGATTCATACCAATATTCTTTCATTGCATGTCAAAATACGATGCTCATTTCATGGTTAAAAACTAGGTTACGATACGGAACCTATCAACTGTATTGCACAAACTTCTGAAAATTACTTATCCTTTAGCAAAAGATATACAAATTCGAATGGAATGAGTATATATCTAAGATTTCTGGATAGCTATCGTTTTTTGGATTCGAAACTTAGTAACCTTTCCGATATGTTAGAACCAGATGATTTTCATTATACCAATAATACGTATACGAATCCTTGGCATAGACAACTGATGAAACGCAAAGGTGTCTTCCCGTACAAGTATGTGGATTCTATAGAAAAATTATACGAGAATAGTCTACCATCTAAACATCATTTTGATCATGTAAGCGATGAGGATTATAGTCATGCTAGAACGGTATGGAATGAATTCAATGTTAAAAATCTGGGTGAATATTTAAATATATATCTTAAGAGCGATACGTTAATTTTAACGGACGTGTTTGAACGCTTCCGTGAATTAAGTATCGGTTTGTACGGACTCGACCCGTGTCAGTATTACACACTTCCCGGATTAGCTTATGATGCAATGTTAAGAACGACTAGTGTACAGATTTCATTATTAACAGATAAGACTATGTTAGATTTCTTCGAAAAAGGAATACGAGGTGGAATTTGCACTGTATCCAAACGGTATGCAATGGCGAATAACAGATACATGACTAGCTACGATAACACTCAACCAACTAATTATTTAATGTACGTAGACTGCAATTCTTTATATGGATATACAATGGAGAATAATAGCTTACCATACACTGATATAAGGTGGCTAACTGATGCTGAAATTAAATCAATAGAATTTATGTCTATTACAAGTGATTCTGACGTGGGATATGTGTTGGAAGTAGACGTTAACTATCCACAGGAACTACATGATATACAAAATGATTTGCCATTATGCCCTTTGAATGAAATCGCGCCAGGTGATAAGTATACAAAATTGCTAACAACATTGAATGATAAAAATAAATACGTATTACATTATCTCAATTTTCAACAATGTGTTAAACTTGGTTTGATTGCATCACGTATACATAGAGTAATAGGTTATAAACAATCTAACTGGATAAATCCTTACATTGAACTCAACGCTCGTAAGCGTATTGAAGATAAAACGAAATTTGGCCAAGATCTATGGAAGTTAATGAATAATTGTGTTTATGGAAAATTTATAGAGAATGTAAAACGTTATAATTCATTTCATTTAGCTACCAGCTGGAAACGAGCGCGTAAATTGTTAGCTCGACAGACGTGTATAAGGTATGTGATTTTTGATGAAAATTTAATAGGTATAGAATTGGTCAAAGATGAAATATTGATGAATAAGCCAATATACATAGGACAAGCAATCCTGGATCTATCCAAACATAAAATGTATGATTTTTATTATGAAATTCTGAAGAAAAAATTGAAATATGTAACTTTAATCTATACGGACACGGATGCTTTTCTCTTTGAATCTAGCTGCGATATATATGAATTTATTAAAACCAATATACATTTATTCGATACATCGAATTATCCAATGGATAATGTGTATGGTATTCCGTTAGCAAATAAGGAAATTTCAGGATTATTCAAGGATGAGCTAGCCGGTAGAGTGATGACTGAATATGTGGGATTGAAATCGAAATTATATTGTTATCGATATGATACTGAAGTGATTAAAAAATCAAAAGGTGTAACAAAAGATTCGATGAGATTCATAACCTTTGAACAATATCTCTCATGTATTACACATCCTGACACGATACATCGATGCATGCAGACATATTTCAGAAGTTATAAACATAATGTTCATACCATTGAATCTAATAAGATAGCTTTAAGTGGTATCGATACAAAACGATACATTCCCGATAATTCATTTTCAACATTAGCATGGGGACATTATGCTATAGAAAATTGTCAAGTGTAATTTTCTTTTATTTTCTCAATAAAGCATAGATTCCACTGAGTTAAAAGGTATTACTAGGCACATGATAATAACATATTACTGTATTTCAAAAAACAAAATAATTGAGTTTCAAGTATAATTGTAAAGTGTGTTACAACTGAGTTAAAAGGTATTACTAGGCACATGATAATAACATATTACTGTATTTCAAAAAATAAAATAATTGAGTTTCAAGTATAATTGTAAAGTGTGTTTCAACTGAGTTAAAAGGTATTACTAGGCACATGATAATAACATATTACTGTATTTCAAAAAACGAAATAATTGAGTTTCAAGTATAATTGTAAAGTGTGTTACTAATTACATGATAATAACATATTTACTTCATTTGAAAGATAACGTGTTTCTTTTTTTATGTTTACGTTAGGGGGGGAAGGAATATTTTTTCCTATTCATGTCGTTTTGAAATGTTACATAGCAGAAATCAATGTAACCTTATTGATGTCTACAATTAAATGTTAATTCAACTATAATCATGTATGATTTTTTATTAAAATATATTTACTAATTATATCAAAATGTTATTATCATGTCTCCGTTAAGGGGAGAGGGAGGATTTATATATAATCAATGTGAACTAGCATGTAAATTATGTTAAAGGCTCTTATTTCAACTATAATTATGTATGATATTTGTTTAACGTATATTACTAATTACATCAAATTGTAATTATCATGTTTACGTTAAGGGGAGGTGAATTTATATATACTCAATGTGAACTAGCATGTACGTTATGTTAAAATATCTACAATTAAATGTTAATTCAACTATAATCATGTATGATTTTTTTTAAAAAAAAGTATAAAAATGTTATTATCATGTTTAAGTTAAGGAGATGTGAATTTATATATAATCAATGTGAACTAGCATGAACGTTATGTTACAGAAGATATCAGGAATCAATGTGAACAAAAAAAATAAAACACAATATATCATTAAAATTATATTTCTTTATTGAGTTATGTGTTTTTTTTTATTTATACAATGTCCACCTCGTTAATCCATTCACGGGTAGGAAATCCTAACCATTTCACCAGAATCCTATCACCACGTCGTCTGATAATCCTTTCAACTAAATACGTGTCTGGATATTGAGTTTTCTGTAGTTCATAACCGTAGAATGCTCCTTCAATCAGTTTACCCTCCAGATCCTCGATGAGATAAGTCAATGGATGTGTCCTTTGCACTGTACGTATCCTAAAGACTTCAGCACTCCAATTTGGTAGATAACCTTTCTCCATAACACCTTTATGCTTAGAAATCCTCACGTAGTCACCAACACGATGAAGTCTAGATCTTCGCTTCTCACGCAGACTTCTATCATATTTGTATACACAGAGGAGGAGAGAATTATCACGAACTTCTACAGGCTTCATACGAATCGTTCGATGGTAATTATTATTGTATGTATGAATAATTCTAGGTAGTATGTTTACCCATTGATATGAGCCTTGAACAATAAATTCCTTATGCAAATTCATTTTGATCTTTCTTATTAAACGTTCCACTGCAGCAGCCTTAACGTGAGTGAATGTACTGTAATGATTAATATTATTACGATTCATTAGTTCGCGGAAATGTTTATTGTAAAACTCCCTTCCATTATCAGATTGAACATTCTAACGATTCCATTTCATTCAATATCTCCTCCATAGCAGTCGAAACGTTAATACCACTTTTATCACGCAATGGTCGTGCATAAGCCATCTTAGAATAAAAATTGCATGCAAGAAGAATATACTTATAATTCCTATTGTCTCTTGCATAATTAGACATGTCCATAAGATCTATTTGTACTAAATCGTTCATTCCTTTGCTTATGATCTTACGACGCAAAAATCGTCTTCTAGCTGGTGCATGTAACTCGGTTGCAATGCGACGTTTTATCATGCTATAATTTTTGATGTTTTAAGTTCTGTAATAATTTCTTCTATCTCGGGTGAGTGATTCAAATTACCTGCATCCCTCGATGCAACTAATAATCTTAATCTGTTTATTATTTCATTCGGATCGTTCCAGTAGACGTAATCTAATTTTCTCTGCGGTATATGTTCTTTCCAACGTAAAGCAAATCCAGTTCGATTTATAACAAGGTCACGAATGATATGACGAAACTTGAACCCTCGATTTGCTCTTAAACGTCCATCTCTTGAGTAGCCGTGTCTGTAAACTTGAGTATTCTGTAAGATTTGTGAATACACGTCTAAATCATCATCTGTGTACGATGTCTTGCGAGGTAAACGTTTAAATAATAATTCATACAAGCCTGCTGTGGGTTCATACGTTTCTGTCCCTATCTGAATACCATCAGATTTAAACACAACTGTCTTGTTACCCAATTTATACTCATTATCCTCGTAACGTATGCCGTAAGTATTGTCCATGTCACTCGAACTAGCAGTTCGAACCTTGTGTAGATACTTTGATACGAGATCAGATCCGTTAGCATCATCTGTAGTTTCGTCGTCGTCGTCGTCGTCGTCGTGGTGTGCTTTCGCTATTACTTTCAATGGTTCGGTTACAGGTTGAAGAACTTCAGACATGACTCGTTGCGTTTCGAATTTCATTCCTTTGAGAGAACGTAACTTTTCTCTTATTGCCCTACTGTGACGGGCAATGGATTCCTTAAGTCTTATAGCTTCAGCATCCATATCGAAATGAATGTATAATTAATCAGCTACTGCTAATTTATATGAAACTATCAGTTCTATACTTAATAAATGACCATCTTTAGCACGTCCGGCTGGTGCTGTAAACGATATAATATCGCCAGTTTCAACTTTTACAGGATATCTTTCAATTAATCTTCCGTTTATTGCAAACAATGTATCATTTACAGCATGCGGATGTACCGATGATACAACAGAACACGAGAGTACACTTCCATTTCCAGGAACATTATAGTATTCGAGTCCCGGTGTTAACGTATACCTTAAAGAGGGACCTCGAAACGGACGTGTTTGCAATGAAATTATGAGTTGTGCTTTCAATTGTTGTAACATAGTGTTTACAACATTTCTCATTCGTGTTTTCGTTGTATGAATATCGTTATTTATAGTGATTAGCAGGGGCGGCCGGTGAGGTATTGTATTGACGGTGCCATAAATAAATAAGGGTTGTTAAAATATAAATATGTGCACCAATTACGATCGATTTAGGTAATCTTATCAATAATCCAACCTATTTTATAATATACTGTACCATACAGAACGTACAGGGAAACGGAAATAGATATTTATTACATCCGTACTTTTGTTATGCACAGGTGTAACGAGTACAGTAACATTTTGATAATACAGTTCATGGAGAATGTGATACGAAGCGTTCGTGTACGATTTCGTGATAGAGAGGAAGTTATTGTTATTGCTTTAGCCATAATTTTTCTCGCGCTGAAATCAAACGAAACAAACTCGAGAAATCTTTGTCTCACACTCACAAACACATACGAGCGAGCACACACGCACGCACGTACACACAAGACGCAATTTTTCACTGCAAAATGAGTAATCTGAATTTTTAAACATGGTTTAATGAAATTACTAACTTTTAAAAATTAAAAGCATTGTACTCACCGAAAGCAGCAACTCCATGACTTTATGAAGACAGCTTTAAATGAATTAGTAGGAACGGTATTGAAAATCCATTCGTCGCTCCTTCTTGTTGGCAAATAAATCTATCACCTTTGAATTGAAATTGTCAATTTTGCACACGAACAGCTTTTCACAGGACAGCATTCCTAAGGCACTCAATCGCTCTGCTTTCATTGTGTTTTGTAGAAAAGTTTTAATCCTCTTGAGCATTGAAAAGCACCGCTCAGCTTCTGATGTCGAGATAGGCATAGTGATTAACAGTTTCAAAACTTTAACAGTCTCTTCAAAAGTAGCACAGAGTTCATCCTCTAGAATCAGCGAAAGAAACGGAAGCGCACCGGAAACTGCTCTCAACTCAGGCCTAGCATAGAACACTTGAAGCTCTCCCTTCAACTTTCTTTTCTCCAGATATGTATATGTGTCCGTAATTTCAAGATATTTGTCTGGCAAATGTGTTACATAATTGTCAAACTGGCTTACATCAAATAAGCTGGTTGCAATGAGGTGCCCAGTGAACTGAATACGTGATTTTCTTTCACAAAAGATGGCATCACACACCTCCAAAGCATTTTGCTTTTTATTATCATCAACCCTTGCTCTCTTGTAAGGCATTGTTTCGTCATTTTCAAAACTAACCTAACTGATGGAGTCAATGTCATCTCTGATGTTTTGCATTATTGTTTCAAAGTTATGAATGTCTTGTTTTACCTTGGTTGGTTCAGTTGTCTTTTTTTGAAATTGGTTAATAAGTATGTCCACACGAGGCATTATCTTATAGAAAAACGATAGCCAGAAAATGAAGTCTCTATCTTGCCGTCTTTGTATGAACCAGCTTTTTCAATAGTAGAGGGTAATTTTATGTTCTCACTCGTTTCAATTGTTTCCATGACAGTAATAAGCTCCTTTCTGTTTTCATAAATATCCTTTACTACTCGCGAATGGTAATTCCATCATGTGAGAGACACACGGGGTAAGCTTTTCTGAATTATGCTATGCAACACTTTCGATCTTTGTGGCGAATTTGAAAAGAAAGAAGAAATGCCTGAAAGTTGTGCAAAGAAGATGCGGGCTTTGCGATTAATTGAGGTTGCAGTAGACATTATAAGGTTTAACTGGTGCGCATAGCAATGAATGTAGTGCGCATTTGGGTATTTTCTTTTATTAATTTCTGTACTCCGTTTGACTCACCACTCATAACGTTTGCACCATCGTAACTCTGAGCTATTAGTTGTGCTCGGTCATCTCCAATTAAGGGTTCGATTTCTTTCAGAATACTCTCCGAGATAGACTGAGCCTTGTGACTTTCTGGATTAACAAAATTCCAAAATCTTTCAACGGGGGTTCCATAAACAATGTATCGCAAAACAATAACCAACTGAAATTCGCAAGACACATCAGTGGTTTCATCCGCGATTATTGCAACATAATCCGCACGCTTTATTTCTTTGCGAACTTCCTCGTGATACACTTCCAACATGCACTGCAGGAGTTCGTTTTGAATAGTCTTAGAAACGCCTTTGAATACTGATGACTGACTGAGATGCACTTGAAGTTCTTTATCTAACTCCGCACTAAACTGAATGAGCTCACGAAAAAACCCCTTATTTTGAGAGGCGTCAGATTCGTCGTGTCCCCTAAGAGCAGGCTCCAAAGCACCACAGAACCGAATACAGTTTATAAACTTGTTCTTGTCTACTTGTTTGTTATGGCTGTTGACTGCCTATACTGCGAATCTAATTTGTCCTGAATATTGGTTTTGCCTAGAAATGAAAGACTCAGAACATTGTCCATGTGTCGCTTCGATGTTTCATGCACTTTCATTTTAGACCATAAATGCCCAATATCAGTTATTCTAGTCTTATACCAATGTACATCTCCCCCAAATAACACACAAGGAAAACAAGAAACTGCATTGTTTTCATCACAGCCGCAAATCCATTTGTTCTTTTGATAAATAGCCGGATTAAACTTACGGTATCGATTTTTTGTTTGCTGCTGCAGATTCAGTATCGGGAGTGGCCTACCCATTGTTTTTATCTGAATTTTTTCACTTAGAGTCCTGTTACTAAATTAAGTTTTCAGTAATTCACTCACCTTGTTCATGTTCGTAACTTTACTGTGAATTTTAACTTAAAGAAAAAACACTGAACACTGTTTTAAAAATCCGTACTCACGAAGAACTACAGCATTACAGGAGCACATACAGAACTACTCTACCATTGCTTTGAAAACATGTGTCCAACGCGCGGGTTTTATGTTCTACCAACAAAACTGCTGCTGTGAAATATGCACATGTTGAAATACTGTCTCTAAATGTTAAAATCTAATACTATATTCACATTGAATCCCAATTAATTTTATTTATAAGGATATCTATGTGTTGTATTTCTGCAACTGATTTCATTAAAGCATTAATTTGCGTTTTGAAGTTCCTCAGAATTAACTTGCATAAGGATGGTGACACTGCATTAAAGGAAGGTAAGCGCGAAATGTATTCTTACCATTGTCTTTCGCTAGGTGGCAGGATCGTGGTTCTCTGAAGTCCCGTGGTTTACTGCCCTCTAACGGGCAAAGCGTAAGTTATGCGCCAGAGAAATTCCGGCACTACCTTCTCTGACTTTCTTACATAAGAGCCGTGTATAAGCAGACATCTTAGCCCCTAGCCCTAACACAGACGTTTATGCGCGTAGACGGTGCCGTTCTAGAATCGGCACCAAGCTACGGAAAACAACCAAGAGAGAGCGCTGGCGTTCATCGCGCCTATTCAAACGAGGGAGCAACTACTAATAAACAATGCCTTTTGCGCAATTCTTATACACTTCTCTTTCTTTCGCTTTCATACAGATGGTGCCATGGCACAGCGGCACTACCTCAGAAGCCGCCCCTGGTGATTAGTTTATTTTCAAGTTCCGTTTGTCGTGCGGTTAATTCTTTCAATTCTTTTTCTACAGCTGTGGTAATAGTCTCGCTAGCGGAGGTGATTGTTCTAGTTAACTGACCTTGTAATTCATTCTGTTTCCGTGTAATAGTATCGGCAATGTTTGTTATAGTCTCAGTTAAACCCGTTTGCAATTCATTGTGTTTCTGTATAAAGAAATGATTAACATAACTCATGGTGACTGCATCACTATCATCTATCGGATCGGCTAAATCCTTCAATCTCTTCATTCGAAATGATAGAGTTTCATTAGAGTCGTGAATTGGAATCCTGTCATCTACATATTTTTATTAGGAACGTCGTGTTCGTGAAGGCGTTCCAACAGCGTTTTCATTCTTATACCATCTATAATGGCATTATTTTCGGAATCACGTTTAAATGCATATTTACTTAAGTACTCCATTAAATTGTAGTATTGGATGTCGAGCGATTTTTGTATGTGAGCACTAAGCATAGCTTCAAACTCGCCCATACGCTGATACGATGTCTGCTCGCTGAAGATCTGCATTCGATTCTCGATGTCAGCCGTATGCGTATCCACATAACGTTTAGTCGATGCATCGTCACCTTCTTCAGGGTCGTGAATATTGCACAATCGCTTTCCCTTGAATCGATAGTTTCCCGATCCATCTCTAGTTGTGATATATCGATTGAACACACCCCTAGAGGGTATGATTCTTCGGGATCCGAACCTGTCGATACTCATTGCTTAAGTGATGGATTATTCTATTTATTCATTCTGATAAAGCGATCAAAACCGTGACGGTAGCGTCCCTCGTTCAGTGGATATTCTGGTACTATTACAACAAAGGTTCGTCCATCACTCTCCCATATATGTTCACACATATCCTTAAATTCATCATAGGACATATCGGTATTTACATAATCTTCGTATATATGTTTTAAATTGAGATTATCCTGTCTAAAGAATATAATCATATTTGCATTATCTCTAATTAAATGTTTAGGTACTTTAGCATATGATTGTGCTAAATATATAGCATCGACATTACGATGTCTACCCATACTGTAATATGAAGCTATCTTACCCTGTTTTTCATTTATCACATCATCAAATACGAATATCGAATTTTCTCTAGCATCCGACGTTTGAATCACTTTTTCACCATCATCGAACGTAAATACACCTATATCGGGTATAGTTTTCAGTAACCTGAGTAAATATGAATATTTAGGTTGTTGCAACGATTTCGAGTATATGTAGAGGTTTTCGAATCTCAGACCATTCTCGTGAATAAGCAGGTTGAGTAAAACGTTCGTTTTTCCAGCATTTGAACTGCCCAGTATGAGCGCTCTAACGTTACTCGGAAACAACGTACCGTGTCAACCTTTGCGAATGTCATCCTCGAAATCTAACACCTGTATGGGTAGTGTACACTTTTGCTTTACTATCTCCATATCGCTACTAATACTTATAAAGCATAAGTTTTGCCTTTTATTTCGTTCGTGATAAGGGCAATCTATGTAATTACTGGATTTAGCCAATCGTCATAGGAATCGTATACTTATAAAGAGCACGTTTTGCCTCTTTTATTTCATAGTGAGACATGCGCTCTACACGTGCACGCAAAGGTTCGGGAATTCTTAATTCCTTGATTAATTCATTACCATTTGAGGCACATTTACCGGGTTATCGTTTCTGCGGTCCCGGAACGAAACTACATAAACGCTTGCAGAGAGGTGACTTACCGGTGAACGGGTTAGACTCAGCGTGTCTCGATCACGATCGGGCTTACGCAGAGAGTACTGATACAGAATCTCGTCGTCTAGCCAGTAAGGTGTTGGTAGAGAAAGCTTGGAGACGTGTAAAGTCTGCCGACGCTTCTTTGGGCGAACGACTTGCAGCTCGACTTGTGACTACACTTATGAAGGGTAAATTGGCAGCGGGCGCTGGTATGCGTAAACGTCGCAACAAGAGAGGTGGTTTCTTAGCTTTGCTACCACTTTTAGTAGCTCTAGGTGCAGCAGGTGGTCTAGCTGGAGGTGCTGCTCAGATTGCTACGGCTGTCAATAAGAAACGTTCGGATGCAAAACAACTTGTGGAATTAACACGTCACAACGAGCGTATGGAATCTTTGGCACAGGGCAAAGGTCTTCGCCGTAAGAGCCGTCGTAAGGGTAGAGGATTGTATCTTCGATCAAAAAACTCGGGGCGAGGCCTATATTTATCCCGGAAAAAGCCCTGAGTGCTACCGAGATCGATTCGTATGCACGACGTCTACACATTCCACATTTTAGAGGTGTCTACATGATCGATAAACTCCCTCCACGTCCTCGATACTATGAGAGAATAGTAGTGAATCTGGATACATCAAATAATCCTGGTACACATTGGATTGCTGTACGTAAGGATGGTGACGTTGCCTACTACTTTGACAGTTTCGGCGATCTGAGACCTCCGGAAGAGATAGAAACATACCTTTCGGGTGTCAAGCTCCTATATAATACGACGAGATTTCAAGAATTCGATTCTGTGATTTGCGGTCACTTGTGCCTTCAGTTTCTCCTCGATGAGTTACACGATCACCGTGAGTGGTAGTGATACCAGCTTCTCTACATTTTTAAATCCACCATTACATCTGGATCCTAAAGGACATTACGAGATAGCTCTATTGAATTTTGAGACTTTTTACTCGATTCCGAATGTGGACGAGAGTAATAATCTATTCCATTACTTTCGCGATGGAAAAGTTGAACGTATAGTAATTCCACCGGGTACTTATGAATTGGATGATATCGCCAGATTGATCAAGGATGTTCTCGACATCGGTGACGACTTTATTCTACGTGCTAATAATAACACCATGAAATCAGAAATTCAATCTCCCTATATTATCGACTTTAGTCGTGAGAGATCTATTGCTCCTCTTCTCGGTTTCACCTCTAAACAGAGGGCACCGGCGAACGTGCTGACCGAGTCTAATGATTTGGTTAACATATTCAAGGTCAGCATCATACGTATCGAGTGTAGTCTTGCAACGGGATCTTTCATCAATGGTAAAAGTGGTCATTCTCTGTATGAATTTTTCCCATCGGTACCTCCAGGTTATCATATCTCGCAGGAACCATCAAGTCCTATATATTTACCAATCATCGATACGAATCTCATTGATCATCTCGACATTAGAGTGGTAGACCAGAACGGCGGTAGGTTAGATTTCAGGAACGAAACCATAACTGTACGATTGCACATACGTCGTAATGGGTATATGTTTTAAGAGACGATGCTATATTAAAAACATCTCTCGAGATTGAACTCTACTCGATCATCGACCCGCAAGCTAATCACATCGTCTAATCGAAAATTTCTCGCTAACTTAGGCTTGAAGGTTCTATGATGGATGTGTTGGACGTGACCGGGATTCCGACCTTTGATGATAAGGTCAGTAAGGAGGAAGAACACGTATTCCTACCGTACAATACGTCAGCTCCCGATGTGAACGATGAAATTAGAATTCCCTGTCAAGCTGAAGATTTGTACACGCTTCCTAGTAGAAGTTATCTCTACATTGAGGGGACTCTCACTAAACCCGACGGCACCGTCGCCACATCGAAATTGAGTAACAATGCTATGGCATTCCTATTCGATGAGATTCGTCTGGATATGAATGAAACGACTATTGATAGAACTAGGAATCCGGGCATTTCATCAACGATGCGTAACTATGCCGCACTGAATGAACTGGAATCGAATCATATACTAAATGCTGGATGCATCTATCCAGGAGGTGTGGTAGACATCGTGAATACATCGAATGGTATCTTCAATGCTATCGTTCCTCTTTCGATGTTGCTGGGTTTCGCCGACGATCACAAGGAGGTCATACTTAATAGCAAGTTTGAACTTATTCTCATTAGATCTAAGGATTCTAACAATTGTATCATTGGAAACGATCCTACAACCATGCAACTAACTAGACTCGAATGGAGGATGCCTGTACTTCGACTTTCAGATTCTGAACGAGTTGATAAACTTAAACTCGTCAAATCGGATAAACCTCTACACGTCGCATTTCGAACCTTGGACCTTCACACTCAACCTGCTGTACCTCAAACTAAAGCGTTCACATGGAACATTGCAACCACGACTAAACTTGAAAAACCACGTTTCGTCATAGTCGGTGCACAAGTGGATAGATTGAATCATCTCGCTAAGGATGCTTCTCTATTTGATAATTGTAATATCACCAATCTGAAACTTTATCTCAACAGTGAATCTTACCCCTATTACGATATGAATTTGGATTTCGCCAATTCGAAATTTGCATCTCTGTATGATCAATATTCCAAATTTCAATCATCCTACTATGGAAAGGAGAATTACCCTCTTTTGAAAAGGAACGACTTTCTGAAATATGCACCGCTATTCGTCATCGATTGCTCTCATCAACCTGAGGATACTGTGACGGGGGCAGTGAATGTCAGATTGGAAGTTCAAGCATCGTCAAATTTTCCTGCACAAACTTCATTATTCTGTTTAATTATTCATGATAAATTATTCACTTATAAACCATTAACTCATGTTGTACAATCTATCATATAGGTGTAATAAATAAAACATTACAAATTCAAATTATCTTTATATTGACTTTAACATACATCTCCAATATCCTCTTCCTTGCACTCCTGCTTTTTGCATCATGTGAACATAATGATTTATGAATATCATACAACTGATATAAATTTCTTTCAATATATGGAATTAGTCTTTTAAGTCCATTGAATGCAGTACTATTCAGATTTATACTGCCCACATTTAAACATGTATTCACAAACGTTATTTCTTTCATCTTATTCATGCATAACATTATATTAAATGCATATATTATATTTTCACTGTACGGTGCACATGGATGCTTACCATCCTTCAGATAGGTATCCAAAACACACAAATTTGACATTATTACCTCCCAATCCTCTTTTGTATTATACACAAACGTATCGTCATGTGTGGCTTTAATGTAAAGTGATGGGAGTTCATTGTATAATCCTATGTTCACACGAAAGTCAATGCTGATGGAGATGTCGTTATCGTTCATGCACACACTATTTACCATCACTCGCAACTTCTTCCTCTACTTCTTCTGCGAAGGGTCTGAAGGGTTCGAACATCATTATGATGAAACTGTCTTGATCGAACGTCTTCTTGGCTTTGACGATTCTCGGTTTGCAGTTTGTCTTCTTCTTTTTCTTGTCTCCTTTCTTACTGGATCTGCGGACATACACGAACTATGTCTCAACATCGTGAATATTTAATACACTTGTTAACGTAAAACTCTTATTATTTTATACTCACTTTTCTATGACTTCCTCCTCAGGTTTCGATGTACCGATATCCTTAAACGGACGATCATTGTACGGACCGCACACATCTTCACCTTGATCCTGTTCGGACTGGCATGCCACATCTTCACTTTGGGCTTTACTGTAATAAACATATTTATCATTAGTTATCTAACACATAACAACACTTTCACGTTAACACTCAATTATAATTTTACTTACCCGAGATACACTTTACAATTCTTTCCGCATTGAGCATAAGATGTGATCGAATCATGATGGGAAGGATTCTTGCAAATCACTTGATGCATCTTCCCATCACACGTTTCATCGTGATGCTCAACCCAATGCTTTTGCAAATCTTCGAAATTGCGTAGATTCTCCCAGAATCTGGTATCACTTTCAATGATAGGAGTTGTTGTTCCACTCATCTTGACGTTGCGATGTAAAGTGAGAATGCATTCGTTCCCGAGTGAGCAGATGGGTGATGAAACGTGATGATACCTGCCTCCCCCCTCCCTATCCTCTCGTCGATTGTACTTAACGTATGGAGGGTTTGTGTGAAGTGAGGACGCGTTCGTTCCCGAGCTAGCGGAGACAGGATGAAACCTGTTAATTCGAATTTACTATATTACCGTTTTATCCCGTTCCTCCCCTTCCACACTCTCGTCGCTTGACCTGGAGGAGGACTAGTGTTTATCCTCGCGTACATGAATGGGTATCGAACCAATGACTATATATTCATATATATGAATCCTCCCGAGAGAACTCATTTTTCATAGATGAGTATTTATACGCCCACACATACACACATATGCACAAATCTTGGGGGATGACAACACGTCATCACCCTTATACTTCAATGTGGAACAGACTTATATTTTCTCATACCTCGATGTGGGAATGGAATTTAACCTTTTTTTTCCTTAACCTTACATCGCTCTTAGATACATAGCTCAAGGATGGATTCTGGTTAGGGAACACCCCTTACCAGAATGTCTTATTACATTTATTGCATAAGTCTCTCCCAGCAGACCTACCTAATCATTCTCTCGATATTCTTTTATCTAAAGAATAGCGATACTGCATCATATATCATACACTAAACGTAATAGATATCAAACCCTAGACTCGATATTCATACATGAGAGTTTAAGCACATACATCGAAACATTACTAATAACACATTTAACTCGATATTCATACATGAGAGTTTAAGCACAAACATCGAAGAATTACTATCAACACATTTAATTCAAACATACCCCCCCCCCCCGCGGAATCCCCATATCGAACCCTAGACTCGATATTCATACATGAGAGTTTAAGCACACACACATCGAAAAGAATTATTATCAACACATTTAATTCAAACACCCCCGGAACCCCGTTACCCATCCACCCATCACACATCACACACACACACATCATCATCATCATCATCATCATCATCATCATCATCATCATCATCATCATCATCATCACCCCCTTCAAACACATCTCACTGCACAGGGGAGAACGGCACTACGCCAACACTCCCCTTCTTTTACAACTCGATATTCACATAGGAGAGTTCTAAATCAATGAGCATTCTACATCACTCATATATTAACACAGAGGAGAGTTCAGCATCATATCTACACTGTGCCGAAACTCTCAATTACATACTATATATATATAATATAAATATATAGATTAAAAAGAATAGGTGGTAAGCTACACCCTTGTCTTAGGCCAGTGTTGGTAGAAATTTGTTCTGTTAACCTATTCCCAGTATCAATTCTGATAGTTGTATTTGTTTATATGCCCTTTATTGCAATAACAGTATGTGGTGGGTAACCACAACTGGATACTATCATGAAGAAATGAATGGCGACGTTTTCAAATCCAGGTTTAAAAAGATTCTCACCAAATTACAACGTAATTGTGATGGACAATGCCGCCTACCACAGTGTGAGGTTATTATGCATACGAAACAAGTGACATCATAACATGGCTACAGAGTAAAAATATAATTTTCCACGAGGGTAACCTTAAAGCAGAATTGCTATCAATGGTCAAGACTCGTGCTAAAAGGTACGAAAATGCGTATGTAGCAGTTAATTTCCATGGATATTAATAGTGTGCCGCGTGACTCTTAGCTCGAAATGTGCGCCTGTAGTGTCGAAAACTTATATTAATATTATACTTAACGAAGCGACTAAGCTTAATGTTTGAATAAATACGTCTTCTTTGTGCTTAAAATGCATATTCATGTTATTAATACATATTAATATTTTACTTAACGAAGCGGTAACAGTACTGTCATTCCAAACACACGTGGACGCGGAGTTAAGCGGTACTTTATTCTCTCGTTGGATATAGTATAGGCAGCACAGCACACACACACCTGGACATTGAAGTTCTGAAAGTCAGACCTTCGGTCTCAGGCCAGATCAGGACTAGGCCCACTACTGGCAGTGGAGTGTTTTCTAAGGACGGATAATATGTGGCAGAAGATGATTTTGGAGTTCTATATAAGCCATCTGATGTGTTATTTTATGTGCCTAGAAGCAGCCTTGGGCGTTTGCAGCGCTCTCCAGGATCGATGTCGTACTCATCTAGACAGCGGAAGAGGGAGTTGAAGTTGTGTGAGAGGTTTTGATAGAAGGAACGTGAAAGGGAATTGATGTAGTCTGTTATTGTAGGAATACGTAGGTCACGTCGGATAACTAGATTGGGGATGTACCAAGGGGATTCTGTGGCAATGCGGAGGAATAGTGATTGTAGAATCTCAAGGAGCTGTAGGTGAGACTTGGCTGCTACTCCCAATATTTCACTGGCGTATGTGATGGCTGGTCGGAGTACTTGTTTATACAGGAGCGGTTTGTTAGGCAGAGACATCACCGATCGTCGGTTATAGAGAGGGTATAGCATACCCATTCTTTTGGTAACTTAATTAGCCACATATGTAACGTCGTCTCTGCACGTCAATTTGATGTCGAGTAGAACACCAAGATACTTAACGTAAGTTTTCCAATGGACGTCCCCACCAGCTAGACGAATTGGTGGAAGTTGCGCTATTCGTCTTCGAGAGAATATGATAGCCTGGCTCTTCTCTGGGTGGACGTGTAGGCACCAAAGTTCGAACCAGGTGGTGATATTGAATCCTGCTAATACACATGTTGAGCTCTGATGATGTGGAGGTGCATTCTCTATCGTCAGCAAAGAGATAAAGCGAGCAGCGTGGCAGGGATGGTAGGCTGTTGATGTATACAAGGAAGAGAGTGGGTGCCAGGACACTACCTTGGGGAACTCCAGCTCTAACGGGATGGGATGAGGATAAGATTCCGTCGTGAGAGACAGCAAAGGTTCTGCCAGTGAGGTAGGAGTGATTGAGATGTATTAAGTGGGAAGGGGTCTGGTAGGTGATGAGACGGGAGAGTAGGCCTGTTAAAGCTTCCTGTTAAAGGCTGTGTATACTACATCGACCAGACGAAGTAGTTGGTTTTGAGTGGAATGCTGAGAGTGAAAGCCAAAATGCTCCGCTCTGACAATATTTTGTCGATTGAGGATAGTCCTTCGTCGACTTAGAATAAGTTTTTCCATCAGTTTACTCAGTTGGATGCAAACTGGTGGGTCTGTAGATCTCCGGGGACGTTCCGTCTTTCGCAGGTTTGCAGATAGCGATGACGTTTGCATGCTTCCAGGCCTTTGGGAAGTAGCAAAGTTTGAGGATTGCATTAAAGAGTAAGGTTAATGCTTTCACTCAAGTGAATGGTAGAACCTTTAGCGCCGCATTCGCTATGTTGTCAAAGCCAGGTGACTTGAATGGGCTTAGGCTGGTGATGTGGCTTTGCACATTAGCTATGGAGACGGAGGAAGGTGGTGGATCATCATGGGGTTGGGAAAGGTACGCCTGAACTTCCCGAGTGACTGCATGGATATGATCTACATCCGGGGTATCAGTGGCCGTAAAGGTCATTTCCAGGAAGGTTGCATGTAGTGGTACAGAGGTGGATCGTTGCGTTGGATTTGTAAGTAAGGATTTGGTCATGCTCCAAAAGGGGTTGACCTCTACACGAAGAGAGGAGATCTTATTTTCCCAGCACTCGTTGCGAAATTCTTGGTGTTGAAGTTTCACCAACTCCTGAAGTCGGCGAAACTCACGACGATCTGCTGGGCAGCGACTATGTAAAAAGCGCCGCCGCATACTGTTCTTTTGTTTAATCGTTTCACGGATAGCCTGAGGAAAAGGATCGATATTCAATCTGCTAGGTTTTGATTTTGGGGAAGAGCTCATGATAGCAGTAGTCATTTGGAGGCGGAAAGATCCACCATGGTGTATATCTCTTCTGGGGTTTGACATGACTGCTGCGAGGGCTCAATTTGTTCCAATCGTATCGAAAACTCCTCCCAATTGGTCTTTCGTGGGAGTGGGAATCCTCTATGAGCTGTGTAGTTGGGCTTACCAAGGAAGGATAGGAGGATGGGGTAATGATCTTAAGATAGAGCAGGAACTGTGAAGAGGGTAAGGTGCTGCCGCATCTTGTGGACCAGGGCGAGATCAAGCCATTCACGTGGTCTCCTGTCTCCATAGTGAATTTTAGGTTGGTTTGGAGCCCTGCTGAGATATCCCTGGACGCTACGAAGTTGTGGAGTGTGCGCCCACGGTGGTTGATAATGGAGGAGTTCCAGTTGCAGGGCTTGGCATTGATGTCTCCCTCAGCAATCGTGGCAACTGAGGAGATGAAGAGATGATCCAATTCAGAAGGAAGTAGGGGACGAGTTGGTGGCGCGTATACTGAATATAAATGCAGAGGACCATTGCTGGTGTGGACTTGGATGCCGGTGATCTCCAGATTACTGGTTGCGGGGATATATTTTTGATGGTGTTGATTGGCAGTACCTCCACTGCCGTTGGCTCGATCATTGCGATGGGAACACATTCCTAGGATACCACATTTTATGAGGTGATATATGGGTTTCCTGCACCATTAAGGTATTCACCTTCTGCACAGCCAAAATTTGCAAAACTTCCGCCAATTGTCTGCGGAGACCATTGGCATTCCAGAAGCAGATTTTGAGTCCTGGAAGTATTGTGTATCGTTTGTGGCTAGTAACCACTGGAAATGCAGAAGGTGAAGACTGAATAAGTATCATTTCTGATGACGTTTGTGGGGATCTTGTGAGCAGAGCCTCCGTCAGAGCAGCTGCAAATTTAATTTCCAAGTGCGGAGGAATGCAATCAGTTACCTCGCTGAAGGCTGCAATGTCCGCAATCCTCTGTCGATTCGAATGATCGTTAGTAGAGGACAATTGAAGTGGAGTGGCAGGTTTAGATGATGCCGACCTTCTTGCTGGGAGCGGTTCAGGCATGGCCTTTTTGAGGCGATACTGATTAGTATTTGATAATTGTGGTTGAGGATAACTGGGAGGTGTAGAAAAATATGATAAGGTTGGTGGAGGGTTGTACGGTGAGTAGAAGAGAGCTGATATTCTTGCGGTTGGGTAGGGGGTGACACGGAAGAGTTCTTGACGGCTGCTGCGTAGGATGGAATTGCACTGGGGATCTAGCTGGGATACCTAGGAAACGAGCAACGCAGAAAGCCTCGTTAGGTAGCCCATGGGGGTAGGGTACACGTGGAGGAGCATGAACTGGAATCCTTCGGGCTCCCTTCTTGGTGCTTTCCAGTTCATGTCGTGCTTCCTGCCAAACAGGGCATTTGGCGTATCGACATGGGTGTTCCGCTCCGCAGTTAGCAAAGCTGGGTTTAGTAATGGTGACCTTGCTACAAGCATTGCGAAGATGGCCTGTTTGCCCACGTTGAGAACAAACAGATGTTAGTGTGCAGGCTTCCGCCCAATGGAAAAACTGCTGGCAGTTACACTGTTGAGGTCGGAAAGGAGGTTGTTATGGCTCGACGGTGACGGCAGCAGAGAACATCCTGTTCACTTTGTAGATTTTTTCGGCCTCGCTGGATTTCTCTAAAGCTACTCTTATGTGGGGAAGAGGGGCTGGAGTGAGTCCGCGGATAGTGCGGAGCAGATTGACACTGATTATGGGTAGTCGTCGACCAAGGAGTTCGTCCTTGATCTCATCCTCAGTGATATATTGAGGGAGATCTTTGATGGTTACATGAAGCCGCTTTTCTTCAGGCAGGAGAGTAGCCATAAACAGGATTTGATTATCCTCTAACCAGCGTCGGACTTCACGATGTGCTGTGGGTTCTTCAGGTAGGATGGCAACTGTGTTGCGCATGCTACGGACGGTAATAGTTTTGTCATACACAGCGAAGGTGTGCAATTTTCTGGCGCCTTCTGGCTGACGAAGGAAGTTGGGAGTGTGTTTCGCCACCCTGGGAACAGGGGTGTCTGATGGAGTAGAGTCAGCGTCTGTAACTGAAGTGGGCAAAGCCTTTGCACCACTATAGGGGACGCTTAACTGGAGCGGTGCTATGAGGGGCTGCTACGACTGAGAAGGAGGCTGCAGTTGCAAGGGAAGAGAATTTATTTGACGTAGGTGTGTGCTCAGTGATGTCGTATTGAGGTGGTTGGTGTCTCCTCTTGGTGGGGACCTGTTTCCATTCAGATGTTGAGTGTTCGTGCTTGGTGAGGTAGGAAGTGATTACCTCCATACGAGCACGGTGCAGAACCATTTTATGACATTCTTCCGATGCAACTTGGGAGTTGTTACCCTCAGAGACCGCTGCAAGGAGCTGAGGGATATGTTGCTAAGTGGACTGAACATACTGCAACCGGGCTGCCTTCTCCAGTTCAAGAATGGTTACATGATCAGTATGCAGGGGAATCTTTGGATCAACTATACGTTCCCGATGCATGAAACAGCTGCTATTCCCACCGATAATGTAGTACGACAGAGCTGCCGTGCGAACATCTTCGTCTGAAGGGGAGGTTGTTGTGAAGTCTCTGTTACATGAGGATATGATGTACGAAAGAGCACAAAACTGGCAGTAAATAAAGTCCAATAATTTGGCCGAATACAATATCCTACTGCGGGTATGCATGCGTGCACGCAGGTCCTTCCTGAACAAGGGCACACCATTCACACTTCAAACGATATTTTAATTAATAGGGAATCCTAAATTTTCACTTAGATTCACTAAAAATACGGCACTGAGCCAACAAAAGTCATTTGCACAAAATAACGCTAATTTGCGTGAATAACACAGTCAAATGCACAAAATCGATGACATATTGTTCACCACGCACTATTACACTGAAATTATACAAAACTGGCAATGCGATTCGATACAAATCGATAATGCGGTAACAACATTTACAAACTAGTCTATTGAAAAGCTGTTTACTCGTTGCTATATGTAGTATAAGAGAAAAGCTGTGTTTGGTTAATGTTTTGCGCTGTCCAGAGATGGCTCTACTTACGGTAGGTATATCTAAACCCTAATGAATACTTGCAATTATTTAAAAATTGCTATTACTAATTTAATTAGGTTTTTAGAATATAGACAATATAGTTGATATCCATTGCTAGCAAGCAAACTGTGCCTATGCTGTAAAATGACAGAGGGGCGGTCAAAGGAAATATCGACTATGGGCCCACAAGCCTTGTAAAATGCATACATATTAACACTTTTTCTCTCCATATAGCATGGATTTTTTATACTTGGATAGTTTCAGGAAACTAATACTTGAGTAATAAATAGCAGCTTTTGCAATCGAAGCACTGAGTGTTTCTAAGTAAATCCATAGTAATGATGTTTAATTTGAGTGACCATTATCTTTTATGGAAATTAATTATTCTTTCACAGTAGCTGCGTGTAGGCTAAAGTATGGAAGGATAGTCATATTGAAAAATACAATGCCATAGGCGGGATTTGAACCACGGATCTTCTGGTCTCCGTCCAACCGCTCTAAACCATTGGGCTACGACGGCCAACGTGTCGGCATCACATTAAATTCTCCAACTGACTCGTTTATTCCCCCAGTAAACCACTTAGGAGTTCTCATGAACACATGAGACACCTACCATAATGGTGACTTACAACGTTTAAGTACTTTAAGGCCCGGGCTTTATAGTTAACCACTATTGGGTCAATTAATGGAAATTAATTGTTCTTTCACACTGGGCGTGTGTAGGCTAAAGTATGGAAAGATAGTGTCAGACTGAAAAATTCAATTCCATAGCCGGGATTAGAACCACAGATCTTCTGGTCTCCATCCAGTCGCTCTAAAGCTACTATGGTTGAGTTCTCAGAGCTCTCAGAACTCCATAGTAGCTCAATGGTTTAGAGCGGCTGGACGGAGACCAGAAGATCCGTGGTTCAAATCCCGGTTATGGCATTGAATTTTTTCAGTCTGACTATCTTTACATTATCGTTCATATTTCGTTTTCAGTATGCTTAGGTCATATGAGGCCTGCTCATAGCAGTAGCACGGGCTCTGAGATGTGGAATGTGCGACACGCTTATTAACACGGAATCAATATTGTATCTGAATGTTATTCCAGGAAGTACGGGTTCGTTTCCCAGATGGAGGAGTAGGATGTTCTGCTTAGATGTGATTATTTCCTATCCTCACAAAATTCTGGAGGGACGCATTAGAGTGTGAGTCCGTGATTAATGTACAAGACCCAAAGAAAACCTACAGTATGTATGAGTTAAATCCACAGCACAATGCAGCATATTTCAAGGGTTTCGTTAAGGAGATGTACATATGTGTAGTGTAGTAAGACACACCCATACGATTTCCTAATAATACCTACACTATTGCGCCACGCCTCACAACACGACTCTCCCCAATATGTGTAAACAAGAAGTTCCACGAGCCAGGCGAAGACTACAAGTACATATTGTGCGGGCAGAAGTGTAGTAGATACCACATGCACGAAAGAACCAGGGAAGTTACAAACTATAGCACAGTTAGAAATGTAAAAATAACCTAATGCTCAAACTTTAGTGTATATTGGAAATTAATTGTTCTTTCACACTAGCCGTGTGTAGGACGCACTATGAAAGGGTAGAGCCAGAATGAAGAATTCAATGCCATCGCCGGGATTTGAATCACGGATCTTCTGGTTTCCGTCCAACCGCTCTAACCATTTGAGCTACTATGGCCCTATAAAGCCCGGGCCTTAAAGTACTTACAGCATAGTAAGTGGCCCTTAAGGTAGTTGTCTCATGTGTTTATGAGAACTCCTAGTGGTTTACTGGGAAGAACACGAGTCAGTTGGAGAATTTAATGTTGGCACGTTGGCCATAGTAGCTCAAATGGTTAGAGCGGCTGGACGGAAACCAGAAGATCCGTGGTTCAAATCCCGGCTATGGCACTGAATTTTTCATTCTGGCTGTACCCTTTCTGTAGTGTATATTTCCCTATTATAATAATACCAAAGTCATAGTTAATATGGACTTTACAAGACACTCTCAGAACGATCAGTATATACATTCTATTACTTGTAAACTGTCCTAAACAAATATTTTAATCAAAATCATTGGAAATATTTCTGAGACAATCAAACACTTAGAGATATAACATATATTGGATTCAAGCCCGCCTCGCTAGCTAGATGGTAGCGTGTCTTCCTCACAATGAAGAGGTCCCGAGTTTTTTTATCTCGGTTAGGGTGAGTTTCCTGGATAAATCTCTTTCCGAGGTTTTCCCGTATCCTTCAAGACGAATGTCGGGTAGCTCTAAGCTCCATTGATCTCGGACTCATTTGAGCATTGTTGTACCCAATTCATTCACCGTCCGAAATGACTAAACGTTGGAGGACGCAAATCACAAAAAGTGCGATTCAACGGGTAGTTTAGAAAATGGAATATTGTTGGTGATCTTCGGGGGCCTCCTCAGACAGTCTTGACGGTAGTTGTGTTCACCAAGTTTCGTCTTTAACATCCTTACAGTATTTTAGTTAAACGGTGCACACGAACCTTTTTCCATCTATGCTTTTTGGTGACTCAGAAGTCCTCAAAAGGGCATTAAAGAGAAATCTTGGCTTCGAATTTTCTAGCGAAATACAGTAATTCCGTACTTGTATTGGAATAATTAAAATTCAGGCTAATCTTTCAGATAGCTACAATAGCTTTCCTGTCTCAGGCTGCTGTCTTAAACTTTTCCCCGAATAGATCATAATTTTTAATTAAGTTTACCCAATATTGATGAACTATAGCATTGTGATGCTTAAATTTTACAAGGGTAAGAAGGAACTTCTTAATGTTTCCAAACTACTGAAATGTTGACCCGAAAGAAGATTGGACATACAAAATATTTATAATTGTAGAAATATTAATCTGCCCCTTTTTAGCTTTGATCAGGCACAAAGACATATGTTATTAAATTTACTGCAACTGCAAGTAAATGTAGTATGAGCTGGAGGTAATTGTGCATCATGTAGCACGTTTCTGTAGAGGAGATATGTAAAGGATCATGTGCCCCTTTTATTAAGACTTAGTAAAATGCAAGAGAGAAATTGTGATGGGAAAATTCTACATGTACAAGTAAAGACGCTCCTATAAGGAGAAGATTGTTTACTAGTAATTATGTCTAGTAAGGACAAACTGCATAATTCAGGAGCAAAATATCCATAAACTTTATTTTGACCTTCTTAGTTACATTTCTGAGGAATGAGTCTTACTCCCCAGTAGGGTTAGCTAGACAGCACTATATGCACAAATTACTGGAACTAGAAATAATAACATTTAATTTTCATACTAAAGTGAACCAGAAATGAACCCAACATTATGAAGAAATGTAATTAAATTAGCAAAATTCAGGTATTGATATAAATTCAGTGAACAATGCACCACATATGGTATCCTCATTGGGAAGCTCTGCGTTTGCTTTGCCATCACCTTATGGATGTATTGACTATTTTGTGCGCGTGTGGTTGTTAATCTCTGTTCATAAGACCTTGAAATCAAAATTAAGAAGTTTCAGGGAATGTATGGCTTTATCAACAACGGCTATGGTTTCTGAACGCTCCAAACTGTTTTCGAAACGCAGACTCTTGCATTACTTTCTGCTTTCTCAAAGTGGTGCGTATCCAGAATTTGAATGCTGCACTAGAAGTTTAAAAATAGCGTTACAGGAAACAAAAATATGAACCTGTTCGGCAGATATGTGGATATTTATATGTATTCACCTATAACTTGCAAATATAAGCTTAGAGCCTAGCATTTACCTTTCAGGATAACGGAAAACCTCATTTAGATAACTCAAGCTGACAGAGATTCGAACTCGGGGCCTGTTCAGCTACCAGTACACTGCTATCACCTACGCCAGAGGCCGGCTACCAAGAAGATTGTTAACTACTTTATGTGGATCTGAGCCTTAATTTGTGTTCCTTGACTTAATTGAGAAATACGTTTCAAAGTTTTGATTGGAAAAATATAAAAGCTTAAATTAAATTGCTTATCCTGATTGCTAGCTTCTGAGCAGTTCTGTGTGGAATTTTTAGTTTGATATTACGGAGTATGGAAAATTCACATCGTCTCGCTATTATTTGTTAAACCAAGGAGAAATTTGGAAATTCCTGACTAACATTAATCAGCGTCCACACCAGAGAAGATGGTCCGTAAAGATAACTATTGTCTACAGATATATGTGCAATACTCAATAAAATATTCATTATTGAAAGGAAGCACTTTAGTGGACAAAGGAATTTATTTCGTCTTATATTTCAAATTTGAAACACCTGCATCCCAAATGTATTGATAAATTTTCCTTCCTTCAGTAGTATTTCCAAGACATTAAAACTAATTCTTGTTTAGGCTGCACAGTTCACGGCTGTTTATTATTTTAGTACTAATAAGCCTAGTTGAAAAGCTACTCCATTGGACTTTGTTGAGAATGGTATAAACAGAGCTCTAGTTGCAGATTAGGAACATTGTATCATCGTATCATTGACTACTTCATGTATGGGGGGTTTTCTTACAGTCCAACGCATCGTGGAGATGTTTAGCTTGGGTGGACCAGCTTACACTACCAACACCTATTCGTAGGTTGTAGAGATTACCCTCGGATTATCCTCTAATGAAGGTGATGACTTCTTAATTATTGGGATTAACCTTTAAGCACCACGTCTGAGCCATGTTGTTGGTCAGCGCAGTATTGTGGCCTGTGTACTGCAAGTTTGTGCTTCACAGAAGCGGATGCAATGTAGGTGTCCCTACAAATTGCTTGGACAGGGTGGCAATGTGTTTAAAATCAGAAAATACACCATCTGAGAACGCCTCCATGATGGATCCCTGCATGAATGGGGTAGGAAATTTAGCGAATGTATGGATTTTGATATAGAAGTGAATGAGATGGAATGAATAGGCAATGCAGATCTCTCCATAGCAAAGTCAAAAGCAGCTGTAGTGTCCAACAGCAGAGTAACAATAGTGTGTCAATTGTCGAATATTTTTATGACATCGTCCACCGTATAGAAAGTTGGTGGACGGTGGAGTGTCAACAGCGGATGCCATATTCTTCAGGTCAGAGCATGTTTAACGTGTCCAGGAGGTATTTGACTATCGACTCAAAGATTTTTCTGAGACTAGCGAGAAAGCTAATGACCGATATCCTTCAGAGCAGGAAATTTATCCGGGCCTTCGCAAGATTCGGGAAGTATGGTATTCCAAGAGGTCCACTGAGGAGGTATGGCGAGCACCATTTACATTCCAAAAGCAAACTTAGACTGGGCTATGTAACAAAACATCCCACCCTCAATGAGCCATGAAGGCCGCTAGAGCAAGGCACTCACGATGATTGCGTGAGGAGTGACTAACGGTTTCAACTTCGTTGGGTTTCGGTATGGAAGGCTGCTAAATGAGGTTAGAGTGGGAGAGTAATTTTCACAATTGTACTTAAAAATGCTCGTCATGGTTGCTGAGATGGATGGTGGAGTTCATGTGGTAGGAGGCAATTTAGGTTTTTCAGTAGAGGCTGGTGGTTGCTGTTGGTGAATGACAGTCATTGAGCAACATCTTGCTGCTGCAGGTAACGGTTGCTAAGCTGGTTATTTTATAGGTGCACGTAACCTATTGTTTGGTACTACCTCACCCCGGCACTGTGCAGGGTTTGCAGTGAGTTTTACTGATCATCACACACGCACGACTGCGCAGGTTAAGGCGGCCAGGGCGTAGCTAGGATATTTTATTGAATTTCAGTGTCAAAACAAGATAAGTGACCCCGAGGATTTGTCCGCAGTAAACTCCGTATTATGCGACTTCAGTAACAGGCCATAGTAGCGAGACATTTCCCATTCTTGTTGCTCTAGACGTGCCACCTGCCAAACAAAGCAGATACGTGAGAGAAGCGTCATTAATGAGAGTCTGCATCATCTCGACCACACTGGCGGAAATGCTGGTTGTTTCTGTGTGAATTTTATAGATTCAGGTGGAGAGTAACAGATTTTTGAACCGCTGACATGCTGGCGATAGGAAAGTTTGTGATAATAACGGTGAAGATGTATTCCTTGCAAAGCGTAGGATAGGGTTATTTACAAACCCGCTGTATTACTTCCGGAGCCCTGCGTAGACTGATCAATGTATAAGCCATTCTGAGCGGCCAATACAAACACCTATCATACATTGGCTTTATAGCTGCGTGCGAAGGGGGGACTCGGACTTGCGTTATAGTTGATGACTGCCTATGCGGCTTATTGGTAAGTAAATAAGCAAGTAAACACTTGCACGTATATGTTATATATAACACAACATTTCATAAAACACGAGCATGTGTGTCCACACACTATGAGAACTTAGCTTTTCTACTTATTAGAGCGAATATTTCACCACACAGATAAACTGATCATTGCAGTTAGCTTTCAGAGAAATAACACGCAGTGAGAGGAGAAACACTCACTCAAATCTAGCACGCGTGCAGTGGCGAATACATGGCCTCTTGCGATCGACTGAAAAACCTATATCGGAAAGACAAAAAAGCACTAAACCATTACACCAATGCAGATGAGCTACACCGCAAGCCCTAGCTGTACGTTCATCAAATTTGACGAAGTTTCATTACACCCCGCCGTTATGCAGACGTTCTTGTCCTGCCCTAAAGTAGTAATGCAACTTTGTGGTTGTGGGGGATTTATTTCATATCTTCGTTTAACATCCTCTTTAGGTGCTGAACTAAAATACAAAGTTTGAAATTAAACGATTTTCATTTTTAGTAATGCTTTTCAAATACACCCCAACTTCTGTGTGGAATATAATATTTCCCCTACTTACTCTAAGTACATACGAGGGTAGTCAATATACATATCGTATCACTATAACCACAATCAGATACGCTTAATTTTATGGCCCTCCTTATTCTCGTACTAGCGAAAATAAAATATCAAGAAGTATAGCATTCAAATAGCGTACCGCTATGCGAAGAATCAAATTGTTTCTAACGCGAACATATATTTTTATTACATGGAATGAACCACCATATGTCTTACCTCTATTTCTTACAATCATGTTTTTATTAAGAAGCAATGCTGATTTCTCCTCTATGACATTCTCAACAAAAAGTCTCAGCTACTCTTGAAATCTGTTATTTTATGACTGCAAACCATTGACGTTCTATTACTCATTTAGTTATATCCCTTTTCACATTTTAGTCATTTAGAAATTGCAATTAGATGTTTTACATGTTCCATATAAGTCACGAGGGACATTCTCTACACGGTAATACAATTATAATAAACGATGTATTGTCAGTCCTGTCCAACATAATACTACAAAAGCTTACTAGTTTTATATATTTCATGATGATTGAGATAAACTTTAGCAATAACATAATATCTGCATCTACCCCCACTCGGTTATGTAGATTAGTAACTTTATTTATTAATCAAGGCTTCTCGGGATATCAGCCGTGTCAAGTTAATAAAAGCCGAGCTTTCGGACATTAAACTCCATGGCCCTCTTCAGAGATCTGGAAGAAGGCCATGGAGTTTGTAATGGCCGAACGCTCGACCTTTATTAACTTGACACGGCTTATCACCCGCGAAGGAGCCCGCATAGGTAGCGTGGTGGTAGCGAGTCTGCCTCACGTTCAAGAGGTCCCGAGTTCAAAAATCGGTCAGGGTGAGTTACCTGGGGAAGTGTTTTCCAGGGTTTTCCCTTATCCTGAAAGGCGAATGTCGGGCAACTCTAAGCTCTATGGACTCTTGGCTCATTTGAGCGTCATTTCACACATTCGATTCATCGTCCAATATGGCTTAACGTTGGAGGACGTAAAATTGCTCGCCGAGAAACCTTCAAGTCAAAACTTTATGTAGTTTAAAACTTCTTTATTCACAGCGTTACTGGTGAGGGTTCATCCTTCAACACACACCCAGCCACATCGCATCTGCACATCCCTTCCAGTATTGATAGCTTAACCACAAGTGAAAGCGTTCATCGTTTATACCACCGTCACGTCTAGTATCCGGCGTTGTAAGCTCTACGTCGGATCTGGTGGAGACGCTGACATTCACCCCGAGACAACATAATGTGGGATAATGTTTATATAGATTAACACGAAATAAATAGAGGAATATACGACTGTAAGGATAGTTTGTGAAAAAACGAAGAAAGACAGGGGCAAGAAAACTTCACTTATTAAACGTGTACGAAGAAACGAACTCTAAAGTTTTAGGGATAAATCGTCAAACCCCAGCAACATTTCAGTCCTAAATTGATGCAAGGGAAATTCACACCCACACCCACATCCACACCCACACCCACACCCACACTCACACCCACACCCACGCTCACACACACAGATGCTAAATAAGAAAGGCACTATTCGTCGCATTAAAAGGTTACCTAGAATAAATATGACTAAAATTTGTTTCTTCCCACGGAATGTACATTGCCCGCCTCGGTAGCGTAGGGGTTGCGTGTCTGCCTCACGTTCAAGAGATCTCGAGTTGGAATGTCGGCCAGGGTGAGTTACTACGATAAGGTTTCTTCCGGGCTTTTTCCTTATCCTGAAAGACGAATGTCGGGTAACTCCAAGCTCCATGGACCCCGGGCTCCGTCGTATATGTGATTTATTCCCTTGCAGCATGTGGGGTTAGAGATAACATCCTAAGTATAAGCTTAAAAATGTATGACTCATGCAAATTAGGTATTGGATACATGTAACAAATGTACGATACAATATTTAACCTACAAGCAAACTGTTCCATACCGGAATTCCGTGACGTCAGTCCCACTGTCCAATAAGTTTTGGCAAAGTTAATGAAAATAATGAATATCATTTTCCGTGTGGTTATCCAAATTTCAAGCTTGGTTTTGCTTATTTGAAAACGAGAGTAATCGCTCTTTTCGAAGTGAAGTTTGCGACACTACGACAATACTAAGCAGTGTCCTAACATCTGGCAGACCACCTCGATAGCGTAGATGGTAGCGTGTCTGCCTTACGTTCAAGGGGTCCGAGTTCGAATCTCGGTTAGGGTGAGTTACCTGGATAAGGTTTTTTTTGGGTTTTCCCTTTTTCCAAGCGACGAATGTCGATTAGCTTTAAGCTCCATGGATCCCGGACTAATTTGAGCAGCATTTCACCCATATCATTCATCGTCCGAAATGACTTAACGTTGGGGGATGTAAATCACAAAAAACCGTCTGGCCGCGTGAGCGTAATGTTATTTCTTGCCACGAAGCCCATAATTTAATTCTAAATGAGTTAAATAGGATTTAAAATTCAATGCAACGGAGGCACTCTATGCACTTTATGCTCATCAGCCATTAACAACACAAGATTTGAATCAGTTCTAACTTTGCAATATAAATGGACGATGGATTTTATGGGCTCTTTTCTACACAAACAGCGTGATTTCGAGCATTATCCTTAACGACTATACTATTGAGTTCTAACATCGGCGACACACCCTTAAACCACTTTTGAAATACGTTTACGTTCATTTCCTAGTGATAATCACCAAATTTCCTTTAATTTAAATAGTAAAATACCACCTTCCACAAAATCTGTACAGTGATTATATGCATCACGATCAGTCTTTTGTCAGTGACATGTTTCAGTCCAGTAGACAAAACCTGTTAAATTGTTTGGCTTTCACTGCTCGCTGTTCCGTCACACCCAAGCTTGTTCGTCCCACACTCCACCAGGTTCCGTCAAGGTTGACTAAACTGTCCTTAGATAACGCTTTCACCGTAAGACTCTATCGTCTCTCTTATTTAGTTTCGTTTACAACCTTTTTTCATGCGCAAATCTCAGCTCTTCGAGCAATTTATACAGCTGAAGCTGGGTAACTGACATTACTATTCACATAAGTCACGATGTTATTTACTGTTGCCAACTCATTTTTAAAGAGAAACTGTGCACATGCATACGCACAGCATTTTTCTCAAATTCATCGCACTTGCCCAGTAAGCGTTTTCCTATAATCCTTTTCCGGCACGGAGTTTTTAGCTTGACTGTCGTTTTTATTTCTCTTCGAGATTTCCCGATACTACCAATCCTAACACCCTGCATAAGATCTGATGTGGAATCTTCAATTTGGCTTACAATAAGACGAAGATTTCTTTCCGTAAATACATGAAAATATGTGTTCTACTTGTTTCTCAACGCTACGCCAGAGCCTCCCCTCAAGATATTTGAGTTTAGTACGGTTTGGTCAGCGAAGACACGATAAAGAAGTCACACCTGTTGCTGTAAACAGTTAAGTTAAAGTATCCTCTTATATCTTTATAAAAATATTCAACTCTTGCGTTAGTTAGGGGAGGGGATCCCTCCCCTTCAGCTGCCGTGGTGCGGGCGCTGCGAACCCCTAGCACTCGTGGTAACTTTGACGTTACTAGAGGAACCTCGGGCCGAACATTCGAGCCCCTCCCTTTGGGAGTGTTTCGGATTGGATTGGTCTCGATGGGGAAGTGGTTCCCGATACCCGTGGGGAATCCGGTACTTCTCCGGACGGAGTTGAGGGAAGCCATTAATATTCCCTCGTACTAGACAGCAGAGGTAGTAGAATGCGTGCTAAATCGCCAGGCGGCCCCACTAAGTCATATCGGTAGCCTTCATACTTTGGTGTTGTCGCGAGTAAGTGGCGTATCCATTTTCATCCCGTCTTGTCTCCTTGGACCAGATGGCGAGGGGGTTGTTAGTAACCCAGGTCTTGCCCTATAGAAAGCCCCACGGAGGCGCCGAGCGCCCTTTTGGGACAGCTCGGCTACTCCCTGGTTGAGAGAGGCCCGTGTCTTTGGTCCTACGGGTCCAGGACTAATGGGAGCAGAACCTCTGCACACAACAACTGTTACGTTAGTGGTTCTGTGTACACATTTCGTGCTTGGTGTTGAAAAGTAAAGTAATTTGAGTGATATAGTTTGAATGCATTAATCAATTACCGTGTTAACCAGAGATCCAAGCTCTACGGATTTATGCAGTTACAGAAGCGTTCAAGAGACGACTATTACATGTTTCAAATGGGAACAGTGTGGACTACCATGAATCAGATGCATTAAGGTGCTTTTTTAATATTTTCCCGTCTCTCGCGCATTATCATGTGGAGCATACGGGTCACCTTGGAAACTGAACTTAAGCGAACCAAACTGAATTTTCCAAAGTTTTATGATAATGCAGTTGTTGAAATCATAATTGCGATATGAATATTCGCATATTATACGCATATTTTAAATGCTATAATTACAATTGTAGTTTCTGAATTATGTAGTTTTTTAATTCAACTGAATTGCCAGTGGCTCATCCATATAGCTGTGAATGTGACTTACATCAAGAGACAATTCGTCATTGTTACTGACTCCATCGTCCGAGTATTGCAAACTTATGTTGATGGGCTCCAAAATCTCGTCACGTGCTACTTCTTTCCAAAAGTCATCTTCTTGCACTTTATCTGGTGAGGCAGTACTTGCCCGTTAAGTACCTCGTTGAGCCGTTCTGGCACTCAACACCTCATATGATAGCATATGTGACGGGTGAGCGCTACGGATGGGAGGTTTACAACATGTCGGGGTTTTTCTCAGGGTAGGTCTGCATGGATACTCGCTTTTGGGTTTCAGGGAGTGGGTGCGTCCTGACAGTGTATGGGTATTATCACATAGAAGACACCACGACCGTTGAATGTCAAGTTTATTTATACATGTTGCCCTCTCCACTCGTCACTGTTGTGTAGGTGTAACTCGCACATTAGACGTGAGACTTAGGATTTGCCCGTTGCTGTGCGCGTGACATGACGGCTAGTTTGAATCACAGTCGCGAGTGAACTTGTAAATTACCGAGTGGTGTATGTCTCTGTGTATGCGTTGTCGTTTTTGGATGTCGCGAGAGCATTACTACATGCAGTAGAGTATTTTCGGAGGATTACACAACATCTCAGTTTGGTAAAATCTTGATGATGATATAATTTGTGCTCTTTCACTTGCTTGCTAACACAGAGTGTTTGATAACCACCTAATGTGTGTTGCTCCGTCCATTCGCGAACACGGACTTCGATGAACTTTGATCCCTTGTTGCCCCCTTCACTCGCAAATACAGAGTGTTTTTTTCCTAGCAGAAATCAAACGTCACCATTGCACAAATTTCCCTTCCTTTCACCGAAGTTTGGACACTTTTTAGGTCATGTGACCTGTTACTGTTCCTTATAGGTTGTGTTTCATCCCTACGCTTAAATTTCATCGTAATTTCGAGTATCTGAGGCATGTATACCACGCAACCTTTACTTCCTCACGGTCTAGGTAATTAATTCAGAAGCACGTTTGAAAAAGTGTAGCTTAAGTTCCCGGTGTCTATTCTCTCATCATGTATCACATGCTGACCAATGCATTGGCAGGCGACTCGTTGTCGCTTGGCGATTCTCGAACAATGCCACCTTTGTCGGCTAAACACAAGGAAAATTTCTGTGAGGGTGAGTGTTTATTTTCCCGGCTCTCTTTACCCGTTGGGTTCACATGCTTGCAATAAAATATATGTATTGGGATGGCCTGTTTAGTTTCTGCAGCTGTATATTTAATCATTATCCTCTATATTGGTTATAATTTAGCTTAATTCATATTGTGGTATCTATCCGCACCTGATTATGCATTTAATATGACTTTCGCGGTTATTATGCCAATGTTATGCCTAATAGGGACGGTATCATATGCTCTTCTGATTATTTAGAACCGGGCTTTTATATAATGGTCACTTTCGAAATTCTCAGAATATCCCATCATTGTGTGAGCTGGTTGGTGTATGCGTGTATGAATAGTGTGGTACGCGTCGTCGGTAGTGAATAAGTGGAGATAATTACATATTAACTTATACAATACATTACATATAGTACACAAATAAAATATTAATTAAAACTATTACGGTAAATCTCATCACCCTATAATTTATGAATGTTATTTAACCACATTCTTCATTCATATGTTTCTATATTCAAACGTTATAGTCTTCTCTAGTGAACGTCTGATCATTTCACTCAACTCACTGCATTTCCAGTTCTCTTAATATCGCATGTTCTCTAGATATACATTCGTTCTACTCTCTCTATTTGTTTGTTTGTTTCCTTTATAATTGTATTGATCACTTCACACTGGCATTCAGGTATCTACATGTTATTCTTATCAGTTTAGCATTCATTCCTATGTTGACGATCCCTTCAATTACATTACCACCATAGCTAATGTTCCTAGAATTCCACCCACTTTGTGCATAATCATTTTCTTATGCAATATTCTCTAACCAACATAGAGTCGATCTAAGTGCTAAAACTGTTGTTCACGTAACCTAATTTTTGAGAAAAACAATTTAAAGCTGGACATTCTGCTGCGATTATTCCTGGAAACACATCTTCGTTTCTTGAGAATTTGGTATCTCTCATTTGCCACACAATTGTCTACAATAGTCACTTGTTTTTAGTGCGGCCTGCTGTGTGTTTGCTGCGAACAAACATGGGAAATCTCGCGCGTTTATTTCGTGAACGGCATAAAAAGTAGAAGAACGCTCAGTCTTAACAAGCCATCGAGTGTCCATGGCGACCACAAAAGCAAAACACATACAAGCAAATGTTAAGATTTATTTAAGTGAGACGCTACACATAAATAGGTCGATGTAACACGCAGGAAGAAAAGGATTTAACTGCGATAATCCCATCAGTGGCGTAATTAGGTACAAGAGAAATATGCAGAATTTACGTCGTAGAAAAGGGATGGGTCCTCGATAATCGAGATATCTCGATACTTCCATGGTATCGACATGATCTTCAGAAAATTCGCTCGATCTTTTTTGATACTGTGGTGGTAAATCTGCTTTTTTGCAATTTAACGTCCTCCAACGTGAAGTCATATCGGACATTGAATGAAATGGGTGAAATGATGCTCAGATGAGTCCGGGGTCCATGGAGCTTAGTTTCCCTACATTTCTCTAACAGGATAAGGAAAAGAAACCGAAATAATCTTGCCCAGGTAACTCGCCCTAACCGAGATTCGAACTCGGTACCTCTTGAACGTCTGGCGGACACGCTACCTTCTACGCTACCGAGGCGGGCTCTGTATTGTTTATTTTATTTTAAAATTACAAAATATTATTGCTGCTAGTAGAACATTGCGTGCGAGAAATTGTCAGGAATATGGTATCTGTACAGTAACATTATACAAGAAAATAATCGTGCGTCAACTGTCAGTCAACAGTTCTCAAGAAGAAATCCCTACATATCTCAACGACGACTTGTCTCCTCCTCTTTCTAGTATACTGGATTATTGAAAAACAAATTCAAATGTGTATTCCACCTACAACAGTTTTCTCTAAAGGACTATTTAGCATGTGTGACAGAAAAAGTAGACGTGACAGCAACATTGAAAATGCTTGTATTTTTTAAGAAAAACTTATAAAAGTGGACTGTAAACATTTTAGAAGCAAAATTTAATGCTAGTTAATTAAAAATTACCGTTACTTTTAAATCAGACCTCGTATATAATTTGCTATACTTCGCTTCCATTCACATTCATTTGTTACAACGTTAAGTCCTATCGGACGATGAGTTAAATGATGTTCAAATGAATACAGGGTACGCAGAGCTTAAACTTATCAGACATTCATCTTTTGGGAAACGAGAAAACCTCCAAAATTAAGTCATATCGGACGATGAACGTAACGATGTTCAAATGAGTACAGGGTATATAGAGCTTAGATTGATTTAAGATAAGGTTTAAAGGATTGAGGTTTTGTGAAGTTTAAAGGATTGAAGTGGATTTTTGAATTAGGAGGAGATGGATTTAAGACAAGATATAAAAGATTGTGGTTTTGTGAAGTTTACAGGATTGAAGTGAATTGTTGAATAATGAGATGTCGGATTTAAGGTAAGGTTTAAAGGATTGTGGTTTTGTGAATTTTAAAGGACTGAATTAAATTTTTGAATTAGGAGGAGATGGATTTAAGATAAGGTTTATGGGATTGTAGTTTTGTGAAGTTTAAAGGATTGAAGTAAATTGTTGATTAAGGAGAAGTTGGATATAAGATTAGGTTTAAAGGATTGTGGTTTTGTGAAGTTTAAAGGATTAAAGTGAATTTTGGAATTAGGAGGAGATGGATTTAAGATAAGGTTTATGGGATTGTAGTTTTGTTAAGTTTAAAGGATTGAAGTGAATTGTTGAATAATGAGATGTCGAATTTAAGATAAGGCTTAAAGGATCGTGGTTTTGTGAAGTTTAAAGGATTAAAGCAAATTTTTGAATGAGGAGGAGATGGATTTAAGATAAGGTTTATGAGATTGTAGTTTTGTGAAGTTTAAAGATTTGAAGTGAATTGTTGATTAAGGAGAAGTTGGATATAAGATTAGGTTTAAAGGATTGTGGTTTTGTGAAGTTTAAATGATTGAAGTGAACTTATGAATTAGGAGGAGATGGATTTAAGTTACGGTTTAAAGGATCGTGGTTTTGTGAAGTTTAATGGAATGAAGTGGATTTTTGAATTAGGAGATGGATTTAAGATAAGGCTTAAAGAATCGTGGGTTTTAGAAGTTTAAACGATTGAAGTGAATTTTTGAATTAGGAGATGACTTCAAGATAAGGTTTAAAGGATTGTGGTTTTGTGAAGTTTAAAGGATTGCAGTGGTTTATTGAATTACGAGGAGATGGATTTAAGATAAGGTTTAAAGGTCTGTGGTTTGTGAAGTTTAAAGGATTGAAGTGGATTTTTGTATTGGGAGGAGATGTATTTAAGATTAGGTTTAAAGGATTGTGTTTTTGTGAAGTTTAAAGGATTGAAGTGAAATTATGAATTACGAGGAGATAGATTTAAGAAAAGGTTTAAAGGATTGTGGTTTGTGAAGTTTAAAAGATTGAAATGAATATTTGAATAAGGAGGAGATGGATATAAGATAAGGTTGAGAGGATTATGCTTTTGTGAATTTTAAAGGATTGAAGTGAATTTTTGAATTAGGAGTTGGATTTGAGATAGGGTTTAAGGGATTGTGGTTTTGTGAAGTTTAAAGCATTGAATTGGACTTTGGAATTAGGAGATGATTGATTTAAGATAAGGGTAAAGGATTTTGGTTTTGTGAAATTTAGAAAATTGAAGTGAATTTTTGAATTAGGAGGAGATGGACTAAGATAAGTTTTAAAGGATCATGTTTTTGTGAAGTTTAAAGGATTAAAGTGGATTTTTGAATTAGGAGGAGAAGGATTTAAGATAAGATTTAAAAAATTGTGGTTTTGTGAAGCTTAAGGGATTAAAGTGAATGTTTTAATTTGGAGGAGATTGATTTAAGATAAGGTTTAAAGGATTGTAGTTTTGTTATGTTTAAAGGATTGAAGTGAATTGTTGAATTGGGAGATTTTGGATTTAAGATAAGGTTTAAAGGATTGTGGTTTTGTGAAGTTTAAAGGATTGTAGTGGAATTTTGAATTAGTAGGAGTTGGATTTAGGATAAGATTTAAAGGATTGTGGTTGTGTGAAGTTTAAAGGATTGAAGTGAATTGTTGAATTAGGAGATATCGGATTTAAAATAGGGTTGAAAGGATTGTCGTTTTGTTAAGTTTTAAGGATTGAAGTGGAATTTTGAGTTAGGATGAGATGGATTTAAGATAAGGTTTAAAGGATTGTAGTTTTGTGAAGTTTAAAGGATTGAAGTGCATTTTTGAATTAGGAGAAGTTGGATTAAGTTAAGTTTTAAAGGATCGTGGTTTTGTGAAGTTTAAAAGATTGAAGTGGATTTTTGCATTACGAGGAGATGGATTTAAGATAAGGTATAAGGATTATGGTTTTGTGAATTTTAAAGGATTGAAGTGGATTTTTGTATTAGGAGGAGATTGATTTAAGATAAGGTTTAAAGGGTTGTGGCTTTGTGACGTTTAAAGGGTTGAAGTAATTTTGAATTAGGAGGAGATGGATTTAAGATAAGGTTTAGAAAATTATGGTATAGTGAATTTTAAAGTATTGAAGTGGATTTTTGAATTAGGAGTAGGTGGATTTAAGATAATGTTTAAAGAATCGTGGTTTTGTGAAGTTTAATAAATTGATGTGGTTTTTGAATTAGGAGATGGATTTAAGATAAGGTTTAAAGGATCGTGGGTTTTAGAAGTTTGAAGGATTGAAGTGAAATTTTGAATTAGGAGTTGGATTTAAAATAGGGTTTAAAGGATGGTGCTTTTGTGAAGTTTAAAGGATTGAAGTGAACTTTTTATTAGGAGGAGATGGATTTAAAATAAGGTTTAAAGGACTGTGGTTTTGTGAAGTTTAGGGAATTAAAGTCAATTTTTGAATTAGGAGGAGATGGATTTAAGATAAGGTTTAAAGAATTGTGGTTTTGTGAAGTTTTAATGGTGGAAGTGGATTTTTAAATTAGGAGATGGATTTAAGATAAGGTTTAAAAGATTGTGGTTTTGTGAAGTTTAAGGGATGGAAGTGCATTTTTGAATTTGGAGAAGACTGATTTAAGATAGGGTTTAAAGGATTGTAGTTTTGTGAAGTTTAAAAAGGATTGTGGTTTCGTGAAGTTTAAAGAATTGAAGTGAATTGTTGAATTAGGAGATGTCGGATATAGGGTTGGGTTTAGAGGATTGTGGTTTTACTGAAGTTCAAAAGATTGAAGTGAATTTTTAAATTAGGAGCAGATGTATTTAAGATAAGATTTAAAGGATTGTGGTTTTGTTAAGTTTAAAGGATTGAAGTAAAATTTTGAATTAGGAGCAGATGGATTTAAGATAAGTTTTTTAGGATCATGGTTTTGTGAAGTTTAAAGGATTGAAGTGGATTTTTAAAGTGTTAGAGAAGGATTATGGTAGTGTTTAAATGATTGTAGAATTAAATGTTAATGGTTTGATGTACTATGAGTTGGGTTTAAGGTATGTTTTAAAGGATTTAGTTGTGGTTTTGTGATTTTTTGATTATTAAAGGAGTGATGTGGAACTTTGGATTGTTAGCGAATGGTTATTGTTTGCTTGCAGGATTAAAGTGGAAGTTTGAAATAGGAGACGGATTATTGTGGGTTTGTTATGTTTAAAGTTTTGAAGTATTAGAAAAGGATTATGATAATACTTTTGTGATAGTTTATAGGATTGAATTGGATGTTTGAAGCATTTGGAAATGGTTTTTAAAGGTTTAAATGTTATTATTATTTATATATTATATTTTAAAAGTTTTAAGTAGGGTAAATTGATTTTGTTTTCAGAGTTAATGTGTTGTTAGAGTGAAATGGTTTATTTAATTTTGGAATGGTTGTGTGTTAATTATAGCTTGGAATTTGTTTTATATTTATATTTGGTTAAATTTATTAAGAAATATTAATAGTTTTTAATATTTAAAATATATGTTATATGAGTCTAAATGTTATATTTGGAAAGTGTCAGTATTATAAATGTAAAGCGTTCATTTAAATGTAAGTAATTGAAAAATGGTGTATAAAGTAGTCTATAATTAAGATAATATGAATTTTTGAGACTTTATTTGATACATGATGTTAATAAGATTGTTTAGATATATATTGTTTGTATTATTATAATGTTTTTATTTGTTTATGTGTAGTCTAAGGCGTTTAAAGAAGTTTTAACATTTCTAAGAATTTATTTTGCTTTTAACGTAAAAGGAGTGCTTAAAAGTTTTGAAATGTTTGAAATTTAAAAATTTAAACTTTTGTATTCATATGTTTTTGGTTAATTCTTTTCTTAAAAAAAGGCTTTCTCTATGACTTTATTCACTTTATTTATTTTATTGACTTTCAAAATTTCTTTAAATCTTTGGTATAACTTCAGTTCCACAAAATAAATGTAGTACTTAAAATTTGCTGCATTTCTCTTAGAAGATAAAATTTCTAATAATAAAATATGTGGTACATTTCAATTTAATTGTTTCGATTGAGATAAGTTTTATATTGGAAAGACAAACTGTAATTTGGAAACCGGAATGATTAGAGCTTTTTTGTAACAATAAGTATAAACAAACTGATAAATCGGCCATAGCAGATCATTTTTGGTCATTTAACCATTAAATAATTCCAGAAGTTGAACTATTAAAACATTAAATGATCCGATAGATTTAATGGTTTGGGAAAAGGTGTTTATTTTAAAAAATAAAAATCGCGTAATTAATTTTGTAATACGGCAGACAATTCTGTTTTTAAATTTGTTTTATTTTTCAGGTTTTGGTATTACTGATAAGAAAACAGTGGTATCTAGCGACTATAACGTTGACGAGGCTGTTGAAGGCTGTGGTTGCGAATGTGCATAAAATGTTCACTAAATCGCGATCCTAATCAATTTATAAGAAAAAAGTCCAACATTTCTTATAAGTGAAGTTTATATTTTTCTATTGTTTTCCTTGTTCCTTTAACTGCCATGGTCATATCGGTGGCCGTTCTCCTTTGGAGACATCCTGAAGGTGTTAACTCGTTATTTTTGGTTTTTAGTCATTAGACCACGCACACATTCTCAATCTTATTCATAATGCCAGACTCTGGGGAAGATGGGGAATTATATTGGTCGGAGAAAAATCCCCACCCCACCGCCGGAAATCGAACCCGGGACTCCTAGCGCTGCAGGCAGGTGCTCTACCGACTGAGCTACGGGGCCAGTCAAGTGAAGTTTTAATGTTACATAATTATTATATTTGTATATATTTTGCTTCACTGTGAGTAGCTTCATACCTTACGTATTTATCTTGAAACAGTTCATAAAATTGAATTTGAATGTAAGTGATGATGTTGATGATGATGATGATGATGCTGCTGCTGCTGCTGCTGCTGCTGATGATGATGATGATGATGATGATGATGATGATGATGATGATGATGATGATGATGATGATGATGATGATGATGATGATGATGATGATGATGATGATGATGATGATGATGATGATGATGATGATGATGATGATGATGATGATGATGATGATGATGATGATGATGATGATGATGATGATGATGATGATGATGATGATGATGATGATGATGATGATGATGATGATGATGATGATGATGATGATGATGATGATGATGATGATGATGATGATGATGATGATGATGATGATGATGATGATGTGGATAAGGGCTCTGAACTGCAGGGGTTATCAGCGCCCTTTAAAAATTTGTCATGGCAAAAGCCAGATACAAATGTTTCTAAAAATGAATAGAAACTTTTCAAAACAATACATGCACATAAAAATCTAAAAAAAAGAAATATAACTCTAATCTGCGAAAAATTCTTTTCTTTAAATCCTAAACTCTAACCTAGAAAAGAATCTAAATACCTACTCCACTACTATGTTATCATCCGCTATCATTTCTGCAAATCTGGCCGTGAATGTAAGTAAACACCATAAAAAGATTAAGGAATATCCTAGAATATTATTAAGACAATTATAAACAATGCATAAAGTAAATTTTATATGGGCTACATATGTAGCCCACAAGACTAATTGAGGACTAATGACGTCGCAATATGTCAACATGTGATACCAGTTCTGTAGATAACGATCCTATAATTCTTTATGTTACCTTGCTGGAATCTGAATTTTAACATCGTGCTGCTTATGTTTTCATATTTGTTTCAGGTACTAAGATACCACAGAACCTCGCAGTGAAAGTGCAGCCCAACTTGAGCATCACCACTTTAATTGTATTAGTTGTGTAGTGTCTTGTACGTTTTCTGTTCTGAGCTTTAATGTTTACTACATAAAATAACTGTTATTGAATCTGTTGAATTATTTTATTAGTAAAAAGTTATTAGTAAAGTATATTGGGGCCATGATACCAAACGGAGCAATCGCCACTCTTTTGCAAAATTAAGATATTGTTATCACTGGATTATGCCACTACCCCTTTAATGAAATTTAATACTTGTTTAATGGATATAAATAATCATTTCTTTACACTAGCCATCAATTAACTAAATAAGATTTAGTTGATGAAGCCTGGGAATGAAGTACTTACGATAAGAAGTCGCCACAAACGGTGTATCTCGAATGCGAGAGCCCCTAGTGGTTTACCGGGGAAATATACTAGTCAAATGGAGAATTTAATGTCAGGATGGCAAGTTGGCTATGGTAGGTTAAAGGCTGAGAGCGACTGGACGGAAACCATGAGATCCGTGGTTCAAATCCCGGCCGTGGCATTGACGGTTTCAGTTGACTCTATTAATACTTGTTTGTTTATAACCCAACAAAATCGAATCATTTCACTGTATGAAATTCAAATGTTGGTTTCAAACAGGATAATACCAACTGTTGAATTCAAGAAGGGAAGTCTCCATAACTATATTACGTGTAACCAGAGAAAAAAAGTAGCATAAACAAAACAGCGGTTGGTACCACTCCGCGTCGGGAATGACACGACTGTTACCGTTTCGTTAAGCATAATATTAATATGTATTAATAATATGAATATGCATTTTCAACGCAAACAACACGTTTTGGGTCAATAGAGTCGACATGGTGGCTCGATGGGTAAGAGCGAAACGGAAACCAGGAAATCGGTGTTTGAAATCCTGACCATGGCATTGAATTTTTCATGTCAACTCTTATCGATCCAAAACCTTAGCATATATACAGCAAGTGTGAGGAAATAATTATTCCATCAATTAACTTAAACAAAGAGCCCTTATTTATTCAAGACAATCGCTTGATCGCTTCGTTAAGTATAATATGAATATAAATGTTCGACACTAAAGGCACATTTTTCGAGCTAAGTATCATGTAGCATACTGTTAATATCCATGAAAATTAACTTCGTCAATTTCATTCCTCTAATCTGAGCTGGAAATTGGTTCGATACCCTCCAAGTCCGAAGTTTACATGTCGCTCGATCCATTCAAGTTACAATGATGAGTTGGCAGTCTGAGTAGAGTGTGACCCGCATGTTTTGCCATGTCGTCAATGACGTATTTTTCGGACTGTTTAGCACGAGATTTGACCATAGCCAGCAATTCCGTCTTAACATGACCCTTGTGGAAAACTATATTTTTACTCTGTAGCCATATTACGATGTTTTTTTTTCTTCCAAGAATTGTTTGGTATGCGTTCTTACCTCACACTGAGGTAGGCAGCGTTGTCCATCACAATAACGCTATTCAGTTGTAATTTGGGGAAAATCTTTTTAAACATAATTTGAAAACGTTTCCACTCATTTCTTCAGTGATCTGACACGTGGTCTCTTCTTGACGGGAGTTCAAACTTCACCAAATTTGGCTTTTTCCTTCCGTGCACTAAACATGCTCGAAACCGGCACACCGGTAAACTCAGATGTTAACTTCACCTCTTCATCGATAGCAAGTTCTGGAATATGTTCACTGAACTTGTTAAATACGTTCAATATTATTATGTTTCCACCACTTCGTAAAGGCTTTCCGCGCGCATATTTAAAAGTACTCGCCAGTTCTGCCATGATTCACAACTGGATACGCCTGTCAGCTTCAATATGCGCGCGCTGTATCATGTACATTAATTACAAACTATCAATTAATATATGTTTTATAGTTGAAATATGCTTAGTACGCACTTGGGTGTGCTTTAGCAAAACGAACTCAAGACTCCACACCTCAGTAGCAGTACTTTTTCAAGGGACTATTTACACGGCGAAAGCATCATGGAAATTATGAAGAAGGAGCGCTACGATCAACAGTCACGTGGTTTTGTTTACATCTACCTTATTCTCCCGCTGCAACCAGTATACCTATAGGCTGCCCCCATTCTGGTCACGTGACTGGCTGCAATGGTGGAAATAATGGTGTACATCCTGCTCAAGTAGGCTGCATTATAAAACTAATAGTTATCTTTGAGATATTTTCAGTTTTCTGAACTGCGTATGATATAAATACATCTTTTTTTATTATACATCGATCACCAAATATTCTTTACAGATGTTTGTTATTGATACACTTCGTAACAGTTCACATAACAATTGAGGTAGACATGAACGACTCCTCTAGCTAAATATGACAGGGTCACTATAACACAAATTGAGGACTAAGTTTGATAGGTATCACTCGTCTGGGTCATCTGTACTGGAGAGGTCACTCAGGAGAAGATCTTATGGCAGTCTGCGCTTGAGGCGAGGTGGTTGGCGAGTGCGAGCGCCGAGATTGTACGTAACAGCTCCAGGGACCTCCTTGAGATGGCAAAAGAAAGGTCGTGCCGGCCGGCAGATGTACTGGTGAACTGGTAGAAGACCAAACTCCTGATGAAGTTGTTGGTTTCTGATGAATCATGGAGCATTCATAGCTGTACGGAGCACCCTGTTTTGTAATACCTGCAGTCGGCGGAGGTTAGTCTTGGTGGTGACACCCCAGACTGGAGCTGCATAGGTAAAAATGGAATGGACTAGAGATTTGTAAAGGAGAAGGGAGGATTCATAACCAAGTGAGGTGCGCCGGTTGAGTACAGGGTACAGTTTTGAGAGCCGTGCAGACGTAAGTGTAATGGGCCGCCAAGGTACTTTGCTGGCACACTGGTTGGTAAACATGAGAGTTGTTCCCCGAGCACCTGTAGTGAAGGAGTGCTGGTGTAGTTTTCTTCTAATTGCTCTGTTATAGGTACAATATCCTAAAATGCCACACACACATCACTCCCACAAAAGCTATAGTATCTACAGACAAACACTGCGATTTGTATCACTCCACCAACAAACATATGGGTGAAGTTCCCTGTAGTCAGCTGTTTACATATGACTATTATCGCAAATGTCATAGCTTTAGCTGCAGCAGTGCAGGGTTAGAAAACACAGGGCTTGTGTTTACTAAATAAACTAAGTCAGGTAATTAAAGAAACTGCTAAAGAAAACTTATGAAATGTAATTTTGTGAGTAAGAAATGACGTTAATCTGAGTCGTGAGATAGAGGTGAGACACCCAGCTCAGAATCCGACATAGTCGTATTCTTTGAGTCCAGGTTTATTACCAGCCTGTCCACCACCTGGTTGCACATGCCATCTACCTGCTGTAACCTTAGACATTGCCTTCTCTGCCAACTGGCGTTCTTATTTCAACTTAAATGTCCTAATACTCCTCGCCACTTTACCTTTGACACAGCCCTATACATTTTCTCTAAGTTGCTGTGCTATGGTGGCAGTGTTAACAAGCTATGGCCCGCTTCAATTGCTAGATCATGTATAGTCGTGCTGGTTGAACCGTCACCCTGGCTTTATCTTTGTTAACAGAAACCTCTCAGATAACGCACTGATTATTCTTGTAAGAGTGAGAGGTGTACTGGGGCGCCTCTCGTTCGTGTGCTAAGCACCAATGGGCGCATCACTTCAGCCAATGGAATTCACAGGAATCAGAAATGACAGATAGATGTTCACCCCACGTGGAGTAATTAGTGCGATATTTGAGAGGTATCTATTACAAAAGAGAAATCCATGGTAAGCGTTCTAGCAGAGTGATTACACAATGTATTACTTTCCATGTCTGCTAGTGTTTGTGCAACTTTTAGTAGCTCTGCTGTACATCACTTTCATCAGCACGTGCATTTTTTTCTTTCAGCCAGTGTACAATTGAAGACATGACTTATAAGTGCACAAGTCCAGTGAACTAAGCTTTGAGAAAATCAACAAAATCTTCATAACTTCTGAAAATGATGTGCCAATATTATGATTTTTGTCGCACATAAACTTTGGCGCATTATATTTATTTTACTGTTCAGTAATTTCAGTTACCATTGGTGCTTTGTTATAATATTGTGACTTTGTGGATTCGTAGAATTAAAAGTCCAATTTGCGGAAATTCTGAATGTTCTTTATTTGCGTAGAAATATACTCCATAGCAGCGGAATTACATCACATATCACAATACAACCTTCCAAGGTCGATGACAATAACAATCAGCTCTTGTTACACAGCATTTGTTCACAGCTGTTTACTGTTTACTCACAGCTCTCTGCTGTTCTCCGCTTACCTCTCCCGCGACTGTTTTACAACTTGCAGCTCTTGGCGAGCCGGCACTTCCTTAAATATTATAGCGCTACTCCAATGGTTACCTTGGCGGCGTCAAAGGATGCGATGAGTTTCAGATATTCAGTTACGTAGAGATAAGATGTGTCGACTTGCTCGCTATGGAGAAAACAACGTTGTCGCGTTTTCTCCAAGTTGTCAGCATTGCAAGCGTTGGCATTTATTTCTTAGAATATTTACCAAGTAGCAATAAGATTAGCAAAGTTCTTAAGTGCAACTGCACCATGCTAATATATCAAATTATATTTTCTATTTACATTACGCTCTGTCTTCGCCTTCCTCGCTGTCACTGCCACTTTCACTCACGTGTATAACGAACGAAGCATTGTCGTGTGAAATGTCTCACAGTTGAAATTTTCCTTCCTGTTGCATGGTGTGCTGAACACATCCTTACCAAACACTCGAATCTATATTTGGAACACATTCTCTCAACAGTTTGCACACACTGTCACTTATAGGAGTTACATTCCGCTTTCTTACGGCATGTTTAAGCCTTCCCATATCAACTTAATCGGATTGAGACAACAGTGTTAAGGTGGTCGCCTGAGAACTTCATGACCACGATCTTTTGCCATTTCGTCTATTACATACAATTTTTGTGTATTGGCTTCTCGAATTCTTTTCCAAAAAAAAAACTGCTTTTACAGGAACTGGACTGGATAATTCTAAATTATGTTCTAACATGAATTTAATCAATTCGTCCTTTCTGCTAGAAATGGTGGGAATTTTTATCTTTAACCGTGAATGATAACTAGCATTATCTAAGACAATCACACACTTAGGAGGAATATTTTCCAAAATTTTGTTCAATCCTTGCCGATTTCATAATCATACGGCTTTTTTTTCATGTGCGAAAGCGTAAACCTAACTTCCATAACAACTGTATAAGTGAATCCCTTTTGTAAGGAAAATCGCACGCGGTTTGAAGTATATTCAGCAATTCCAAAACTGTTGTTGATTGCCCTTCTTTATAAAATCTGTACACCTCCCTACGAACTATGTCGCAGGTGATATTATGAACCTACCCTAAATTTGGATCCCTGTTGTCCTTTCTTTTTGGCGTAATAGAAAGTCTCTTCGCAACTTTACTAACTGTATGTCTGCTTAAGCCTACTGCTTTAGCAGTTTCAGTAATAGGTCCCTTTTCTATTTTATTGGCTTCCATATACTTAAAAACAGTACATATTAATTGCTGGGACTGTTTACTGAGGGTTCCTAAAGGTAGCTTGCTTCCTTTTACTCTTGCTTCATTTGCTGTCCCACCAGCGACACTAGAAGTAGAAGCAACATTATTGCTAGCACCACTAATAATATCACTACGAGGTAAACTGGCTGGATTACTGAAACTATTTCCACCATCAAAGCTACATACGTCCCAAGGTCTCCACATATTTAAGAATAGCCAGGAAACACCACTTGTACCAATGAAGTTCACAGGAAAACTAACAGAATGAAATTTATGCTGAATTAGAGAGAAAACAGCGAAGTGTGTTTTACGCCACGTGGACATAACATGTATCCGTCATTTGTGATTCCTGCGCATTCATTGGCTGAAGTGCTGCGTTCAGTGGTGCTTAGCATAGGTCCGAGAAACGCGCTAGTAGCCATCTCACCTTTCGCAGAATAATAAGAGGTTTCTATTAACAAAGATAAATCCATGGAAAGCGTTTCAACAGCGCTATAACACTTCATTCCTAAGTTCGAGATATTTCCGGAACAATAAAGAAAAACAACTTTTCTCTGTCAATCGAGATATCACTAGAATGTTCCAATTACGTCACTTATCTGTGTCGATAATTCTTGTCTCAGTGATGCACAATCCGACTGTTATCTTGTTTGCCGGCTCTTGGTTTTCACACTGCCTGCCTATCGGTTCCTTTTGTGTAAACAAGCCGTGCAATCGGAGATACGAGTTCGCGACAATATTTATAATGAATTTGTTGGACTTGCGCAGTTATGAAGCCCTTCTGGGTGTACAAATGCATTGAAAGGATCATTAATAAAATGCATAGAGGAAATACCTCTAAAGATGCGTGAGAGGGTGAAAATGTTTTATGGTACTCATTGGTGTGTTGAGCCACGTTTTATTTGTAGCATAATAACAAAAATAGACATTACATTCATTCAGTTACCCTAACGTGAATACCACACCTCACTTCCTGATTATTCCCCATTAGATATTTGTTCTTTGCTATGTTTATCACACAGAGTTTGAAAATATGACTGTTTTTCAGGAGGAACTGAAGCAAGATACTTTGAAATGTCCTTGGCTTACGTAGCTTTCGGAGGAATTCCTTTATCGTAAGCTTTCTCCAATAACTATGGTTTCAGCAAACTTTGTCTCTCCTTTGATTAGGAATGTGTCTGTCATTAAACCACTAGTGTTCTTGCTAGCAGTAATAATGTTTGATCTATATTCAATATTGTTTTATGTCATAAATATTAAAAGCAGAAGCAGTTTTAACAGTGAAGCATTCTTCATTTTTGAGTTGGAATTATGAGTCACTATGTTTACACTCAACTTCACTTACTATGTTGTACAATAGAAACGTTTTCAAGATCATTCCATCTCATCCTCAGCTGTTTGGTGACTAAATGAACATTCTTCTTCCTCCATAACTACGGTGCTCCGATCCGTCCGCCATCTGGTGTTAGGGACAGTAAGTTTTAATACTTCATTTAATACCAGGATATCAAAATTTATAACTTTATCCCGGTTTTTGGTGATTATTATTTTTTCCCAAATATCCAATTTTAAGGGTGTACTTAAAGGTTTTTGACAGTTTTATGTCCAAGTTTGAAGAACCAGCAAAATAAACCGCTACAAAGTACAATCCCCAACACCTCGAAATCGGGAATTTATCAGATAAACTGTGAAACCTGTGATAAAAGCTACATAGGAAAAACTAAGAGAAACTTGTTTACCAGGCAAAAAGAACACCAGAGGAACATAAAGTTGAAACAAACAGAAACATTTGCAGTGTCACACCATTTTTGGACAGAAAACCACATTGGCCATAACATGAAACTGTTAAAATTTTTAAGTATATCCATAGAATTGGATATTTGGGAAAACATTTATAACAAAAAACCGGGATAAAGTTATAAATTTTGAAATCCCGGCATTCAATGAAGTATTAAAACTTAGTGCCCCTAACACCAGATGGCAGGCGGATCGCAGCACCGTAGTAGTGGAGGAAGAAGAATGTTCAGTTAGTCACCAAACAGCTGAGGATGAGATCGAATGATCTTGAAAACGTTTCTATTATACAACAAGTAAGTGAAGTTTGAGTGTAAACATAGTGACTCATAAATAAAACTCAAAAATCTTTTATGTAATTACTTCCCACTTGCCTTTTGGCCACTGACATAGGTTCCTTCACCTTGTTGAAAGCCACCTAGTAGTCCTTGATCATAGACTGAACTTTAATATTCTTGTACTAGTCTTTTATTATACTTGTGTGCACGATGCCTGTCTGAGTAGCAGTGAAACTCGCTAACTCAGTAGCAAGTGGAAATACCTGAAACTTGAGATGTTTTAATGTCATACGCTAGAGAGCTTATTGAGTTTATATATATAAGCTCATATAGTGCCAAAAAGTGGACTTGAGTACTTATGAAAGTCGTGTCTTCAATTTTCTGTGTACACCATAAACTATTTGAACGCTTATTCAGTCTAAAAGAATGGTATGGGTAAGGGGTATTTACAATAGCCTCACCCTAACTTTACGAAAATTACTCGCATATTGCTATGTTCTATGAACTTTCAGTAAATAGAAGAATTATTGTAGTCCATCCACAATTTTTATACCGGGATTTCAGTGTAAATGCAAGTTGTTTTCATGCGTGTGAAAAAATTTTCAGAGGAAAAGAAAACGTGTCCGTGTGTATACGTCGATTAAGGGCATAGAACAAAAGTGAATAGTCGTTTACATTTCAAATGTGATACCGAAAAAAGAGGTACAATGTATAATGAATCGAGATGGATTTCAAAGGAATGTATATTTGTGTGCAACGCGTGCAGGTGCAGTTGAGTCGAATAGCAACGGGGTTGAATAGTTGTTTAAACGAAAGAAACGTAAGAAACAGTGTCCTTTGTAGAGTTCTAAAGGGTAGCACTTGTCTCCGTTTGAATAGGGTATTCTTCAGACCCGTAATAATCACAATGGACAAAGTAGTCACAAAGGGAATCTTTGTGTGTATAAAGGGCTTCGAGAAAGTGAAAGTTACAAACCCACGCGCAGCTGTGAAGACACTCAGTCCTCGATGTGAAGCCGATTAGTGCAATCCTCTTCTTCTGTCTTGGTCGAAGGCAGAGCAGAAGTGATTAGAGAAGATATTTGTCGGTTCATATATACGTGAAGAACGAATAAGGTTTCATCGAGTAATAGGCATTTCACATATAGTAACTCTAAACAGTGATATTGGTAATCCTTGGTCGGCAATTTCAAGTTTGGTGGAAATTAATTGTTCTTTCACACTGGCCGTGTGTAGGCTAAATTGTGGAAGCGTAGAGTCAGACTGAAAAATTCAATGCCATAGCCGGGATTTGAACCACGGATCTTCTGGTTTCCGTCCAGCCACACTACCTTTGAGCTACTATGGCCAACGTGCCGATATGACATTAAATTCTCCAACTGACTCAAGTTTGGTGTTATGATAAAAAGAAGCAGTCATTAAACCAGTTTAAAACGGGAATTCCAGTGCCATTAAAACTATCCTTCTCATGCATACTCACGCATAGCCTGAGATAAACCTCATTGCTCAACCTGCTCCACCCCTCTTGGTGCTTCAAATGTGTTAATTAAGTTCAGCACCTGTTTTAGATGTGATACAAACATTTTAAAAAGAATCACTCGTCCCGGTCTACACTTTACTTGGAAATTTTTCAATAATTTTGATTTTCTAAAGAACAGTCAACTATTTTGTGTCATTAAAAGGTGGCAAACAATTTTGATTCGAGTACCATATATTTAAGATATTTTAAGGCCAATGAAGCATAGATATTAATTTTTGGGTACTATTTTAGAAGCTCTCTTTATTCTGGAGGAGTTGTGCACTAGTGGTAATCCATAGCAGAGAGACAAAATCTTTCTGCATAAAAATTTAAATCTCGCTAAAATATATATTTCATGTCAAATACGTCTTGGATTGATAGTGGTGAACTACATTTGAGCCATTCCTTGTTTGTTTTAATCTGAATCTTCACATGCCCATTTTTTGTCAAACGTGTGGTCACCATACTATGTTTAACTCTTGCTCTTGCAAAGAGAGCGATAAAAAGTCTCCCACATAATGACCATACCTTAAAAGATACGACTTACTTAAAGCCTACTGTGTTTCCATATTACCCTAGAAACTAAGAAAATTAGCAGTAATTTCTGCAAATTTTTATCTAGATTAACCTGAGGTAGATTGAGAATTAAAGGTTTGTAAGAACAGTTTGTACAAGAGTAGAGAACGTCATATAAGAGCAGTATATAAATATTTTAGTGTACAGTTAGGACTGAGGTAATATTGGAACCTAGCCCGTTCTTAAAATATATGCGAGGGTGGACTGGAAAGTTCCGACCTCAACATGAAGATGGCCGCACTCGTAAATAAAAGCTAGTGAATTTCGTTGTTCATCTGTTGACAGTTACTCAAAATTTCAGCCAGTTTGGCGCTCAGTTGTTATGTAAGTCATATGAGTAAGCTAATGTGAGTGCTTTTATGAAAATGGACAAAATCGAGTATCGAGCTGTCATTAAATATTTATTTTTGAAAGGTAATACGCCTACGCAAATCAAAGATACGTTGGATTCTGTGTATGAGGACTCAGCACCACCATTTACCACAGTGAAATTTTGGGCAGCTGAATTTTAACGTGGCCGTAAGAGCTTGGGAGACAATGAACGTTTGGGACGTCCAAAAGCTGGAACTACCGTCGAACACATCGCTAAAGTACACCAAATGGTCCTAGACGACCGCCGAATTAAAGTGAAAGAGATAGCAGATTTTTTTTTCCGTTTTTGCAATTTACGTCCTCCAACGTTAAGTCATATCGAGCGATGAATTAAATGGGTGAAATGGTGCTGAAATGAATCCGGGGTCCATGGAGCTTAGATCTACCCGACATTCGTCTATCAGGATGATGGAAAACTCCGGAAAAAGCATTATCCAGGTAACTCACTCTGACCGAGATTCAAACTTGGAACCTCTTGAACGTGAGGCAGACACGCTACCATCTACGCTACCGAGGCGGGCATAGCAAGAGGTTGTGAACATGTCAAGAGAACGTGTTTGTCACATATTAATTCAACATTTAGATATGAGAAAGCAGTCCGCGCGTTTGGTGCCGTGGTTGCTCACGTTAGACCAAAAACGTGTTCGAATGAAAATTTCCAACGATATGTTGGCGCAGTTTAGGCGTAATAAATCCGAATTTTGGCGCCCATTAGTTACTGTCGATGAAACTTACATACACCATTATACGCCCGACACAAAAATTTATTCCAAACAGTGGGCTACATAAACCGGTTCCAAAAGAGCAAAATCTGCTTTTTTCGGCTGGGAAAGTGATGGCGACTGTTTTTTTTTTGGGGGGGATAGTCATGGAATTAATTTAATCGGTTATCTTCACAAAAGAAAAACTATTACAGGAGTATACTACGCATCATTACTTGACAAGCTGAAGGCAGAACTTGCAGAAAAACGGCCACATTTGCAGATAAAGGACATCCTGTTTCGCCAAGACAACGCACCGTCTCACTCCTCAGCGGTTGCGGTTGCGAAAATACACGAATTTCGGATTGAACTGCTTGACTCACCAGGTCTAGCCCCAGGCGACTTCTTTTTGTTCCCTCATCTGAAAATTGTGCTCGGAGGACAGAGATGTTTGTCTAATGCATAGGCATTCACCTTCGTGAACAATTATTTTGCAGAGAAAAACGCCGAGTACTATTTGGACGGGTTACAGAGATGGGAGCATCGCTGCGAGAAGTGTGTAGAGCTACAAGGAGGCTATGTTGAAAAACAATAAAAATGAATCTAAGAAAATGTCTTGTATCTTTATTAGTTCGGAAACTTTTCAGACCACCCTCGTATCATACTTTTACTGTACAGTTACGAGTGAGGGAATATTAAAATCTAACCCGTAGTTGTTCTTAAAATATATAATACTGACGATGCTAGCAAGTGAATGCTATACAAGAAGCATAAGTGTTACAGGAGAAACTAAAGTATATTACCAACCTTTAACAGACAAATATAGAAGAGGGAACCGAATATTTGAAATTTCGTATTCTGCATGATTTAGGCTATCCAAAATGAAATGAATATTCCAAAAGAAATTTAAGCTTCCTTGCCAGCAAATTTTAAATTATGGTAAGTATGCCACATGGGAACCACGCATTATATTCATATTCCCATGGTAACTGAATAATTAGATATGTCCTAACCGAGATCGCAAGTTAAAGCATGCATTTGCGAAGTGACTACTGCATAGCCTACTGTATTTTGAGAGTTTCAAGTTTTCTCTTCAAATAATTTAAGGACTCTTACCTGTGAAATTGACCAAAATTATCAGAAAATGTATTTTTTATAATGTTTATTTTTTGTAGAATCATACAGTAAAGCTGTTTTCCAATAATATGGCATTAACCCCCCCCCCTCATGATAATATCAAAGGCCATTCACAGTTCCGGTCCTTTAAGCGGCTGCAATGCTGCTTCTGAAATTCTCCACCCCAATTCTTAACATAGCTTTAAAAGTCTCTCCTGCCTCTTGGAGATACTTTATTGGAATCTTGATATACTTTGTGCCTTGGCAATACTACACAAATTTTGGTGATTGTGACACAAATAAGAGGCAAATTTTAGAAAATAAACAGAGCAAATGGTTGTGAGCTTCATTCCTTTTTAGCTGTTTGCTTGTGTATTTATATGAATCATTTTAGATTATATTTTAGGGCCAGAAGTACGTCACAATGGCATTTTAAGAGTTTATTGGCTAGAGAGCTATTTAGCATTGTAGTGAACACTTTTGGGGTGACTCATTTTGTTTAGTTAGGATTTTACACATAATCTTGCACAATAGCTAATAGAATTAATGATACTAGACGAGTTTTAAACACAAAAAGACCTAGTGAACTATAGTGCTGTTAGATAGAATCAACTTGAAAAATTCAATGCCATGGCCGGGATTTGAACCACGGATTTCCTGGATTCCGTCCAGTCGCTCTTACCCATTGAGCTACCATGGCCAACTTGTTGTAATGACATTAAATTCTCAATTTGACTCGTATATTTCTCCGGAAATCCACTAGGGGTTCTCGCATTCGAGAAACACCGTTTGTGGGGACTTATTATCGTAAGTGCTTGAGACACAGGCTTCATTATTTAGGACTTATTATTTTAGTTAATTGATGGAAATTAATGATTTCTTCGCACTAGCCGTATATAGGTTAAGGTTTTTGATAGGCAGAGTAAACATGAAAAATTCCGTGATTCAAATCCCGGCTATGGCATAGAATGCTTCATGTTGACTCTATCTATCAAAAACCTTAGCCTATATACGGCTAGTGCGAAGAAATGATTAATTTTCATCAATTAACTAAAATAATAAGAGTTAAATGACGAAACCTGGGACTCAAGTTAATTTTAAAAACAAATTGTTGAAAGCAGATTTCGTGATTCCATACGACGACTGCAGGAGGTGTAGGTGGGCGTTGTGACACTGCGGTGGAGGTGGCTTCGGCGTAGGTTAGCGGACTTGTAGCTTGGAGACGAGTAGCTGCGATTGGAGTTCGTGACCGCCGGCCTTGTGCGACTGAAGGTGCAGGCACAATTGGTTGAGTAGCCTTTGCGACTGGCCTGAAGGAGTCGAGAGAGGGAGTGGCTGCGGAGAGCTTGGTGTCTGTGCTGCGTCAAGTTCTGTGCGTGCGGCGGGCCTCCTTGGAGAGGCACTGGTCCAGAATCTCCTGGCAAGCTCCGCTAACGGCTCCCTCTTGTCTGCTGATGATGGCAGAGAGGAGGGAGACGGTGGCCGAAAGCTGGCAGGAGAGGGCTGCGCTGGTGGTTGTGATGCTCCCGGGCTGGCTTTCTTCTTCCCGGCGTTCTTCTTCCCCATGGTCGGGAAGGTGAGCTAGCCCTGCATTGTCTTCTATGGTGTAGGCTCGAAGAGAAGTCGACAGCATTTCTTTTTTTGACAGCCCCCTTCCCTCCTGCCTGGTGTCCATCAAGCGTCATTCTCCGGCATGTATTCTGCGTCGCCTGGCGCTTGCTGTTAATACTATCATGTAGCGGTGCGGGGTTAGATGAAGGAAATGTGAAATGTATAGTGTTTAACGTCCGCTTTTATCACATACGGCTCCGCAGGCGCTGACACTGGTGGTACATGAGATGAAGATGGAGCACCGGTGGAAAGAGATGGCGGCGGAAACCGGAGCTCCTGGAGATAAGCCGCCCTAGCGCCTTGTTGTCCACCACAAATCTCACTTTGCGGTCGCCTGGGATCGAACCTGGGCCGCCTTGGTGAGAGCCAAGCAGTCTAACCACTGAGCCACGGCGTGTACTGTTGTGTACAGCAGGAGTCATGCTGGATGTGCGTGGCGTAAAACGTCACCGCTTAGGGGGACTGCAGTAGGACAACACCGCAGACTCCGATTGGTTGCTCACCTAGTAGCGCTCAAGGACAAACATCATCGCATTTTAAACAAATTATAATAATTTAACTTCTGAACCTATTTCATGGTCAAATGATCACATAACCTGCTACAGCTGCTTTATCTATCTGTTTATACCTAATATTTCGGAAATGTTTCTTCATTTCGGTTTGGAAATTACTTTTGATTCTTTGAATGTAAACCCGGTCGCAATTTAAACAATTAAATTGCTAAGTACCATGTTGAGAGAAAGTTGGTTACATTGTTAAACCCACTCAGTTTCGTTGATGTTAAAAAGGGCAGTTGGCATCACTGAAATGTACAGTCAGTTTTGTTGATGTTAAAAAGGGCAGTTGGCATCACTGAAGTGTAGACAGTGTTTTGTTATCAAAATAACAATGTGTGTATTCCTTAGGTATGTGTGAATAGCGTGTTAATGAGTCATTTAGAACTTAATTAACTATTCCACTACATTTCACAGCATACCAGATGTCTTCTTACGGGAAAGTACATTTTTTAGAAAAAGGTCATATATTTTTATATTATACTTATTTTGAGGACCCAGAGCCATAGCAAATTCTTTAACAATTTTGTGAAACGTTTATCAGCACAAGGATGGTAAGTACATTTTTAAAACTATTATGATGTTCTTGTAAGGGTGGAAACATTGTTAGCAGATTTACATTTAAACTTTTCAATCCCTTTACATATAAAATCGTTATTAAACCATTAATGAATACAGTATTAATAATATTTTAAATGCATCCTTTACTTTCGGCTATCTTGACCTCTAAATTAAACTATTAAAATCAGCAAATTTATAAAAAAGTGGAAAAACTTCCTTTTTTGTCATTATGGATATGGTTAGAATCTCATACACAAGGATTATTATATTTTATTGTTGCACTTAATTATCTTTAATTATAGAAAAGAAAGACAACCATTGTTTCCAATTTTTCAGGTGAGTTTTATGCCTTTATCTTGTAAATTTAGGAGTTATTAAGAGCCATCTGTTGTGTACCTACACCGAACATTAAACATTAAGGGGAATGCTTTAGTGACTAGCATTTCCAAATAGCTCATAAAAATCAGGAAGAGGAGGAAAAAGTGAATTTCCATTGCTAAACTAGAAGTATGTTGAAAAAAAGTTGACCATTACAAATTGACTAAAACTTTGACCAATGCAAAGATCAGTAAGTGTTAAATTGTTGGTATATATCCAACGCATTATATAAGAACAATGCCAGTTCAAATGCTTAATTTTAATTTATGTATTAGGTAATTAAGGATATCAATGTACAATCACATTTAAACATGCTTGATATTTTTGATTGCCTCTGTTTGTAGGTGTAATAAAATCATTTTAAAGAATAAGTGACTATCAATAAAAAGCATAGCTACTTTCTATTCCCTGTATAAAATCAAATATGTCCACAAAAGTAGATGTTTATTGCTTCTACATTACAACACGAATTAATACTCTGAAGTATGTGTGTTTGGAGGAATTTAGTAATAGTGACGTCAAAATTAATCTTCCTTCTCGAACTCTGTCATAGACAAGCATGAATCCTACAAAGATGAACAATTGTCAATAAACAGGGACTGTAATTGCAATATCTTATTTGGTAATAAAATCATAGAAATAACAGCAATGTTCAAAAACTCCAACTGAAATTACAGAATGTTTACAGATATTTTTATGGAGTGTTCTTTGGTTCCCCACCATCTTTTGGCTGAAATATAAAATAATACCGTTTATCATCGTTGGTAATCTCTCCAACAATAAAAATAATAATAATAATGATAATGATAACAATAATAATTAATGATGATAAACAGTATAATGAGAATCAATAATCTCAGTCTAGCCTCTTAGGAGTTACAGATGTTAACAAACTTGTATTGCTAACTCCCACTGAGGTAGCCAGAGGAGATGTTTGGTTTTCAACTGTTGGAGAGAGGATGAAAATGGAGGCAATGGCCATTGAAACTATTTGCTCAATACTATAAAAAAAGTAAGTGACGAGTGTCAATAAACTGACTACAAAAATAGTTTTGACAATTAATACTCTGAAGTTTACTCAGATATACTATAGCTTTCTGGTTCTTTTTAAATTGTTAGACCCGCTGAATGATATTGTACTTGAAAACTGTATTAAGGTTTCCATTATTAGAAATTCTTTATAAAGACAAAATATTAACATATGCAAAGTATTGAAGAACTGACATATGTTAGACATGTACCGCTGCTCTGCATGCTCCAAGCAAACAGATATTAACTGCCACAATAAAATTGATTGTTTAAATATGCATAATTAGTTATTATAAAGGTGATTTTAATGCTTTCTATAATTATGCTAGTTATAATATTGTGAACAATCGTAATTTCTCTTTTTTTCAGATTTTGGTCATACCCACAACACCCTTGGAAAAAGAATGTGTAACAACAGAGGTTAGCATTCCGCTTATATGGATATTGTGGTATTAGCTTCCACTTATATTGTAAAGCCCTTAATCTAATTTTTGTTTTCAGGATGTCATTGAAATCCAAACATCTCCTCTGGCTACCACAGTGGGAATTAGCAATACAAGTTTGTTAACAAATGTAACTCCTAAGAGGTTAGATTGAGACTATTAACTCTCATTGTACTGTTTACCATCATTAATTATTATTATTGTTATCATCATTATTAGAATTATTATTATTGGAGAGATTTCCAACCATGATAAATGGTATTATTTTATATTTCAGCCAAAAAGTGGTGGGGAACCAAAGAACATTCAGTACAAATGTCTGTAAACATTCTCTAATGTCAGTTGGAGTTTTTGAACATTACTGTTATTTCTATGATATTATTACCAAATAAGATATTGCAATTACAGTTCCTATTTATTGACAATTGTTCATCTTTGTAGGATTCATGCTTGTCCATGACAGAGTTCGAGAAGGAAATATTTCAGCTACAGAGGGAAAAATATCATTCTGAGGCTCAAAGAGCTGAAGAATTGCGTAACTTTCATTTAGAAAATCTAAAAAGAAAAAAAAAATCTGAGAGAGCTGAAGAGTTACATAATTTGCATTTAAAAAACCTTAAGTTGCAAACTGAGAATGCTGTTGAACTACACAACTTGCATTTCAAAATATGGAGTTGCAACATGAGGAATTGCTATTAACAATAAAATTAATGAAGGCCAAGGTAGAGGAAAATAGTTATGAATAAAAGTGAACAGTTAGAAATGCTGTAATGTTCTTGTATGAATTTTTGTCTGAACAAATATCCTCGTTCTTCATCCATATGAACCTGTCTTGCATCATCCTCTTCCCGTTCATCTTCTGAGTGAATGTGCTCTACTTCTTCCTTCCACATGCATCCTAAATTCTGTGATACAGCACAAGCCACAATAATAAGCTTGACTTTGCAGGTTTGTTCCAAAGCTTTGAGTGAGGCATCGAAAACTTCCTTTCCAGATCCCAAAACAACAATCTCTTATGTTGTGATAGAATGACTTGCATTGTATGCTGCTTTCTGGCATGTTGTTGGATTCCTGAGAGGAATTAATAAATAAGGATGAACCACATATCCAGCATCACCCAATAAAATAAGGCATCCAAATTCACCCTTTTCAAATCGCTCTTTCACACAGATTTCATTGAAGATTTGGGAATCATGGGGACTTCATCACCATCATGCTAAAATATCCATAATGTGAAAGGCTGCATCACATATTACTTGAAAATTTAGGACTAATAGCCCTTTCTATTTACGTAAATTTGGAGATAGTTTCCTCCAGGATTTATTACTGGGATGTGTGTGCCATCTATACTGCCACTAACCTATAAGACAAATACATACACATGGTTTAGAAAGTGATATGAGAATATATAAATGCAAGAACTAGAATAATTGCTTGAGCAAAGGGAAAAATTCCAAGATTAGTGATGAGGACTTTACAGACTAATGGCTATATAAGTATTGCAGCAGTATATATATAAACAGATTTTCATTATTCAGATTAATCCTCACACTTTTCTCAGTACTTTGTTAGCCAACTAGTTTTGTTGATTATAAGTGCATTAACATGATTTAATTATTTTTCCCCATGCCTTACGATTTTGGTTCCCTTCTGCAACTATTAAAAAACGATCCTTTATGGTTAGTTACTATGGATATCTATAACTTGCAATAAAAGTACAGCCTATTCCGTTGCACATATTAACATCTTTAGTTGCATGACAGAATTTCCTATTTCTTTCCTTTGTAAGCTTGATAGTTATGGAAAAGTTACTGTTTGATGTCTGCAGTTATTTAAATCAAAATATTGACACCTTAAGTAACTTTTGGTGTTAGAAACTGTTTAATCTCGTTAATGATGGTTTGCTTACATTGTAGAGATTATTATACATCATGTCTGCATTAATGTAGCATATGCCAGTTTTTGAGCAGATCTTGTAGCTCTTGTACCTCAACATAAATGCTAAAGCATGGTTGAGGATCTACTTATGTTATGGAAACTTGGTTTTGATTTGATTAATTCCAGGAAAATGAGTAAGGAGCTTTATAAGTTTAACCCTGGAGAGATAGATTAACTCACTAGTAGACAATTCTAAATTAAGAGGGAGTGTTTTAACCCTTGAGCAACAGCATTGCTATGTTTAGCCTTTAACTGCATACAATTTAAATTGATAACATATTAGAGTAACAAGTTAGATTAATTATACTTGATATGACTTATATTACAGGATATTAAGTAAACAAATTACATCAATTCATGTGCGCCAACTAACAATTAGAAACATAAGGATACAGATTTGTTATCTCTAATAATTTCTGCTTATACTTATTCCTAATACACAAGGATTGAAACTTGTGAGTTTTATTAAGTGATATAAAAATATTTATTTGGAAGTAAGCTATTATGACACCTCAGAATAAAACCTAACTGTATGAAAGCCATCCACTTCTAATTATGGCACAGTGTATATATTTGTCTGCCTATTATAAATTTGCACAAATTACATGCATCCGCAAGCCAAAATCCTTATTATTTGACTATTAGGAAAGACAGAAAGGCATGAAAAAGAAAGAAAAGTTTATCAAGAATGAAATAGAGATAATACTTGTAACTTTTATGATACTCTTATGACATAAATTATAAGAGAAAATATTTTATCTATAAGCTACTTGACAATGTGTTGGAGATTCATTACACAATTTGTATGCATATATCCTATTGCTTATTGCATAGAATCTACAATATATTTTATGCAAGGTATATGAAAAAGACAAACTGTAAATAAAATCTTTAATACAAATAGCAATGAGCTAGAATAATTTTTATCAATATCCAAAATATATGTAAATAGTAGCTAATATAAATAATTACCAGCTGAAGTTCAGGTGCATGATTCTAACTTATTGACACTCCCCTCCCTTTTGCTAACCACTCATTACATCATTTCACAGTATGTTAAAAATGCAAGCATTAATGCCAGTCAACCTGGATCTTAAGCAAATTATTACATATTATATTCAATTGGTAAGGAAATAATTACCTGGGGAAATCCTTATATACCATAAAACTTCCATGCGGTTGCAGTTGTCCTCTCCTCGCTGAGAAAACTTATATAACGAGGTACGTGTCTAGCACTGACATCTGATTAGGATGAAAATTTGATGCCAAATAGCTTAGAAGAATTATGTGGAGCTCAGGTTCAGCTGCTGTTAGGATTAGCTCCTGGATGCCCACAAGCCTAGAGAACACCAGAGTGCAAGGTTTTGCACACATTCCCACAACCTGCAGTACAAAAAATTGTAACATCAAAAAATTTCTACCTCAGAATCCACAACCCATCCTACTAAGTCCCTAAAAGAAAAACCTTACCTACGGTAAAACCCTTAATATGTGGGCACGCAGCAAAAACCTTCTTGCTTTGTACAGCCAGCCAGCACTTCCGTAGGTTGGTCGGTCGGTCGGTCAATGGCAACTGAGATGCTAATAATGCGGCTTGCTGATGCCTGACTAATATTGTGCAGTTCAGCAGTGTTGTCTTGATATCCTCCTATTGCATAATACCGAAGTTCTGTTAGGCTTTGAGTGTCAATTGCGATACTCATGCCTCCGTTACCGTTGCTGATATACAGGTTATAACGAATCATTTCTATCAGCGTTCTGGCGTTTGCTGTACTAAACCTGTATCTCCTTTTGAGGTTAAGGTCGTCATGCGTTCCAATAATTGCTATTCTTGGTAGATAAGTTTTCCCCCGTCGTCTTAATTTATGAATTTTAGGCACCAGCTACTGTCATCACTTCACTGTCGTCCGTGTTGCAAAGATAGTCCGCTTTTAATCTACCCGGGGCGCTGATGACCTCGTTCTTGAGCGCCCTTAAACACAAATATCATCATCATCATCATCATCATCATCATCATCATCATCATCATCATCATCATCATCATAATCATCATCATCATCATAATCATCATCATCGTCATCGTCATCATCATAATTATCATCACCACCACCATCATCATCATCATCAGCATCATCATCAGCATCATCATCATCATCATCATCATCATCATTATCATCACATTAGCCCGCCTCTGTAGCGTAGATGGTAGCATGTCTGTCTCATGTTCAACATGTCCTGAGTTCGAATCTCGGTCAGGGTGAGTTACCTGGATAACGTTTTTCCGGGGTTTTCCCTTATTCTGATAGACGAATGTTGGGTAACTCTAAGCTCCATAGACCCCGGACTCCTATGAGCATAATTTCACCCATTTCATTCTTCGTTCCGATATGACTTAACGTTGGAGGACGTAAACTGCAAAGAAAAACATCATCATCATTTAATCCACCCCTCGGAGGCGAACCAAAATTTGAGCCGGGCCTACGTGTTTGGTACCCGGAATATCACCAATCCTGGTTTATGAATAAGAAAATCGATGGTCCACCGTTAGTGCAGCGGAAGTACCATGTTGGTGCGGACCAAGTCTGACTATGAATACGACCCTAGAGGGCATATCTTCTTTTTCATTAACCTAAGGCTCTATCTCGACCTGTAGAATTGGTACACAAATGGTCAACTGCCTTTTCCCAAGCGGCAGGAAGGCTTGCTTAATAACGGAGGACGCTGGTATCCGTAGTCCGCAGATTGTCACGAACGCATTGTTGCGGCCAGGCGGCGCGGCCAACGCATTCAAGTAGACGGACAGTGCAGTGCGGAGATAAAAGCTTGCCGAAACGGTGGGGAAAGAGACGGATTTCTGGAGAGTTCGTCTCTCTTCTAACGCCGTCCTGATTGTTTGAGAACATTCCACGAATTTCCGATTTAGTGAGTAAGCTACAAAGGAAGCTGCCGCCCGCCACTGGGAACAGCTGTTAATTGGACTGTGCGCGAACAGCTGGGTTTTGATTTTTTTTTTGCAGGAATTCAAAACGCAACAGCAACCAAGCTCCCTTAGCCATGTAGCCATCGATATATGCTGTTCCGCCTTGGCCTTCCTGATAGGTTTTTTTGGCAGCCGTAACGGCGATAGGGCACTCTCTAGTATATCCCTTTCTCACTGTTGCTACCCCTAGAAACTAGGCCCACAGAAGTTGGATTTTGAGGGGCTGCTGGGTAGGTTAATTACATCCTTAAAATTACATGTCCCTCCATTTTATCTTAATTTTATTTTCACTTTATCTCTTCTCTGGTGATCTCTTCCAGAGAAGAAATGTTGGCGGGTGTCTCGGTGGTGAATGGCGGGTTGATATGCTCTGAGTAAAGTTTCGTCCTCCGGGAGGACAGTCTCCGAGCCTGGTCTGGTGGGCCGTTTAGGGACCGCAGTCGCATGGGGTACGTGAACTCTGCACTGTCGTGACCTCTAGGGGACAGCCGCATCCTGTCTCTTCTCGCCTCATTCTTCCTTCCACGGATCCTCCATTTGGGACGTAGGTGCAATATATCAAGACTGGTTGCAGTGCCGAATCTCCTCCTTACCGTAATTCAATCCAATCGTATGCAATACTTTGTAGAACAGTACAGAAATACATAAGAGCGTTTTATCTCATGCCATGCAAAAGTAAAGGAACTTCCGGAGAATCACATAGTGACCATATTGCTCTTATGAGTTCTGACTTAATTAAAGCCCACTGTATTGCATTATTTCCTAAGATGTACAAGAAAATTTTCATATTCTGCAAATAGTTAAGGCTACGTATGAATGAACTTTCATTAACATTTTCAAAAAATCACCTTTTTCTATTTTTACTATCAAATAGCGTAAGCCTTACTCAATCCAAAGAATTCTTAGATAGCATCCACAAGCCATTTTTAAATGCACTAATCTAGTTTGAAAGTTACGTGAATGCTAGTGTTAGATATGAATTCTAATTCTTTATCATTGTTTTCTCACTATTCATATTTTCATCATTTTAGATGCTCCTTGCGTCGTAGATTTGGTTTTAAACTGATGAAACTTGCTACACACGGTCACAGAGACACATACCGTCCGATATGACTTAACGTTGGAGGAAGTAAATAAAAAAAAAGACGGGGTGAATAGAAATTGCCCTGGGTTTTATTGTGAGACACATTTAAGCACACTTTGTTTACTTCAAAACACAAAAAAATTCAAAATTTAGCAAAAAGGCCTTATTCATAGCCTTAAAAATTTCTAGAGCCTTAAGTTATTACAGAGAGATCTAGCGCAAATTCCAAAAATGGATGTACGAAGTTGGGTCAAAAAGTAGTGCCTCCTACTTTTTTCCTTAAATAAATAAGTTATGTGAAAACTTTGAATTTGGCGCAACACCTCAAACCTCCTTCTCCAATCCCCTGCAGTAGTAACTTCCTAAGTCAACAGGTGGCAGTACTGCATCCTCTTGAAAAATGGCTGACAATCGACATTCGTATTAGACAGCGTTCTGTGCTTGAATTTTTATCTGCGGAAGTTGAGACGCCAATTCGCATTCATGAACGGCTAAAAATTGTGTATGGCGACGCAACGGTGGATGTTAGCACTGTTAGAGGATGGGTTCGTCGCTGTAACGAAGCTGAAGCTCAAACACCACTGGCAGATGAAAAGCGAAGTGGCAGGCCGGTGACTGCAGTGACTCCATGCAACACTAAGCGAGTCGATTACATCATTCGTGGTGATCGCCGGGTAACTACAGGTGAATTGTGTCACACTACCTCCCTCAGTAAAGGCAGTTTGATGACGATTATTCAACAACTGGGTTACTCAAAAGTTTGTTCACGTTGGGTACCAAGAATATTAACCGCCTAAAACAAAGAAACAAGGAAAACAATAGCCTCCGAAAACTTGCAGCACTTCAATTTGGAGGGAGGGGAGTTTCTGGAAAAAATTGCTACTGGAGACGATACGTGGGTTCATTGTTTTGAACCTGAATCAAAGAGGAACACAACGTCACCGAAGAAAAGCAGAATTCAAAACTCAGCGGTCGACAGGGAAAGTTATGGCAAAAGTGTTTTGGGATGCAGAGGGTGTGCTTATGATTGATTTTTTGTAGCAGGGATGCACAATAAATTCGGCCCAACACGTCAGAGCTCTCAAAAATCTTAAAGCACGTCTTCGCCGTGTTCGCCCAACAAAACCTATGGCGGATGTTCTTCTTTCGCATGACAATGCAAGACCACACACCAGCCGTTACACCACTGCAGATTTTGAGAAATTCGGATGTAAAGTCTTACCTCACTGCCCATACAGCCCTGACCTGGCCCCATCAGACTTCCGTCTGTTCGGGCCACTACAGGAAGCTCATCGTGGGATTCATTTGGAAGATGAGGAGGCTGTGAAAGCGTCTGTGCGTCAATGGCTTAGGAAGCAAAACCGAGTGTTTTACCAAACTGTAATACATGCCCTAGTTAAAAGGTGGACCACAACTGTGGAAAAGGACGGAGATTATATTGAATAGTGACAAATTAATCGTCAAAGTTGTAGTTTTCAAGCTATGTAAATTGGATTAAATTTTTTTGGCAATTAAAAGAGAAAGAAATTGGAGGCATTACTTTTTGACCCACCCTCGTATTGGGAACCTGTTGTTTAAGTATTAGACCAAAGTTTAATTTATTTTGTCGCAAGGGACTTTTTAGGTGACGTAAACAAAAATAAATAACTTTGGCCATATTTTCAAAACTAACAAAGTGAAATTGGCAAAATTTAAGCGTATCATATTTGCAATAAGTTACATGTCCGCCTCGGTAGCGTAGATGGTCGCATGTCTGACTCACGTTCAAGAGGCCCCGAGTTCGAATTTTGCTGAAGGTGAGTTAACTGGAAAAAGTTTTTTCCGGGGTTTACCCTTATCCTGAAAGACAAATGTCGGATAACTCTAAGCTCCATGGACCCCGGACGCATTGAGCACCATTTCACCCATTTCATTCATCGTCCGATATGCCTAAATGTTGGAGAACGTAAATTAAAAGAAAGTAAGTTACATCTGTGGTATAAATATTTAAAAGCTAGCGTCATTTGTGCAGGATTTCAAATTTTCAGTCATCGGTATTCTTAACTGGATTAAAATAAATTTTAAAACTAAGCGTGTGTAGGAATAGTTTAGGGAACATTAGAGATAACCATTTGAGTAAAATACAGGATATTGTTTATACGGGGCCCCAAAATATGTAGTTGCATTCTACACCTTGTATCAAAATTGTTAGCGGATAACACCCATTTCCTGGTTTACTCTTCGCATGTATCTAGTAAATAAGGGAACCTGGTTCACTGCACAACACTTTATTAACAATTTAGAAGGGCATAACTTTATCGCTTAAATCGTCGACCATAAAATGCTAAATGCCTAAGAAATATTGCGTTGTGTTTGAGCTCTAATTTAACAATGTAGTGCCGCCCGTTATCAAATGGAATGTCCTTAAATGTCGTCTTGAGCTAATTTAAGCATCGTAAAAGGAAAACAAAACTAGTTAAATCAAAGAACGCTAAACGTCGATACAAATGCACAAAATTAAGGAAACAATTCATGCAGTGATACATAATACAAAAAATTAAGCCTCTTTGTAGGTGAATATGTTATGTTATTTATTTATCTGAAATTTTATTTGTGATTTTTATGTTATTTTATTGCTAATAGTACATCTTAAGCAGATGGCGTATCGAATATAGCACCACTAAGTAAAACAATATGAAAAACAAAAGATATCTGTTGTAACTAAGGAGATTAAACATACTTAGTGAGTTAAAACTAAAGCTGTGATTTGAAATGAACATTTACGAATATGCCAGATTAATTCTCACAAGTAGGATCTAAAGTAAGGATTATCATACACTATTAGTTGATATTTATAGAGAATTATAGGCAAGGAGTATACCTAAACATTATTCGAGTATATAACAGAAATTGTTATAATCTACTATCGTACTGAAAGACGTTCTTAGTGAGTTATTATAGCTAACGTTTGTCCGTAACTTTTCATGTTTAATAATTCTATAATTATATACTTTAACTATCAGATTTTAAATATTTTACTTCGGACTATACCACATTATGTTAATTTGTTTTAATTAGTACCTAAGAGTACGCATATGTTTTATATTTTAACATCTTTTATCTGTGACTATATGGAGAAATTCTTTTGTGAATATATTTAGTAATTTATATGAATTTCTCCTGTCTGCTTAGGAACAATAGTGATTTAATTTGTATCATTGTCTGCAGGAGCAGAGGGATTTACTGCAAGGAAGGCAGTTTCAAAAAAAAAAAAAAAAAAAAAAAAAAAAAAAAAACAACCACAGCAGAAGAAGGTAAGGCAATAATTTATATAATCTCTGCATTCATTTGATTTGGTTTAAAATATATAAAAATGAATTTAAATTAATAGTTTCCCTTTATCTCACATCGCCTCAGCATCGAGAACTCATCACATAGTTCGCAGTAGGTACATTGAAACACATCATTGGAAATGTGGTGGACCAATGGCCATCGTTACAAATTTGTTTTTATGCAATATTTTCCTTATATTTGAACATTACTTTATTAGTAAGCTTATCTCAAATTTTGTAGAAAAACGCCAAAATCTAAAAGTATAAAAACGTAGAGAATGAGCCTTTCTTATCACCTATTTGAATAATATTGATTTCATGTTTGGCTAGCACTAAAATGACCGAAAGATATTATTTCTCCAAAATGTATACTTTAATTTATCATTATTTATTATTACTTGTAATGTAGGTGAAAAAATAACAAAGAAAACATTTGTTCAATTATAAATGTGAATTTTTTAGAAACGATTTTTTTAAGCAAATTTAATCTAAAATGCCACAGTCGGTGCAATTTTAATCCAATTAAAACTTATTATGTTGACTTCCAAATTTACAACAATTATATATTTAATAATATTGTTCTTTGATTTTTAAAGCTATTCACTGCTTCAAAATTCTGGGCATGTATAAAGTTTAAACATTGCTTAGTGATAATGCTGGAAAAACCAAAATAAATTATAAATTTGTTCCTTATCTGGTAAATCACAGAGAGTTTATAAAAGAATAACTATTTTATGGAAATGCTTCTGTGTAGCATTAGTCATAAGATCATAAAATATATCTCTAGATCTCTATGGAAGTGCACCCTAAAATTTAAAATTTCTTAGTGTCTCGTATAAGAGGTCATTAAAAAAAAGTGCAGCTAAATGACTGATAACTTTAAAAAAATCACATTGTCAGTGTTGCACAATTATACTTAATGTTACAGGACTTTTTGTACAACAATCTTAAAGGAATAGGATATTTGTTTCTAATCATATTATTTGTTCCTTGGAAAGAACTATTTTCTGTAAATTTAGTAGAACTACTAAGCAAACAACAATAGAACCTAAACTAGTGAGATGATTTTTGTGTGCAAAACAAAGACTTAGTCCTGTTTGTGGTACAACTATTATAAAAAATATAATAATTTACCAAAAACTTCACTTACATTTCTAGGAAATTATAAATTCCTCAAAGAACTCAAGAGATTTTTTTCCCCAAAAATCTTTGTTGCATCTTCAGTCATTCTGTTTATTCCTTTTGTTATCGTTACAGCTGCAACGAGACAGATTATTTCTGTATTTATTACCAAAATTTGATAACAAAACGAACATAAAGGTAGAACCAATTGGCAGTATTTCTGAATTTATTACCAATTTATATTTTTTAAGATACATAGTCTCACTATATCTTTTGGACCATTTAACTGTCTAATAATTCAAATTCTCAGTTTTTTTCATGGTGAAATGACCACAAATGATCTGCTATGGCTGGTTTATCTATCTGCCTAGGCCTAATAATTCTGAAACGTTCCTTCATTCCGGTTTTTAATTTATGCTTGATTCTTCAATGTAAACCCGGCCGCAATCTAAACCATTAAATTGCTATATACAAGATTTCCTATTATTGGAAATTTTATTTCTTAAGGAAATTTTAATATTTTTTTTTACATTATATTTCTTTTGAAGACACAAAGTTATAGCAAATACTTTAAACCCTTTGTGAAATTTATATCAGCACAAGGATGGTAAGTACATAGTTTAAAATTATAACCATCTTGTTTTTAGATCAGCAAACCTTATTTGCACCTTTATATTTAAATTGTTAAATTCCTTTCTGTATGAAATCATTATTAAATCCATTAATTAAATGTGTATTAATAATGTGTTTATATTCTCTATTAATTTAATATTTATTTTGGGGCATAGTAGTCTGTAAATTAAACTATTAAAAACAACAAACTTATTAAAAAGAGTTTTAAAACTTCCTTATGTAATTGTCGATATGTTTAAACTTCCCATAAATGCCAAAGTTTACCTTATTGTTATTTTTTATTATCTTTAGATATAGAAAAGAAAGATAACTGTTGTTTTCAATGTTTAAGGTGAGTTTTATACTTTTATCTTGTATGTTTAGAAGTTTTAAAGAATCAGTTATGTAGTTGACTGTGATTTATGAGTCACTTTGTTTACACTCAAACTTCACTTACTTGTTGTTGTATAATTGAAACGTTTTCAAGATCATTCGATCTCATTCTAAACTGTTTGGTGACTAAATGAACCTTCCTCTTCTTCCAGTACTATGGAGCTCCGATCACTCTGCCATCTGGTGTTAGGGGCACTAAGTTTTAATACATCATTTAATGCCGGGATTTCAAAATTTATAACTTTATCACGGTTTCTGTTTATGAATATTTTTTCCCAAATATCCAATTCTATGGGTGCACTTAAAGATTTTAACAGTTTAATGTTGTGGCCAATGTTGTGGTTTTCTGTCCAAAATTGGCGTGAAGCTGCATATTTTTCGGTTTGTTTCAACTTAATGTTCCTCTGGTGTTCTTTTTGCCTGGTTAACAAGTTTCTCTGAGCTCCGTAGTAGTGGAAGAAGAGGAAGGTTCATTTAGTCACCAAACAGCTGAGGATGAGATCGAATGATCTTGAAAACGTTTCAATTATACAACAACAAGTAAGTGAAGTTTGAGTGTAAACATAGTGACTCATAAATCAAACTCATATATGAAGAATACTTCACTGTTAATAATGCTTCTGCTTTTAATATTCAATCAGTTGTGTGTTTATTACTTTATGTGTATCTGTACCAAGAATTAAAAATGAAAGGGAATGCTTTAGTGACTTGCATTTCAAAATAGCTCATAAAAGGGTCAGGAAGAAGAGGTGAAAGTGGATTCCTATTGCTATACCAGAAGTTTGCTGAATAAATTCATCATCAAAATTGAAAAAGAAATTGATCCATACAAAGATTAGTTAGCCTAACAAGGTCAACTATAAAATTCCTCATGCAAATCTATAGAACACAATGACTTTTCAGTAATATCAAATTTTTTCCCTAGAAGTGCTGGGAAATGAGGCAGTTACATGAAATGGAAGAAGTTTATCATTCTTAGACAATACTATCTATATTATTGATCTTTCTTACTAGCTCTAAGGGAGTTTTAATACTTAAACTCGCAAATTTATCAGGACTACTAAACTACTATATAACCATTTAGCTAAATGGTAAGATGGTGAATTTATACAGTTCAAAATCTCTCACATTTTATCTCCAAGCTGATGAATTTTAGGAAGAGCATAAATTCTAGTTAAAACTGGATATGTGAGATTAAAATCATATAACCTCTTCCAGCTCTCATAAATTAAAAGCTTTGTTATTTAATGAGTTAATCTGCTTATGATTGTTTATGTTCAAATTTCATAATATTTTGACATATTTCATTTTAATTAATGATTTATCATTTTTATTTATATGCTGACTAGGTACTTCGTTATCTGCAACACAATCATCATAATTTCTAAATATTTCCACACATTTTTGCACCTTTATATAGAAAATGTAATCCTATCTCATTAAGGCAAGAAGGTACTGCCTATCTCCGCAATGCTATTTCCTTGATTTTCGATGCACATTACTAAGAAATTATTGTTCATATGTACATCAAAATTTTTAGGCATACTCTTGAAACCTTTAGCTTGAGTAATACCTATTATTATTTGAAAATTTTGTCCTGATAGTTTGTTATAGTTTTTTAGTGTTCTTTTTAAAGCACTGAAATTTTAGATAACTTCATTTTTTAAACATTACGAATCTCAGAAAAAAAAAGCCCTTCTTATTATTCTTCTTCTAAGTCTCCTTAATACACTAAAAGGGAAAATATGTTTTGGTAGAATAGTTTTTTTAAAAAAGGGTACTGGAATCTGAAAAAATGTTAAGCTGAGAAAAACAGCTTTTAAGTTTATATATTGACTACTGACTTCTCACATGAGTCAGAATAATTCCTGCTGCATATTCTTCACCCTCTGTATCCTCCCTTGTTCTTTTCAAGTTCCTATACATTCATCTTGCCTTCTCGGCCAGTTCTTCAAACATTTTATCTTCTTTCAGGACTCGCAGCTCATCAATTTCTGTATATGAATACTATCCTGATCAGCACATGTATTGGTTGAACTGGGCATACTAACCTCAATATTACATGTGATTTCACTGTCTATTTTATATATATTTTCTACATTTACTGTTCAATTTTTAGTAAAACGATGCCTGTAAGCTTTCTGTTTCCAAATGTTTTGGGCCTACCCGTACAATATATTCATCAATAACTAGTAAAAAATATTATTCAAAACAAGTTACTGTTCACATACACAGCAAAAGAAAAACTATCATTATTGGAGTCAATTGGAGTTACTGTGGTACCAATAGGAAGCTTTAAAATCTCTTACAAAACAAGGCTTAGTTCAAAAATATATGTTAAGTATTACAGAAGTTATGATCGATTTTCTGAGTGTTTACGAAAAGGAACGTGGCAACAATTTAACACCCACTAATATAATAAGAAAAGTAGGTATAAATATTGCTCAAATGAACCTAACCATATATTTGGAATTAGAGGGATGAAACTATAACAAAATATAAAAATAAAAAAGACATGAATTTTAACCACAAATAAAGTACCTTCTTACCTTAAGGTCACAGTTTGAATGATTAACATTATTCGTCATACTATTTTAAACGACTGGGTTTAATTTATATTGTTTCAAAAATACATTATTTAATTTATTTATTAATATAGCAGTTTTATTTTTTATTCTGTAATCAAGATTGTCAAAGTAACTTAGTATTCCTAATCGAAAAAACTATTTGTAGTCAGTTTTTTACTGACACTCGTCACTTACTTTTTTATATTATTGAGGGACTATTTCAAAGGACATTGTCTCCATTTTAAACCTCTCTCCAACTAGCATCTGTTGTCTGCTTCTCTCTCTGGTGGTGGAATTATGGACTTCTTTGTCAAATTATCTACTGGTGGGATTTCAAAGTTCATTACACTGTCCTTATTTTTCCATTTCAATATGTTGTGCCATGTTGTCAGTTAATTTTATTTTATCACTCCTTTTAATAATTTTGGATTTGGATCAATGTCATGATTTCCTTTTTAGAAATGAAATGCTACTGCTTACTCATCTTCTTGTTTCAATCTGATGTTTTTAAAGAGCTATTTCACTCTGGTTTTTAGATTTCTTTTAGTTTGAACTATGTATCATTTTTCACATTTTTTACAACATATTTGATATATTCCGGATTTGTTAACAAAAACAAAAGATAAAATCTCATCAGTTATCAGATTCGTAATATGTAAAATAAGTTGTAAAAATTGTAAAAAATGCTACATAGGTCAAACTAAAAGACATCTAAAAACCAGAGTCAAAGAACATTTTAGAAACATCAGATTAAAACAAGAAGGTAAGTGAGCAGAAGCATTTCCTTTTTGGAAAAAAATCATGACATTGATCCAAATCCAAAATTATTAAAAGGAGTGATAAAGCATAATTAACTAACAAATGGAACAGTATATTTATATAAAAAATAAGGACCGCTTCATGAACTTTGAAATCCCTCCAGTATATAATTTTGCAAAGAAGTTTATAGTTCCACCACCACAGAGAGAGCAGACAACAACAGATGCTAGTTGGAGAGAGGTTGAACATGGAGGCAATGGCCTTTGAAAGTAGTACCTAAATAATATAAAAAGTAAGTGACGAGTATCGATAAACCGACCACAAGTAGTTTTTATGATTAATTTTGACACCTCTGTTACTAGATTCCTCCAAACACACACATAATTAATATTCTTATTTTACCTAGAATTAAAGCTTTTCCTAAAATATCCATTATCCTGGAAATTAAATGAGACAAACTATGAATTTTAAAAAATCACCAACCTACAAATGAAAGGCTGAATGCATCAGTGGCCTATTTCACGTTTTTAAGAAGTTGAGATATTGTACCGCCAAATTGACAGCAGCCAGTTACTATAGTCTGAGAGCAAGAAATCAAGTTGCTGCCAATGGGAAAAAAAGTATATTTCTTTCAGTATATATGGATTGTAATGGGTAGTTCAAGGTTAATGACAACAGATGGTAGGGTCAATTCAAACTCGACATTGGAGAAGGTTAGACCACTGTTGCACTCAGCCTTTCAATTTAGTCTTGAAAATTATATTCACATTCGATAGCTCTATATGTGTTCAGTGACAGTTGGTGGCATTGTATGCAAGGAAGTTGGTGGACCTGCTTTCATAAAGAAAGACAGTAGAGAAATGCTGTGTGAAGAAACATGAAGCATGTTAATGGCAGCCGCAATTAGTTCTTTTTGTAATATGTTTTAGTGTTGAAATTGGTAATAGACTTAGTCAAAGTTCTTCATACGTGATGTATCAAAGTGTTTAGCAAATTATACTATGATGGCATACTATCTTTGAGAAATTAAATGAAATACATCGCTATAAGCGTTAAACACTTTCTGCTCCTGACAATTAGCCGATTCTTCTGCAATGCAGTCCATTTAGGTTGTGAGCTTTAACTTGACGGCAACTTACACCATGACGGAACAATATGAATAATTAATATATGATTTTATTCAACTTAAAAAGCTTTATATGGATTAAAATTAGATTATTAGTCATGATAAGAATAAATTTTACAGATATTTTTAAATGGGTCATTCTTGATGGTCATAAATTTCATTACAATTCCAATGTCGTTATGTCTACCCTCTTGCTTATTTTCTTTAAGAACCAGAGAATATATTGTACTTTCATTGGAGTCATACAATCCTTTTCCAATTACAGTGAAAGTTAAAACCTCATTCACCAATATGGTGCTTTTTGGCTCCAAGACACTCCCAAAGTATTATTACCTTCTTTACCACTTAGAAAATAGTTAAGGAACGTATTCCATTCCACCTTCAAAATCTATAGCCTACTTTCACCGGAAATATACGTTTTAAAGTCCCATATATCCGACAAAATGTTTTACAATACTCCCCAGTATATGTGCAATTTGTGTGTCTACGTGACTGTAAATACGAGATAGAGCTCAAAAAACGAAAATCTGATTTCCATATCAAACTTGGTAGTTATTTCAGCATCTTCATTAGATGCGACACAAATACTCTAAAAAAAATTCGAAAACATAACCTACTGTCTACAGTTATTTAAGTTAATTGATGGAAATTAATAATTTGGTCACAATAGCCGTATATAGGCTAAGGTTTTGGACAAATACATTCGACATGAAAAATTCAATGCCATGGCAGGGATTTGAACCACGAATCTCCTGGTTTACGTCCAGTCGCTCTTAACCATTGAGCTACCATGGCCAATGTGCCGTCCTGAGATTAAATTCTCCAATTGACTCCTATATTTTCCCGGTAATCCACTAGGGGCTCTCGTATCCGAGATACATAATTTGTGGCAACTTACTATCATATGTACTTGAGTCCCAGGCTTCATCAATTAACTCTTATTATTTTAGTTAATTGATGGAAATTAATCATTTCTTCACACCAGCCGTTTATAGGCTAAAGTTATGGATAGATAGAGTCGACATGAAAAGTTCAGTGCCATGGCCGGGTGTCCATCCAATTGCTCTTACCCAATGAGCTACCATGGCCAATGTGCAGCACTGAAATTTACTTTTTCACGTCGACTCCATCCAAAACCTTTGATGTAGTAACAGCACTCTTGGCACTGAAGGCAAACGCTGATTCTTACCGCAATTTCTGTGAAAAGTCCCTTCAATGTCTTTGGTTGCCGATGTCAGACGCTGGCTTGAGAGATTTTTCTCTACATATAACTTAGTTGTGACAAACAACAGAACAAGTATGAAAACATAAAATATCACTGGTGTTGTGTGCTGCAGTTTGGCGATGTCTGTTGTGTGATATTTGCTCTTATTCATGTTACCTACTATCTGCTGATTTCAAAGAAAATGTTTTATTTAATATTTAAAAAGGTCTTAACAGTTGTGCTACTCTAGTTAAATGTTACTTTTCATTTGAGCCATGACATTACTTATTAATTCTTCCCCAAAAATTTGCGCGAAATTAATGCGAATTTATGGCAAAGAAACACAGAACACCACCAATTAATATTAATGTGAATTTTATAAATAAATGTCACCAGAAAATGTTGCCTCTGCCTATAACCATCGAATTGAACAAAGTGTTGTCTCTACCCCATTCTGCTCTACCATCCTAACAACGACCAGTTACAGGGTAGTTTGTAACAGCATGCGGTACGTCACACCGAACCCTGCACTCTTTTCTGTTGCACTTTTCATTTTCATCTCTATTTCACGTAGGATGCCTGTGGATTGATAAATCCGTCTCGACAGCTCTTTTCACTTATTATAGTTTGCAATATAATTTTGTGATGAAGATGATTTTATTCGGTTGTTTTATGAAGTTAACGTTGTGGCAACATTTCTAATATGAATTATGTTGCGTTTTTATGTGTGATTCTGAACTACTTTGTGACAGACATTTATGACATTTTCTAAAATAATTCAATGTATTATTTATTCTGGCCAGAATGTGACGATATGCGAATAAGTTTTATTATTTTTATGGAAATTTATTGTCCTTCCACACTGGCCGTGTGTAGGCTAAATTGTGGAAACGTAGTCAGACTGAAAAATTAAATGCCATAGCCGGGATTTGAACCACAGATCTTCTGGTCTCCATCCAGCCGCTTTAACCATTGAGCTACTACGGCCAACGTGCCGATATGACATAAAATTCTCCAACTGACTCGTATTTTTCCCGGTAAACCACTTAGGAGTTCTCATAAACACACGAGACAACTACATCAATGGCGACTTACAACGTTGGAGTCAGTTGGAGAATTTAGTGTCATATGGGCACGTTGGCCATAGTAACTTAATGGTTAGAGCGGCTGGACGGAAACCAGAAGATCCGTGGTTCAAATCCCGGTTATGGCACTGAATTTTTCAGTCTGACTCTACGTTTGCACATTATTTTTTAATTTGAGTTAGTTAAATTCGGTTTTAAGTTAATTTAAAAGATAAAATTCCCAGCCGTTACATGATTCTTCTCCCAAGGCGTAGTCTCGGATAGATGTCTTTCCTCTCTTCCAGAAATGATTTGTGATGCAAAATAAATTATTGGATTTCATCTTAAGGTGAGATGGTACGCCCTATTTTGTCTAGGTTAAAATATGCAATTTGATGACCCGTTTTCCGTGAAATTATTAGTAGCACATACATGAACGTTTTTAACATATTATGTGATCGACAGTGGAGTTGATATTTGCAGTTTCTAGTAATTTATATATTTCTTCTGTTCCATTACTTTTTCTTGATTCTTTAGCATTAAAACACATAACATGAAGCTTATTCATTAAATTACTGTGTTTGTAGATCCACAGCATTACTGAAGCTACTTTTATAATTTGTAGAAGTTTTATGTACGTGTCTCCAGTAGTCTTTGAAAAATTGGGGCAGATGTTTAAAAAAACTTAATTTTGAGAAAAACTGCCTTAAAGTTTCCAATTTAAAATATAGCTTACAATTTACTCTGGAGGTTGATTGAATTTTTGATGTTGTCTCTATCCATCAAAAACCTTAGCCTATAAACGGTTAGTGTGAAAAAATGATTATTTTCTATCAGTTAACTAAAATCTAATTTTAGTTTTATAATTTCACTTTCTAAACTTAATTTTAATATATAATACTTCAAGCACCCGTCAACTCTTATGTAGAAAATGAAGCTAGCTGCAATGAAGCAACGAATATTACAAAAATGTAAATATTTGTAGCAAGAACTTAACTTATCTTAAGAAAATAATGCTAATTTTTCTTTTTAATTGAGATATATTTCACAAACAAATGGCCTGCATCGTCAGTCCATAAACACACTACGTTGTCAAGGATTACGGTTACCATATTTCGTTTTTCCAGTTTCAGCAATCTGAGAGGCCATATTAACTAATTTAAATAATCATTTCTTCCACACTAGCCGTGTGTAGGCTAAGGTTTGGATGAGTAGAGCCAGACTGAAAAATTCACTGCCATAGCCCGGATTTCGGCCGTGGATCCCCCGTTCTCCGTCCGGTTGCTCTGGGCCACTGGGCTGCTGTGGCCAGCATGCCGACGTGGCATTAAATTCTTTTTGGACGGATTATTTCCATCAATTTATCTAAAAAACATAGTGGTTTAACTGTGACGCCTGGGACTTAAGTACTTAGAGCATAAGCATGTCTCATTGTATATGAGAACTCCTAGTGGTCTACTGGGAAACATGCGAGTCAGTTGGAGAGTTTAATGTCTTGTCGGCGTGTTGGCCATGGTGGCTCGGTGGTTTGGAGCGGCCGGACGGCGAGCGGGGGATTAGTTGTTCGGGTCCGGGCTGTGGCATTGAATGTTTCAATCTGGCTCTACTCATCCATATTAAACAAGTTGGATTTGCTAAATTGTATGGTGCTTTCTGTTTTTTTTTTTCTATCACGTAAGTTTCTCTCGGAAATCAAAATAAATTTTGAAAATACCATTTTCTGTCTAACAATTGCATTGCATATAAAATAAAATGCTAACTTGCGATCTGAGAGGTCATATTAACTAACTTGGATATGCTAAATTAAATGCTGATTTCCATTTTTCTTTCTAACCCGCGGGGCTTTCTCATAAATCACACAACAAATTTTGAAAATAATACAATTATATAGTGTTAATATATGATATATAAAAAAGTAAAGGTTTTGGTAAAAATGGCACGTTCAGAGAGCCGAGGATTTCTCTTTATTGAAATATATACCTGTATATAGATACATATTTTTTCTTTTTCTTATTCCACCATTTTACGTATTAATGTCACATCTATTAAAGTTTACTAGTTAAACAGAAGTTATCCAAAATGAAGTGGCTTTCAGAGCCTATTCCAAGAAACCCCCCAGGTGCCTACTGCGGTAGGTTCAGGAATTGGTGATCCTGGGGTCCCGAGACACCCTGACACCCTCGATGTGAGTTCCTCTTAGAGTCTTAGAGGTGAGGGGTCAGAAAAAAACACCCACCGACATGTAGGCCGTGCGTGGTGACCCGTGTTACTGGAAAGGTTTGTCCTGGTGGTTGAAGGATGCACATCTAAGCTCATTCCAGTCTTCTTGTGAATTCGGGGTGGATGCACATTTCTAATACAGTATTTTAGCTTCTGCTTCTCCTAAACGGGAAGTTAGGGACTAACCCACCCCTAATCAGTCGTCCTGAACTAGCTACTGTACTGAATTCCAGGGTGAGTGGGACGGTGAGCCCGCTATATCCCCCGTGTAGCCCTGTCATCCCAATGGGATGACGCCTTTTTGGGCTCCCTGATGGCTGGGGAGCGCTGGGGGATGAAACTCATTCCATTTCTTATGGCAAACAAAAATTTTAATAAAAATATTAAGAAACGTGGAAAGGAAATAGGTGAGTCTTGTGGTGCTCGCTATTTGGTTACTTTTATAACTGAGGACGGTCGAAAATTGACAACCGTGAACCCGTTTATCAACCATGAAGGGTCTGGACAAATTTGCCTACGGCAGCTCTACCACCCTACTGTGTAGCGTATCCAGGATGCACTCCACGTGTTACAAGCTTCCGCTTTAGCGTAGGCTTACAGGGGAATGAAATGACGGGTTCGGCAGCTAAGACGGCTACCATGAAGCCCAGGGTTGGGGTATCATCTGTGGCAATGGAAGATGTTAGAGTTGTATTACGGAGAGCTGTGCAAACCTGCTGGCAGGAAGGGTGGTCCGCTCTCCGCAGTAATAAACTTAGATCTTTGAAGGAACTTCCGTTCCCTGGGCTACCTCCTGTCGTTCATCTCGTCGTGAGGAGGTGTTTGACTCGGTTACGCATTGGGCACTGCTTTTTTACCCATAGTTCTTTGATTATAAGGGAGGCTGCTCCAGTCGGTCCGTTTTGTAACGAAGCGTTGTCTGTCCGACACGTGTTTATACCTAGAACACGTTAGAACGTCTCTGCAGCTGCCGGCCAGCTTTGCAGAAATGCTAGCGGATGACAACAAAGTAGTGGAGAAGGTTATCAGGTTCTTTTCTAGGTTAAATTTTAGATTTTACGGAAGAGAATATTTTGCAGTTTGGATTTATACTTCTTTTTATTTTAATTTTAATTTTATTTTATGTCCATGTATTTTTTGTAAGTTTAATTACACTTGTACACAGTTTTAGAACCATGTATAGCTGGCTTTTGCCATGAATAATTTATAAAGGGCGCTGACAACTGCTGCAGTTCAGCACCCTTATACACATATCATCATCATCATCATCATCATCATCATCATCATCATCATCATCATCATCATCATCATCATCATCATCATCAGCAGCAGCAGCAGCATCATCATCAGCATCATCATCATCATTCCAAGAAATAAGAGATGATTGAAGCGCTTGGAATAATAACGGCATATCCCAACCGACTTCGAATTTTGAGATAGAAGCATGATCATGCACAGCTGCCATCTACCTTTTGTGTGATGAAGTATCAAACGAATTGGGATATGCCAAAGCTTTCGATTTTCCACCTTTAAAATGAGTCTGTAGAGAAAACTTATACATTTTTAGTGTAAAACTGGCATATTCCAAATATTAGTGTTCTTTAAGACATCTTTATTTACGATTCATGTCACTGTAGTGTACGGTAGTAAACATGGCGCCATCTACAGTTGTTATTCCTGCGTCACAAAAAAAAAAAAAAAAAAAAACAGGAAGAAGCGAGTGATATAGGCAACTGTATGGGTGATCAGGCTGACCCCATGGCTACGTTGATAGACCACCTGCCTGCCGTACCTAGCACGATTTCCTAGTTCGATTCCCGACGTTGGGGGTAGGGGATTTTTCTCCCATCAAGATAATTCCTCATCTTCCCCAGAGTCTGGAAGTATAAATGAGAGTGCGAATGTGTGCGTGATATAATGATTAAAACCCAACAAATACGAGTTAACACCTTCGACATGTTCCAAAGGAGAACGGCCGCCGATATAACCATTGTAACAAGTAAAAAATAAAGGAGAGATAAGGCGCCTGACTAGAAAGAAATTAATTTGTTAACTGTCAGTGAAGAAAACATACACATGCTTATGTTGCAGTTGCATTTTGTACCCTGCATTCACTAAAGTGGTGATCTTTTAAGAGTGCACACGTGTTTTTCAAAGTTAGTAAATATACTGCTTAGCAAGCCTAGCGCTGGTGCCCCTAGTAGTAAATGCAAAACAACTCATAAGAGTTTACATAAATAGGCTACAAATATTCTTGTTAATGTATATTCCTTTTTCAAACAGATGTCAATTAAAGGCATTATCGAAAGTACAAATTTCGCTCCGAGTAGGGAATTAATGTTATAAGCTGACCACGTGTGTGCTCATTCTGTGATGAATATTGTTAACGAAGGCAAACAGTTTACCAAATTAAAATTTTCCATATTCAGATCTCCAGGAAAACATCGGCAGCTATTAAACATGCTACCAACTTAGACAATATTCAAAAGTGTAGTTCACAAAGAACAATTTATGATTTATATCGCAAGGGTGAATATCTATCTGCCAAAAGTCTGACCAATTTAATGAGGCGGGAAAATAGAATATACGGATTCTGTATCTTCTATGCATAATATTCTGAAATCTCTTGGGTTCAAATATAGGAGAACCAATCATGGTCACAAATTTCTGCTTGAAAGAAGCGATATTGTTACTCCAATACTAAAATTTCTGCATACAATGCACAACATTTGTACATGAGATTCATGGTGTAAAATGCTTCATAAATACAAATTCATATCTAGCTATTAGGTAAGTTACTGTTAAATACTGTAGTGAAACAAAACTTGGTTTAAAGTCCATTACAGACGGTATATAAACATGACATCATTAAAACAGAAAGTACATTCACAAATCATTTAAATATCGCTACATTGTTTCACTGTAACAAACACCTTATTTCGTAGAACACATCTTAATTTGAATCATTTTGTTTGGTGTGGGTATGAACGAAAACTATGTAAGAGAACTGTTCTCCTGTTCGAGGTTTTAAGGCTCAGATTGTGCGACTACTATTGCATATGTTCTCACACACATGCTTAATTATTAAGCGAACTTCTGTCAGCATTGTATCACTGTACATCTCAGCATCTGTATGATACTTGCTAGGTGGATTCGGCGAGAAAAAACATATATCTTCCTTCTCTGTCTCCCGCCAGCCGTGGAACTGTCAACGCTAAGACAGTAGGATAACAGCATTGTCTCAATCCACGTTCATTCTTATTTTGTAGCTTTCCTAAGGCTTACTGTACTGCAACGCTTCCTTACACGTACAAGCAGTTTATCAATATTCTGCAAATGTTTATGTGGACAAAAGTGAAGTTGAAGATTAAGCGCTGTAGGAAAGTTCTAACAACGGTAGGGATAATCATTTGGGTAAAACACATCAGGTTTCTTCTATGGGCGCCTCAAAGTATTTAGTTCCAGTGTAACTTTTCTATCAACAATTTTAGCGACAAACACATTTCCTTGGTTCACTATTCGCATGCAGTAGGCAAGGGGATCTTCTAATTCAATGCTGAACACTGCATTAAAATTTTGGAGGGAAATAGCTTTATTACTTATATCGTCAAACGTAAAATGCTAAATCCCTGGGAAATATTACGTAAAGTTTCAGCTGTAAGTTAGCAGAGCAGAGCCTCCCGTAAACGGTAGAATGTCTTTAAGTGTCTTCTTGAGTCACTTTAAACATCGTAAAAGCAAAACAAAACAAATCAAAACACGCTAAACGGCGATACAAATGAAAATAAAATTAAAGAAGCAATTCATGCACTGATACATGATACCAAAATATTAAGCATTTTTAGTAGGTAAATATGTCAGTTTATAAATTTAAATCAAATTATATTTGTGACTTTTATGTTATTTTAATGCTAGTAGTGCATATCTTAAGCAGATGGCGTATCGAATATAGCGTCATTAAGTAAAACAATATAAAAACAAAAGATATCTGTTGTAACTAAGGAGATTAAACATTAGTGATTTAAAAGTGATGCTAGAATCAGAACGGAGCATTTACGAATATCCTAGCTGAGGTTCTCGCAAATGTGCTATGAAACATATCAGGTATTATTATTTGACATTTAAAGATAATTATAGGCAAGAAGTATAAATAAACATTATTCGACTATATGAAACACAAATTGTTATAATCTAATATCGTACTGAAAGACGTTTTGAGTGAGTTATTATGACTAATGTATGTACGCAACAAATCATGTTTAATAATTCGATAATTGTATAGTTTAACTATCAGATATTGAAGATTTTGCTGTGGATTATAACAAATTGTGCTAATTAATTTGTTTTTAATTAATGCTTAGCAGTTTATGTTGCATATTTCCGCAGCTTTGTTCTGTGACTGTATTTAGAGCATTTGTGAAGTTATTTGGCGGTTTTATGAGATTCTCCTGTCTGCTTAGGAACTATAGTGATTTAGTTTATATTATTGTCTACAGGAGCAGAGGGATTTACTCAAGGAACACAGTTTCAACAAGAATCAACTAGAGCAGAAGAAGGTAAGATAATAAATAATCCATATTCTTTCCGAAATCATTAGATTTTACGTAGAAAATGAAGCTAGCTACAGTGAAGCAATGAATATTTTACAAATATAACAATTTGTAACAAAAACTTCACTTAGTTTAAGAAAAGGATGGAAATTCTTCTTTCTAATTAAAATCGAACTCACAAACTCTTGTTCGCATCTTCAGTCAAAGAAGAGATTTATTAGATATATATTTATATTAATTAGATTCATTAGATTTTGTTAGCCCTCTATAAGAACTTCAACTTATATTAACTGGTTTTCTCTGTGTAACATCACTTCAGCATCAGGTAGTTTGCTGCTGGATAGTCTAATACTTATTGAAAATGTGGCGGACCATTAATCGTTATGAAGTAGTCCTCCTGCAGTATTTCACTGATATTTTAACATTACGCTATTAGTATACTTACCTCAGATTTTGTAGAGAAGCACCAAAACCTAAGAGCATAAACACACAGGGAGTGCATTTTCCATATCGTTATTACTTGAGCAATAATGAATACATATTTAGCTGGCGTTAATTTACACAAGATATTGTTTCATACAAATTTATGCTTATCATCTTACACAAGTATGGAATGAAAAAATGTACTTCCAACAAATTTTTTGAAATATTCGTTTGTCAAAATAAATACTATTTTTACTACTAAAAGAGTAATTTTGTTCAATTTATGCATTATTGTTTCTTATTACCAACGTCAATTAAACGATTAACAAATTTAAACTACTGGAAATACTGAGTGTGCTTTTGTTTGCGTGATCATTTTATATCTTACTTGCGACATACATTTTGGAAATTTATGTTTATTTAATTAACAGAATTTAAAAAATTCAACAACAGTGCATATTCTTTAGTAGAGATTACACCAAAACATATCATAAACCTTTATTGACATTTATATTCTTTGGCGTTATCTACAATATGGATCTGTAATTATATTTTGACTCCTTATGTATAAAGCTCCGTTTCTTTATTATGTAGGTTAAAAGCACAAGGGTTGTTTCGACTTTATAGTTGATTTTCTTAAAAATTATTCTTCTCCAGCAGATTTAACCTAAAATGCCACACACAATGCAGTTTTAATCCAATTAAAAGCTGCTGTTGAATGCAGAAGTTCCAAAAATTAAAAATTGTATGGTTTTTATTTAACTTTAAAAGCTATACAATACTTCAAAATTAAGGACATGAAATGCAATCATATTTAAATATTATTTTCTGTTGATGAGGCTGGTAAAGGAAATTAAATTATAAGTTTGTTCATTATAATCTGGTAAAGGGAGGACAGTTCTTAAAAAACAACAGTGTTTAAAATTGCTTGTGTGGACCACTAAGCATAGGCTGACAAAATATACCTTTAAGTCTCAATAATACATACAGGAAAAAGTGATGTCAAAACTGCAAATCCCTTAAGTTCTGCATAAATTGTCATTGAAAATAAAAGTTCAGTCAAACTTACTGAAAGAATAATATTATCAGTGTTGCATGATTAGTCCTAAGCTAAGAAGACCATTATGTGCAACAATCTGAATGGAATAAAATATTAATTTTTCTCATACATTATTTTTTCTTAATACAGCACTTTTTTCTGTAAATTTAGTAGAATTAGTAAGTAAATAATAAAACAAACTGAGATGGTGAAATGAGCTTTATATGGAAAATAAGAACTTACAGTGCTCTTTGCTGTAACAATATTACAACCAGATATAATAATTTTCTACAAAATATACTTACGTGTTTGGGAAGTGATTAATTCCTCACAGAACTTGAGAGACATGTTCCCCAAAAATCTTCCTTTTTTTGAACTCATTTATTGATCGATCAGCGCATCTGCACTCTACAGATCATTAATCAGACATAATTTACATACATGATACAATGAATAACAATGAAATGAGGAAAGCCCAGCAGGTACATAATTGTTTTTAGTATTACAGAAGTTCTTGTTGTGAGAGCTTTTCCAACGGTAGACGACTCCTGATGTGGTTTGGGAAGCTGGATTTTCTGCCAAGGGAATAGTGAATGGCTCCTGAAATGAGTTTTAAGTTGCTGTAGAACTTTTCGTCTGGTGAAAAAAGTGACGGTTGAATGGTGCTGATTCCAGTTTGTCTATGCAATTGACTATTCCTGACAAACCATGGTGCTTTTGTTGAGATTCATAATACTTTGTTTCGAAATGTCTGGATACGTTTGATTTCATATGGGCTGGTCCCTCCCCAGACTGGGCAGGCATATAGTAGGAGTGGTCTTAATAAAGTTGTGTAGAGTAGTGTGCAGTTTTTTTTAATTTGAGTGAAGATCTTTTGGTGAGAAGAGAGTAGAGCTTAGCCAGTCTTGCTCGAGCTAGTTTGAGTTTGTTACTTATGTCTGGTTTCCATGTGAGTCGCCGATCCAAGAGTACACTGAGGTATTTAACTGTTTCACTCTCAGTTTCCAGGGTATAGGTTTCACTGGGAGTGTTACTGGAGGATAGTCCGGTCTGCATAGTGTAAAGATCATTGCTTCACATTTTTGCTGGTTAAACGAAATACATCAGTTATCAAGCCAGGGTATAATTAAGTTTAAGGCCTCTTGAAGGTGATTTCTGGCGGTATGAATATTGCAATCTGTTGCAAAGATTGATGTATCGTCTGGATACATAGCAATTTGAGCTCTAGGCATTGAGACTAATTTGAGACTAGTTCCCCAAAAATCTCTGTTGCATCTTCAGTCATTCAGTTTATTTCTTTTGTTACCCTTACAGCAGCTATGTGACAGATTATTTTTGTATTCATTACCAATCTCTGAAAATAAAACAAACTTAAATAGAGAATCAATTGGCAATATTTCAAAATTTATTTCCTCTTATTTATTTTTTAAAATAAATATTTTATGCCAAACCATTAAGTCTCTTGCACTATTTAATTGCTTAAATAATGTAACTTCTGCATTTATTTCATAGTCAAATGACCACAAATGTTCTGCTATGGCTGGTTTATCCATCTGTTTACACCCAATATTTCTAAAAGGTTCCTCATTTTGGTTTCTAAATTACATGTTTGATCCTTTCAATGTACAGCTTATCGCAATCTACAGAACTAAATTGCTAAATGCCTAATTACTTCTCATCTGAAATGTTATTTTATTAGAAAGTTGTAATAAATTGTGTATATTATATTTACATTGGGAAGCAATGTTATACCAAATTCTTTAAAAATTTATGAAATTTTAATTAGCACAAATATGGTAAAAGCATTTTGTAAAGTTATAATCATCTTCTTTTAAGGTTGGAAACTTAGTTTACATTTGTGTATTTTAATGTTTCAAGCTTTATATGCATAAAATCATTATTAAAACAATTAATTAAAGCAGTATTAATAATTTGTTCTTATTCCCTATTCAATTCCTCTTTATTTGGGGATATATTAACTTGAAAATGAAACTGTTAAAATCAGCAAATTTATCTAAAATGTTAGAAATTTTATTTTTATGTCATTTTATCAATAAGAGTTAATGAACTATAAATGCCGAAATTTAGTAATTGTTATATCTTTTTTGAAATAGAAAAGAAATACAATTATTTTTAATCTCTGACATGAATTTTTTATCTTTATCTTGTAGATTTAAAGGTTTTAAAGGACCATTTATGCCTTCATCAGTAACAATAGCAAAAGTTTCTTCTACAAAGCTATACCAAGCATTAATATTTGAAGGGAATTCTTTACTGACTTGCATATCAAAATATCTAATAGAAAGATCAGGAAGGGAAGATGAAAGTGGGTTATGCATTGCTAAACCAGAAGTTTTTAAAAAAAATTGAGCATTGAAAATTGAAAAGGAATTTGATGATTGCAAAGATTAGTAAACCTTAAAAGTATGATCTATTCTTCAACTACATCTATAGAAGACATCCACTTTTAAAAATCATTACAGGTTTTTCTCTAAGAATCCTGAGAAATGTGGCATTTCTATGAAAGGAGACAAGTTTATCGTTCTACAGCCATCAACTACTACATTGTTAATCCTTATTTTACAGTTTATTTTAGGTCGCAGGACCCCTAGGTCTTAGAGCGACCACATTGGAAATTACAATGTTACAATAATATTAAAACACACTGTAAAAATCAAAAACTCAATTCGATATAACATGAGAGGAACTTGAATTCTGAGAGTTATATACAGTGTTATAGACAAATTTCCTTAAAGAACATTAACAAATTAACTAAAGTGTAAGTGTAATAACATGTTACTTGAAATATTGTACCTTTTTTATGGCACAAATGTATTTTGTGAACTGAAACCCAATGTATTTAAATGTAAGGGGGATTGTACATATATCAAAAGATGGTGGTGGTTCTTTTGACAACAAGTAGGAATGTGTTAGTTTTGTATGTCCTATTCTTAGTCTTACTATTTTAACTTGATCGTTTCCTTAGAATTTTATCTAGAACCCATTCTGGCTGTTTATTAAACTTATTTAATGATATTTGCTTATGGATGTGTAGTTCCAATGGTGTTTCCATATCGCTTTGAAATTAATGGCTATGACAGATGCAAGGTCCTGATGAGGTGTAAGGGATATAAGAGGTGGAGGTGGATCCTTTGCAATAGCTCTGGCTTACTTTTCAGCTTCCTGGTTACCAGATACACATTGCAGCCATTACTTTTGAACCAACAATAGGACACACGTGCAACTTTGAGAGAAGATAATACACAATTGGCAGATTACATTACACTATATAATTCTCAGAGAAAATGCTGGAAGTGTACTGCACCAGCTACTATACATGTTAGCATTCATCTCACCATATTCTTTGCAGTTTTAAAGACAGAATCCTCGCCAAAGTTACTTATTTCAGTTTGAATGGATTCCTTGAGAGCACCAATTATCTGTGACCTATTCTTGTACCCTCTATTCTGTAGATATCACCACAAGAAAAGATCTGGTGATGTTAGGTTGAAGGGATCTGGGGGGCCAGATACTTTTTGAGATTATTCAATTATCAGAGAAACTGGTTACAAGTTCTATGGTGTCATTAGGTGTATAGCAGGTTGCTCCATATTGCTGGGAATAACCTTCTCTCAGTTTGATATCATCTCCGTAAAACTTCAGGGAATAATGTGAGACAAGTGCAAATATGTGTAGATACTGGTGGAGGGCACTTCCAACAGTTTCTCTGAGATGCAAATAGTGTACTGTAATCTCCCAATTGTGTAAAATAAAAAGAAGTATTTCTGAATGTGGGGCGCCATTGTTACTAAAATTAGGCAAATGATTCAATCTTGTATATACTTTTCTCCACTTACAAGTTTTTTGATGAGGACTAGTTTCCTGGAACCTCTTCCCTATCGTCAGTTCTGTGGTTGACTGATGATGCATCCGGTGTCTGTATCTGGCTTGGTATCATGCTGCCATCTAATGTCCAGGTAAGTTTGATGATGTCATCTACGGCGGGAATCTCAAAATTCATCAGGAGGTCCTGTTTATTTGAAATAAATATGTTTTCCCAAATTTGTAGTTCCAGAGGTTTCTTTGCCTGTTTGATCAGTCCTAGTTCTTGTTTTATGTTGTGATTCTCAGACCAAAAGTGATGTGCTACGGCTGACTTGTCCATGTGTTTGAATTTAATATTTCTGAAGTGTTCTTTCATTCTTGTTCCTAGATTCTTTTTGAAAAATGGCATAGATATGTGGACGATGTGTTTGCTATAGTTCCTAGAGGACTAACTGAGGATGTTATTAAGTTGCTAAATCTACAAGAGAAATCCATAGTTTTCACCATTGAAGTAGGGCAAGATGAATGGCTACCTTTTCTAGATTTGAAAATCATTAGATCACCAACAGGATTACAATTTGGAATATACAGAAAAGCAACACATGTTGACAATTACATTAAATTATAACCCATTCAACCCAGTACAACATCAATATGCAGTATTGGTTCACAGATCAATCAACATTCCACTAACAAAAACAGAATATGAACAGGAGTACACTCACATAACCCAGGTTGGCGAATTGAACACACCCAACACAAATTTCATCAAAAAGTTGATCTACAGACACAAAAGGAACAAAAACCTAAAGGACATTACTACGTTAATAAAACTAGAAAATCCATACACCAGATGTGCCAAATTTACATTTCATCCAAAATACTTCAAAAAATTTGAAAAGATATTTAAGAGCTTCAACATAAAATTAGCCCCTCAGAACAAACACAACATCTGCAAATTACTATGCCACTCTTTAAAAAATAGCACACCAAAAATTCAATTATCAAGCATTTACCAAATGAGCTGTCAGGATTGTGACAAGATACATACTGGTAAGACCGAAAGGTATATAGGAACAAGAATGAAAGAACACTTCAGAAATATTAAATTCAAACAAATGGACAAGTCGGCCGTAGCACGTCACTTTTGGTTTGAGAATCACAACATAAAAGAAGAAACAGAACTGATCAAACAGGCAAAGAAACCTCTGGAACTACAAATTTGGGAAAACATATTTATTACAAAGAAAAAGGACCTCCTGATGAATTTTGAGATTCCCACCATAGATGAAATCAAACTTAGCCGTACATTAGATGGCAGCACGACACCAAGCCAGATGCAGACACCGGATGAGTCATCAGTCAACCACATAACTGATGATAGGGAAGAGGTTCCCAGAAACTAGCCTTCTTCAAAAAACTTGTAAGTGGAGAAAATTTTACTCATTTGACTAATTTTAGTCCCAATTGTGTATTATATTCTTCCAAATTTCCACATGTGCTGTATTATTGATTCAAAATTTATGGCCTATTAAAATGGCTCAGGTTTATATGGATCACATTATACCCCTCTGAAACGGTATCCATATGAAGATTTTGTCTTTACTCTGAGATCTCAGATTATGTTGTGGTATCCGCATATATGGTTTATATCAGAAATTTGTATTTGTAGCATTGAATGTTTAATTGTGTAAAGCTTACCGGAAAATAGTGAGAAGACATTTGGATGCATAAACGAAGTATCTTTATCTGTAGATACTATTGCACTGCCACACGCACCTGCAGTTTTTGAGCCATTAGTGTAAAGTACGCAGTGTTTTGGGTATACATTTAATAATGCATGAAGTAAGCATTTAAACTGAATAGAGTAGGTGTCACTTTTAATCTGCTTAGCCATATCCAGTAATATGTGTGGCTTAAACAGCATCTAGGGTGAAAAGCTGTGAATTTCCTTGTTTATTGTTAATGTAATATTAATATTTATCTCTTTGTAACACTTTTGTAACTCTTAGGTATGGTAATATCTGCTAACTCTGGATGCTGTGTATTGATCTTTATATTTCTTAGGAAGGATGTTTTTCAATGCAGGTGAATCATGGATTGCTGTTACCCTTAAGGCACATTGTGCTGTAAACTGTTTTCTTCTCATGCATAAAGGCATTTTAGCTGTTTCAATTTGTATGCTGGTAGTAGGACTAGTAAGAAAGGCTTCACTTGCAATTCTTAATGCAGAATATTGAACAGTATCAGCATTTTGAGGGCAGATTAAGAATCTGAGTCATATACCACAGAACCATAATCCAGTTTGGAATGTATTAATGCTTGAAAAGTTTTGATAATTACTGACTGATCTGATCGCCAGTTATTCGAAGAAAGAGATCTTAATATTGACATAGAAAATGAAACTAGCTACAATGAATCAATGAATATTATACAAATACAACAATTTATAACAAAAACTTCACTTGTCTAAGAAAATGATATTAATTCTTCTTTCTAATTGAAATCGATTTCACGAACTCTTGTCCCCATCTTCAATCAATATAAACCACAGAACCTTTAATGAAATCAATTTCAATTAGAAACAAGAATTACCATCATTTTCCAAAGATAAGTGAAAAATAACGCAAACCTAAATAGGGAATCAATTGGCAATGCTTCAAAATTTATTACCTCATATTTATTTTTTAATATAAATATTTTATGCCAAGCCATTATATGTTTTGGATTATTTAATTGCTTTAATATTATAACTTATGCATTTATTTCATAGTCAAATGACCACAAATGTTCTGCTGCGGCTGGTTTATCCATCTGTTTATACCTAGTATTTCAAGAGGTTCCTCATTTCGGTTTCTACATTACATGTTTGATCCTTTCAATGTACAATTGATCGCAATCTAAACAAATAAATTGCTAAAGGCCTAATTTGTTCTCATCAGAAATTTTATTCTATTAGAAAAATGTAATAAATTTTGTATAGCATATTTATGTTGAGGGACCAATGTTATAGCAAACTCTTTAAAAATTTTGGTAAATTTACATTAGCACAAATTAGGTATAAACAGATGGATAAACCAGCCATAGCAGAACACTTATGGTCATTTGAATATAAAATAAATGCAGAAGTTATCTTAATAGAGCAATTAAATAGTCCAGAAAATTTAATGGTTTGGCATAAAATATTTATTTTAAGAAATAGAGGACAGTTAATAAATGTTGAAATATGGCCAATTGATTCTCTATTTAAGTTTGTTTTATTATCAGAGATTGGTGATAAATACAAAAATAATGCATCTCACAGCCGCTTTAAGGTTAACTATAGAAATAAACTGAATGACTGAAAATGCAAAAGAGATTTTATCTACAAGATAAAGAGAGAATGGGTACTTTGGAAAAAGAGTAAGTGCACTTGTAGATCATATCATGGTTCCCAGTATTAGAAAAGGGGTAGAAGGAAACCTAAAAGTTTGCTGCCATATGGCTTTGTCTAAATTAAACTCCATTATGTCAAAGAAACTGATGATGAAACCATTAAAGCTATATTATTTGTTTGAATTTTCAAGGCTAGTTACTAGTTAAATCGTGTAACGGCAGCACTTAAACAGGTAAATCCATTTAAAACCAGTGGTATTATATGTGATTCTGATTTGCTTCTTTATTACAAAGAGCTTTGTGGAATTCTTGAACAGCAAAGGCGTGATGGTAACGATAGCAGATTAAATGCAGTAACAGCACTCCTGTCATTGAAGGTAAACGCTGATTCTTAGCACAATTTCTGTGTAAAAGGCCTTCAATGTCTTCGGTTGCCGATGTCAAACGCTGGCAGTGAGAGATTTTTCTCTACATATAACTTAGTTGTGACAGACAACAGAACAAGTATGTAAAGCGAAAATATCACAACTTGTTGTATGCTGCAGTTTAGCGATGTCTGTTGTGTGATATTTGCTCTTATGCATGTTACCTACTATCTGCTGACTTCAAATAAAATGTCTTAATTTGAAAAAAGGGGGTTTTCACAGTTGTGCTACTCTAGCTACCCGTTACTTTTCATTTGAGCTTTGTCATTATTTATTACTTCTTCCCCAAAAATGTGCGTGAAATTAATGCGAATTTATGGTAGAAAACACAAAACACCACCAATTAAAATTATTAATGCGCATTTTATAAATAACTGTCAGCACAAAATCTTGCCTCTGCCTATAACCAGCGAACTGAACAAAGTGTTGTCTCCACCTCAACCTGCTCTACCTTCATATCAACTACCAGTTACAAGGTAGTTTGTAACAGCATGCAATACACTACACCGGACAATGCACTCTTTTCAAGTGACCTTTTCAATTTCATCTTTATTTCACGTAGGATGCTTGTGGATATATATATATATATATATATATATATATATATATATATATATATATATATATATATATGTGTGTGTACATGTATATATTACATGCCTTTTTATTTTTTTTAACATGATAAAAACACATCCTTGATTAATTATTTATTAAAAGCAAATAATTCAACGTAGATTGCTTGGACCCCCACCCGGATACGGACTTCTAAATACGTGGCTGCTCAGTACACATATACACCATGCCAAAGGCGAATACTCGAACCGCGATTCCTTACGCGGCGTAACGCCAGAGACATTCGTTCTAGCATCCCGAGCACTTGCATTGCATACTCACACGGCGACGGGCATAAAAGTTTCGCGAGGAGCGATAACGCGGCTTGTTTACACAAAGACAGCACGCAGATATAGGTCTGCCGAAACAAAGTGAGATAAATGGAAATTTTTGGTAACATCTTGATTGATAGAGAGTATTCTGTCTCTTGATTGTTCTGGAATAATCTGGAATTATCAGATGAGGTATTTAAGGAAATGACGACTAGCCAAGAGTCAGTGAGTCGTAAACAGTAACCAGCCGTAAAGTGTTGTAACGAAAGCTGACGTTCTAAGCAGGTGTAATCAGAACGCTGTTGTTTGCTCATCGACCTTAGTGGACTGTAAATGTGTATGTGACGTAATTCTGCCGCAACTTGCTACTGTGAGTGTATTTCTACGCAAATAAAGGACGTTCTAAATTTCTACAGCTCGGACTATTAATTCTACGAACCCACAAATTCCCAGTTGCTGTCAGAAATGCTAAATTACAACGATGGGCGTGGCATTGGATAATATTTTATAGAAAATGGAAGAGATGAAGACGGCTAACGAAAACCTCGCCGCGAAGACGGAAGCTGCAAATAACAACTTGGCCGCGATGATGACAGAATTAACGAAGACGGAGGCGGCAAATAGTGACCTGGCCTCAAAGTTGGAGACGACAAATCAGAATCTAGCTGCAATGAAGACCAAATTAACCACAGAAATGAGAGCAGCGAACGACAGCCTGGCCACGGAAATGAAGGTGGCGAACGAGGCTCCCGCCGCCAAATTTGAGGAACAGTTGGCCGGCGTGAGGGATGACGTGACGGATATGGGCAAGCGGAAGGGCCAAGTGGACGAGCGCGTCGAAGACCTGGCGAACCGCTTCAGTAACCTAGAGCAAAAGGCCGACAGTAACACCAAGTCCCTGAACGCCATTGTGGAAGACGTCGAAGACCTTGTGAACCGCGTTAACAACCGGGAGGGAAAGGCCGACAGCACCACAAAGTCCGTGAATGCCATGGTAGAAAACATCGTCGGCAGGAGGTTGAAGGACCTGAAGACCGAAGCGCCGGGACGCCAAATAACATGGCGCGCGTCAAATCCTCTAAATACATCGGCGCGACTGCTTTCGAAGTCTTTCGCCGCCAGTTCGACGCAGTGGCCAAGACCAACAAGTGGTCACCAGAGGAAGAGGCCACACAGTTAATAACCAGCCTCCAAGGACGGGCCACAGAAGTTCTGAACGCGGTCCAGATAGCAGCGGCACCCAGGGACATCTGGGAGGCCCTGGAGGACGGCTTTGGAAGCCACCGTCTGGCCGCAGCCCACCGCAGCCGGCTGAGGTAAAGGTCGCAGCAGTTAGGGGAGACGCTGCAGGAGTTCACCCTGGCAATCGAGCAGATGGCCAGTAAAGCCTTATTCGACCTCCCACCAGAGTTCGTATCCCGAGAGGCTGCCGACATCTTTGTCGACGGGGTACACGAGACACGGAGATTCGTTAGCGCCCAATGCTCGTCGACCACAAAACCATCTACGAGGCGCTGACGGCATCACTATGGATGGAGGCGGCCAAGGTGATGGCTACTCCGACGTCGCGAACCAGGAGTATCGGCTACACGGGAGACCGAAGGCCAGCCGAGGAACGCCGGCGAAGACCTAGTGGCCTGTGTTGGGTGTGTGGACAGCCGGAACAACTGGAAAGAGACTGCCCAAACAAGAAAGAGCAGCCGGAAAACGAGTAAGGGCCGTGGTGGCGAGGGGCACGTAGGCGCCCTCACCACCATCCCCTCGGGTGACAGTGCGCGCTGTTAGCCGACGGATGGATGACAGCCTCATCGTGGAGGGTTGGGTAAGAGGGAAGCTTTGCCGTGTGGTCGTAGACACCGGGGCAGCTGTGACCATCATCGAACCTGACGTGGCCAAGGTTTTGCCGTCGAGAAAACAGAGTCGACCACACCAGTCAGTGATGGCATCGGATGACATCTTGCCTGTGGAGGAGGCCCTACTGAAGTTGATCTTGGGACGGAGTGCAGTGTGTCTGTGGGTGTTCGTCCCGAAGGTAACTGAGGAGGTGATACTGGATTTGGGTGCCCTCAGGAGCCACGAGGCGACTGTCGACGACGGCAGGAAGGTCTTGCGGCTCAATAGACAAGAGGTCATACTCCGGCAACCATAAGAGCGCCTTGGAATCTGCAGGGTCATCATAAAGGAAGACGTAGTTGTCCCCGCAAAACGCGAGGTGGTGGTGGCGGCACGATTAGTAGGCCAGCGGACGAAGAAAACGATGCTGGACAAGAACACGCCTGTGCACGAACTGTGTGTAGCGAAAACATTATTGCCGTGCTGAGAGGAGGTGGCAGTGAGGCTGCTCAACCTGAGAGACACCGATAACGACATCCAGACCGGGACGGATTTGGGGACTTGCGAGCCCGTGGTCACCGTGACAGCAATCGACTAGATACAGGAGCCTGTGTCGACGCAACACCTGGGACCCCGGCTGGAAGGCTTATTGCAGAGGGCGGTCAACCACCTGACCGCGGAACAGCTGGAGAAAGTTCGACAACTGCTGAGATGATACCAGCGCGTCTTCAGTTAAGGTAACGATGACTATGGCTGCACAAAAAAAGTGCTTCGCCTCATCGACACCGGAGACACCCGGCCTATTCAGCAACCACCAAGACGCATTCTGCTGGCCAAAAAAGCGGCGGAAAGAGGCATGCTAGATGACTTGAAATCCAGGGGAGTAATTGAAGAGTCTGACAGCCCTTGGTGTTCCCCTGTAGTTCTGGTGACAAAAAAAGAACGGTGAGCTACGCTTCTGCGTGGACTACAGGAATTTGAACGCTGTCACCCGGAAGGACTGTTTCCCCTTACCCCGGATTGACTACACCCTGGACACGCTAGCTGGTGCACAGTGGTGCTCGACCCTGGATCTGAAGTCGGGTTACTGTCAGGTGGCTCTGGTCCTGAGAGACAAGGAAAAGACCGTATTCTGGATAGGCCAAGGGCTTTGGCAGTTCACAGTTATGCCCTTTGGCCTTTGCAACTCACCAGAAACTTTCCAACGCCATATGGAGTCGGTGATCAGAGGACTGACTTATGACGCCTGCCTGTTATACCTGGACGACATCATCATCATCATTGGCAATGCCTTCGAAAACCATCTGGAAGACCTGAGCAAGGTGCTACAGAGACTGCAGGCGACCAAATTGAAGCTAAACGCGTAGAAAAGCCTGCTCTTCCGCAAGGAAGTGAGCTACTTGGGCCACATAGTCTCACCAACCGGAGTGGCCACAGACCCGGACGGGGTCCTGGGTTTGATTCCCGGCGGGGGGGATTTTTCTCCGACTAAAATAATTCATCTTCCCAAGAGTGTGGAAGTATAAACGAGGTTTCGAATGTGTGTGTGTGTGTGTGTGTGTGTGTGTGTGTGTGTGTGTGTGTGTGTGTGTGTGTGTGTGTGTGTGTGATCAAATGATTCAAAAACCTAACGAATACCAGTTAATAACTTCGATATGTTCCAAAGAAAAACGGCCGCCGATATGACCATTGCAGTACAGCTGGTATATAAATGGAACAAATAAAAAATGGAGATATAAGCCACCTGACTAGAAAGAAATGGATTATTAACTGTCAGTGAAGAAAGAACACACGTGCTTATGTTGCAGTTGCATTTTGTACCCTGCATTCAGTAAGGTGGTGGTCGTTAAAGAACACACACGTGCTTTGCGAAGTTAGTAAATATATCGCTACTACTACTACTACTACTACTACTACTACTACTACTACTACTACTACTACTACTACTACTACTACTACTACTACTACTACTACTACTACTACTACTACTACTATTACTACCACTACTACTTGTGCGCCTAGTAGTAACTGCGAAACAGCTCACAAGATTTTACATAAATAGGCTACAAATATTCTTGTTAATGTACATTCCTTTCTCAAACAGATGTCAATTAAAGACATTTTCGAAGGTACAAATTTCGCTCCGGGTCGAGATTTAATGTTATAAGCTTATCTTTTGTGCGCTTATTCCGTGGCGAACTTTGTTAAAGAAGGCAAAAAATTACCAAATTAGGAGAAGTTTCCATATTTATATCTCCAGGGAGACATCGAGCAGCTAAAAACGTGCTACCAACTTAGACAATTTTCAAAAGTGTATTTCACGAACAATAATTTATGGATTATATGACAAGAGTGCATATCCAACTCCCAAAAGGCTGAGCAATTTAATAAGGGGGAAATAGAATATACGGATTCTGTATCTTCTATGCATAATATTCTGAAATATCTTGGTCTCAGATATAGGAGAAGCATTGATGATTGCTAATTTCTTTTTGAGAGAAGCGATTTTGTTACTGCAAGTCAAAAATTTCTACGCACAATGCGTAACATTAGTACATGAGATTCATGGTGTGAAACTGCTTGGTAAATACACATTCATATGTTACGTATTTGTTAAGTATTTTAATGAAACAAAAATTGTTTTAAAGTGCATTACAGACAGTATATAAATTTGGCATTGCTAAAATAGAAACCATACTGGCAAATCGTTGAAATGTCACTATTTTGTTTCACTGTAGTAGACACCTTCTTTCGGTTAACGCACCTAATTTAACTCATTTTGCTTTGTGCGCATATGAACGATAGCTATGTAAGTGAACTGTCCTCCAGTTTGACATTTACAAACACAAACATAATTTTAATAAGAAAGAAGAAGCATTAAAACTACATAGAACATAGTACTCAGCTTTAGTAAATAAATTCATAGCTAAATCACGCGCTTCAATCTTAAAAACCACGCCCCTTCGAACCCGGACTTGTAGGCACTATAATGTGTGAAATAGGCAGGCAATAAGGCACTAAAATGGACAAAATGGACACTTATGCACTGACACTTTGCTAAGTAAGCACTTAGAAATACACAATTTTAGTAAAATGGTTGTTAAAATGCTCAAGGTTTTAAGGTTCAGGTTATGCGATAATCATTGTGTATCTTCTCACACACATGCTTAAAGGTTAAGTGAACTTTTCTGTCAGCATCTGTATCACTTTACATCTCAGCATCTGTATGATACTGTTAGGTGGATTCGGTGAGAGAGAGGAAGACAGATAAATCTTCTATCTCTGTCGCCCGCTTGCCGTGGAACTGGCAACACCAAGAGAGTACCTTGACCGTATTGGCTCAACCCATGTTCATTCTTATTTTCTAGCCACTCTATAGTATACAGTACTGCAATATTTCCTAAAACGTGCAAGAAAATTATCAATACTCTGCAAATGTTTATGTGGACAAATATGAAGTTGAAGATTAAGCGCCTATAAGAATAGTTTTAAAAACTGTAGGGATAATCATTTGAGTAAAACAATCAGGTTCTTTTATACAGGGGCCTCAAAATATTTAGTTCCAGTGAAACTTTCGTATCAATAATTTTAGCGACTAACACACATTTTCTTGGTTTACTATTCGCATGTAGTAAACAAGAGAATCTTCTAATTCACCGCCCAACATTTTCATTCAAAGCTTCGAAGGAAATAGCTTTATTACTTAAACCGTTAAATGTAAAATATAACATCCTTAAGAAATACTGCATTAAGTTCCAGCTGTAAATTATCAGAGTAGAGCAGACCGTTTATTCTAGAATGTCCTTAAACATCGTAAAAGCAAAACAAAACCAGTTAAATCAAAACACGCTAAAGGTCGATGGAACTGAACAAAACTAAAGAAAGAAGTCATGTAGTGATATATAATTACAAAACATTAAGCATATTTTAGGTGAATATGTTATTTTATTTATTCATGTCAAATTGTATTTGTGATTTTTATGTTATATTTAATGCTAATAGTATATATCAAGCAGATGGCGTTTCATATCTAACGTCATTAAGTTAAACAAAAGAAGTATGTAAAACAAATGATAGCTGTTGTAACTTAGGAGATTAAACATATTTAGTGAGTTAGAAGTGATGCTGGAATGCGATCTGAACATTTAAGAATATCCCAGCATATGTTCTCAAAAACGTGATCTAAAAAGGATTATCAGGTATTATTATTTAATATTTAATATTTAGGTAAGGAGTATACCTAAATATTATTCGAGTATGTGTAACACAAACAGTTATAATCTGATATCGTAATGAAAGACGTTCTGAGTGAGTTACTATAGCCAACGTATTTATGCAGTTATTCGTGATAAAAATTAAGAATTATATACTTTAGCTATCAGATATAACACACACATAAGTGTGCATCACATTAAATTGTGCCAATTAATTTTGTTTTTAATGAAAGTTTAGAAGTTTATGTCGTATACTTTCGCAGCTTTGGACTGCGAAGTTAATTTGTGAATTTATTTAGAGGTTTTTGTTAAATTGTCCTATCTGCTTAAGCACTATAGTGATTTAATTTATATCATTGTTTGCAGGAGCAGAGGGGCTCACTAGAAGGAAATCAATTTCATCAAAAATCAACGGGAGCAGAAGAAGGTAAGACAATAATTCACTTTCTTTCCCAACTTATTAGATTCTGTTACAATTCTATAGAGAAATGAATTTATATTATCTGTTTTTCTCTATGTAATATCACTTCAGCATCACGTAGTTTGCTAGTGGGTAACTTAAACATGTTATTGAATATGTGGCGAACCAATGATCGTTATGAAATATTCTTGCTGCAGTATTTCACTTATATTTTAACATTAATTTATTAATAAACTTGCCTCACATTTTGTAGACAAGCACCAGAACCAAAAAGCATGAAAATGCAGGAAGTGGATTTTCCATAAGTTATTACTTGAGCAATATTGAATACATATTTATTTGTCATTGAATTACCCAAGATTTTGTTTCTCATGTATTTACTCTTATCATATTAAACAAGTATGGAATCAAAAAATCTACTTCCAACTATTTTTTTAAATACTTGTTTGTCAAAATAAATAATATTTTAATTACCAAAGGTTTAATTTTCTTCATCTTACGTATCAATGTTTCTTATTATTACCAACGTCAGTTAAACGATTAACACGTTTAAAATTACTGGAGACGCTGAGGTATGCTTTTGTTGTATGATAATTTTATATCTTACTTCCAACATAGATTTCAGAAACATATGTTTATTAAATTAACAGAATTTACAAAATTCAACAACAGTGCATATTCTTTAGTCGAGATTACTTCGAAATACAACATAAACCTTCATTGACATTTATATTCTATGACCGAAACACTGTGGATCTATAATTGTATTTTGACTCTTTATGTTACAAGTTCCTTTTCTTTATTAAGTAGGTTAAAAAAACCACCAAGGGTTTGTTGGATTATAAATTTGAGTTTCTCAGAATGGATTTCTTTTTCAGCAGATTTGCTCTAAAATGCTACACACGATACAATTTAAATTAAACTAAAGATTGTCATGTTTATTACTGAAGTTATAAAAATTAATATTTAATAATACTTTTCGTTGATTTCAAAAGCTATACAATACTTCAACCTTTTGAACATGCAAAGCGATAATATTTAAAAATTATTTTCTTTTGTTAAGGTTGGTAAAACAAAATTAAATTATACATTTGTTCATTATAACCTGGTAAATGGTAGAGAATTTTAAAATAACTGTTTTGAAAGTTACTCGTGTGGAGCATTAAGCGTAGGATGATAAAATATATCTTTAAGTCCCAATAATACACATACAAAAGGAAGTGTGGGCCAAAATTGAAAACCTCTTAAGGTTTGTGTAATGGGTCAATAAAAATAAAATTTCAGGCAAATTGACTGAAAGAATGACATCAGTGTTGCATGTTAAACTTAAATCTGACAAGGTAATTATGTGCAACAATCTGAATGGAATATAATATTTATCTGTGCCTTATATTATTTGCTCTTACTACAGAACTTTTTCCTGTAAATTTAGTAAAATTAATAAGTAAATAACAAAACAAACTGAGATAGAGAACTGAACTTTATATGCAAAATAAAGTCTTAAAGTGCTGTACAAATATTACAAGATATAATAATTTGCTACAAACTTTACTTATCCCTTTGGGAATTGATAAATTCCTCTCAGAACTCGAGAGACTAGTTCCCCATAAATCTCTGTTGCATTTTAAGTCATTCAGTTTATTTCTTTTGTTAACCTTAAGGCGGCTATGTGATGCATTATTTTTGATTATATCGCCAATCTCTGAGACTAAAATAAACTTAAACAGAGAATCAATTGGCCATAGTGCAAAATTTATTACCTGTTCTCTATTTTCTAAAGTAAATATTTCATGCAAGCCCATTAAATCTCATGGCTATTTAATTGCTTTATTAAAATAACCTCTGCATTTATTTTATAGTCAAATGACCACAAGTGTTCTGCTACAGCTAGTTTATCCATCTCTTTATACCTAATACTTCTAAAAGGTTCCTCATTTCGGTTTCTAGATTATGCTTGATCCTTTCAATGCACAACTGGTCACAATCTAAACAACTACATTTCTAAGTGCCTAATTTCCTCTCCGAAGTATTATTTTCTTAGAAAAATTCAATAAAATTGGTATATTTATGCTAAGGAACCAATGTTATAGCAAATTCTTTATCAATTTTGTGAAATTTTCGTTAACACAAAGATAGTAAAAGCATTCTTATAGTTATAATCATCTTCTTTTGTGGTTGGAGAGAACTGTTTACATTTTTATTTGAATTTTTCAATATCTATATGCACAAAATATTTATGAAAAACATTAAGTAAAGCGGTATTAATAATGTGTCTTTATTCCATATTGAATTGCTCTTTATGTAGGGGTATATTAACTTGTAAATGAAACTGTTAGAAAGAGCAAATATTTATAAAATGTTAAAACTTTTATTTTTTATGTCATTATCTATATGAGTTGATTACCTATAAATGCCGAGGTTTAGCTGATTGTTATATCTTGTCATCTTTAGGTATAGAAAGGAAAGACAACAATTATATTTAGTCTCTAACGTAAATTCTTTATTTTTATCTTGTATATATAAAGGTTTTAAAGCATCATTTATGTCTTTATCAGCAACAATAGCAAAAGTTTCTTCCGTGAAACTATACCAAGCATTAATATTGAAAGGGAATTCTTTAGTGACTTGCATTTCAAAATATCTCATAAAAAGATTAGGATGAGAAGATGAAAGTGGATTATGCATTGCTAAACCAGAGGTTTGTAGAAAAAGTTGACCATTAAAATTTAAAAAAACATTTGATCATTGCAGAGATTAGTAATCTTAAAAATAATTATTTATTCTTCATGTAAATCTATAGAAGACAACCTCTTCTAAAATGCATTACAAGTTTTTCTCTAAGAATTCTGGGAAATAGCGCATTTTCATGAAAGGAGACAAGTTTAACGTTCAATATCCATCAACTACTACATTGTTGATCCTTTTTTACAGTTTATTTTAGGTCGCAGAGCTCCTAGGTCTTATACCGACCACATTGAAAATTACAACATTACAAAAATATGACAACACACTGTAAAAATAAGAAAATCTAGTCGACAGTTATGCTATAGTCCTAACCTTTACAAATTTTGAGAGAACTAAAGGTAAGAGTAGAAATAATCATTTCTTCCACACTAGCCGTGTGTAGGCTAAGGTTTGGATGAGTAGAGCCTGACTGAAAAATTCAATGACATAGCCGGGATTTGAACCATGGATCTTCCTCTCTCCGTGCGGTTGTTCTAAACAACTGAGCTATTATGGCCAACGTGCCTACATGACATTAAATTCTCCAACTGACTCGTATGTTTCCCGGTAGACCACTAGGGATTCTCATAAGCTATGAGACACGCACTTCTTGTGGCGACTTACGAGGTCTATTATGCGAGGCCTAATTCGAGGTCTATTAAAAAGCATCGCAAATTTTGTGTTTTTCCAAAAAAAGTATATATCTATTCATGAATATCTATTTTGTCCCCTTCAAAGTAACCTCCCTCCCAAATATTAAACACTTCAAAGTTTTTTAAAACAACGTTTGTTGTGATCTTGTTCAGCTCCTAATTCGATAGCGGCATGATCTCCTCAATCATGGCGTAGCGTCGTACTTTAATCGGCCTCTTCAGTTTTGTGAACAACATAAAGTCATAGGGGCCGTGTCTGGAGAGTTCGTTGCCTGGCGCATCATAGGGGTATTTTTTTGTCAACAATTCGTGCACAAACAACGATTTGTGAGCAGGGACATAAAATGATGCCCAAGCCACAAATCCGAGTGTTCTTCCACAAATCCGAGCGTTTCTGGCGGATTGCTTAGCGGAAACTGCGTATAACTTGTACGTAATACTCGTTATTAACCGTTTTACGCTGTGGCAAAACTCCTCATGCACCACGCCCCTGCAAGGGAAGAAAACTTTAAGCAACATCTTCATATGCGTCCAAACTTGACGCACTTTTTTCGTTCTTGGATCGTGTGGCGGCATCCATTGAGATGTTTGAGCTTCAGTTTACACGTCATAACCATAAACCCATGATTCGTCACCAGCTATGACCCTCTGGAGTAAATTTGGGTAGTCGCGGACAGAGTTCAACAGCTCCTTAGGAACGTTAATACGATGGAGGTTTTGGTCGAATTTCAGCAACTTTGGTACGAATTTGGCGGATACCTGTCCCATGCCCAAGCCACTCGAGAAAATCGAATGGTGCGAGCCAATCACTATGTTTAGCTCCTCAGCAACTTCTCTGACGGTGATTGGAAGATTCATGAATATTATTTTCTTCACTTCTTCAATGTTTTCCTCTGTTGTTGACAAGCTTGGGCGCCCAGGACTCTCTTCGTCATTCACATCTGCTCGACCCTTTGAGAACTTTATGTATCACCTGTAAACGCTACTTTGGTCCAAGCTAGCTTCACCATATGCCTCGGCCAACATTCGGAATGCATCCGAAAATTAATTTTGCTCTTCAAGCAAAATTTGATACAGATTCTTTGATCCATTTTGTGGAATAGACAAAAATCGAAGGTGAGCCAAAACACATCCAAGCAAAACAGCTGTCAACAATTAACCTATCGTTCAAAATGGCCAAGCATTTTAACAAAACTGAGGGCCATAAGTACCAACACAACGCCACAAACCAATCGGAAATCGAATATAAGTAGCCTTCGAAAATTAAAATTTGAGATAATTTTTGAACAGACATCGTAGTAAAAAATGAAATAATAAACCTTCCTTGATAAAACTTTTAACTTTTTCTAGGTTAACTTGGGACGATATGGCTGCTGGAGGTTCTGAAGCCGCCGATGTGTGTCATCTGTACAGCCGGAGGGACTCGGCATTCGTCGCTCTGCGAGCGTACACAAGCTGGTATTCTACTTCTTGTCACGTCCACTGGTGAAGGCCAGATCTACTTGTGATACCGGACCAGGAAGTCTGTCGCTCAATCTCCAGGTAGCACAACTTGGAAGACGTCGGCTGGTGGCTCTTGCCCAATCTGTTCTTCGGTTTTCACCCCAAGGTAGGACACGCCACCTTAAATTTCCAAAGTGGGAGTGGCAAAGACAACACTAATCGGAGAGGTATGTAGTTATAAACCATTACGTGGGGACCATGTGCATTAATCTGACAGAAAAGGAAGCACATCCGGCTACAAAACGTCCCGGAAACTTGCAAAAACATCTCTGCGCCCCAGTGCTGGCTTCCTTCAGAAAGCTCGAAAATAACCACCCTCAACTATTTGGTGGTGTACAGGGCGTGAAGAATATAGTGCGGGCTGGAGTACGACCTTCCTGCAGATGCAGAATAATAGTGTAAGAATTGCTCTGTAGAAGGGTTACTTAGTTTGATTAATAATTTGCATGAAGAGAATTATGGCCTATAGACATATAGATTCGTAAAAATGTAAAAATAACTAAAAAGGTGCTCTTGTGTCTGTCCTTTCCTATATGAAAGTTTTATTCACTACTTTCCAAACGGCATAAGTCATTCTTTATTTAATTAAAAACAAACAAACAAATCGGTTATGCAGGGAAGGTTGAGAAGTATATTTCAAGCAACATCACCATACTTTGACACATTATTTTGCTTCTATTTACTTATATTTACAAGAAGTAGCTTCCACTCAAGTCTGATACCCAGATTTCAGCAAAAATACCCAGTGAAATGGGGATACCACTGCAATTTTTCCAGGCATATTTGCCTCAGTGTGAACTGTCCGAACTGACCACAGAAATGAAGGTGGCGAACAAGGCTCCCGCCGCCAAATTTGAGGAACAGTTGGCCGGCGTGAGGGATGACGTGACGGATATGGGCAAGCGGAAGGGCCAAGTGGACGAGCGCGTCGAAGACCTGGCGAACCGCTTCAGTAACCTAGAGCAAAAGGCCGACAGTAACACCAAGTCCCTGAACGCCATTGTGGAAGACGTCGAAGACCTTGTGAACCGCGTTAACAACCGGGAGGGAAAGGCCGACAGCACCACAAAGTCCGTGAATGCCATGGTAGAAAACATCGTCGGCAGGAGGTTGAAGGACCTGAAGACCGAAGCGCCGGGACGCCAAATAACATGGCGCGCGTCAAATCCTCTAAATACATCGGCGCGACTGCTTTCGAAGTCTTTCGCCGCCAGTTCGACGCAGTGGCCAAGACCAGCAAGTGGTCACCAGAGGAAGAGGCCACACAGTTAATAACCAGCCTCCAAGGACGGGCCACAGAAGTTCTGAACGCGGTCCAGATAGCAGCGGCACCCAGGGACATCTGGGAGGCCCTGGAGGACGGCTTTGGAAGCCACCGTCTGGCCGCAGCCCACCGCAGCCGGCTGAGGTAAAGGTCGCAGCAGTTAGGGGAGACGCTGCAGGAGTTCACCCTGGCAATCGAGCAGATGGCCAGTAAAGCCTTATTCGACCTCCCACCAGAGTTCGTATCCCGAGAGGCTGCCGACATCTTTGTCGACGGGGTACACGAGACACGGAGATTCGTTAGCGCCCAATGCTCGTCGACCACAAAACCATCTACGAGGCGCTGACGGCATCACTATGGATGGAGGCGGCCAAGGTGATGGCTACTCCGACGTCGCGAACCAGGAGTATCGGCTACACGGGAGACCGAAGACCAGCCGAGGAACGCCGGCGAAGACCTAGTGGCCTGTGTTGGGTGTGTGGACAGCCGGAACAACTGGAAAGAGACTGCCCAAACAAGAAAGAGCAGCCGGAAAACGAGTAAGGGCCGTGGTGGCGAGGGGCACGTAGGCGCCCTCACCACCATCCCCTCGGGTGACAGTGCGCGCTGTTAGCCGACGGATGGATGACAGCCTCATCGTGGAGGGTTGGGTAAGAGGGAAGCTTTGCCGTGTGGTCGTAGACACCGGGGCAGCTGTGACCATCATCGAACCTGACGTGGCCAAGGTTTTGCCGTCGAGAAAACAGAGTCGACCACACCAGTCAGTGATGGCATCGGATGACATCTTGCCTGTGGAGGAGGCCCTACTGAAGTTGATCTTGGGACGGAGTGCAGTGTGTCTGTGGGTGTTCGTCCCGAAGGTAACTGAGGAGGTGATACTGGATTTGGGTGCCCTCAGGAGCCACGAGGCGACTGTCGACGACGGCAGGAAGGTCTTGCGGCTCAATAGACAAGAGGTCATACTCCGGCAACCATAAGAGCGCCTTGGAATCTGCAGGGTCATCATAAAGGAAGACGTAGTTGTCCCCGCAAAACGCGAGGTGGTGGTGGCGGCACGATTAGTAGGCCAGCGGACGAAGAAAACGATGCTGGACAAGAACACGCCTGTGCACGAACTGTGTGTAGCGAAAACATTATTGCCGTGCTGAGAGGAGGTGGCAGTGAGGCTGCTCAACCTGAGAGACACCGATAACGACATCCAGACCGGGACGGATTTGGGGACTTGCGAGCCCGTGGTCACCGTGACAGCAATCGACTAGATACAGGAGCCTGTGTCGACGCAACACCTGGGACCCCGGCTGGAAGGCTTATTGCAGAGGGCGGTCAACCACCTGACCGCGGAACAGCTGGAGAAAGTTCGACAACTGCTGAGATGATACCAGCGCGTCTTCAGTTAAGGTAACGATGACTATGGCTGCACAAAAAAAGTGCTTCGCCTCATCGACACCGGAGACACCCGGCCTATTCAGCAACCACCAAGACGCATTCTGCTGGCCAAAAAAGCGGCGGAAAGAGGCATGCTAGATGACTTGAAATCCAGGGGAGTAATTGAAGAGTCTGACAGCCCTTGGTGTTCCCCTGTAGTTCTGGTGACAAAAAAAGAACGGTGAGCTACGCTTCTGCGTGGACTACAGGAATTTGAACGCTGTCACCCGGAAGGACTGTTTCCCCTTACCCCGGATTGACTACACCCTGGACACGCTAGCTGGTGCACAGTGGTGCTCGACCCTGGATCTGAAGTCGGGTTACTGTCAGGTGGCTCTGGTCCTGAGAGACAAGGAAAAGACCGTATTCTGGATAGGCCAAGGGCTTTGGCAGTTCACAGTTATGCCCTTTGGCCTTTGCAACTCACCAGAAACTTTCCAACGCCATATGGAGTCGGTGATCAGAGGACTGACTTATGACGCCTGCCTGTTATACCTGGACGACATCATCATCATCATTGGCAATGCCTTCGAAAACCATCTGGAAGACCTGAGCAAGGTGCTACAGAGACTGCAGGCGACCAAATTGAAGCTAAACGCGTAGAAAAGCCTGCTCTTCCGCAAGGAAGTGAGCTACTTGGGCCACATAGTCTCACCAACCGGAGTGGCCACAGACCCGGACGGGGTCCTGGGTTTGATTCCCGGCGGGGGGGATTTTTCTCCGACTAAAATAATTCATCTTCCCAAGAGTGTGGAAGTATAAACGAGGTTTCGAATGTGTGTGTGTGTGTGTGTGTGTGTGTGTGTGTGTGTGTGTGTGTGTGTGTGTGTGTGTGTGTGTGTGTGTGTGTGTGTGTGTGTGTGTGATCAAATGATTCAAAAACCTAACGAATACCAGTTAATAACTTCGATATGTTCCAAAGAAAAACGGCCGCCGATATGACCATTGCAGTACAGCTGGTATATAAATGGAACAAATAAAAAATGGAGATATAAGCCACCTGACTAGAAAGAAATGGATTATTAACTGTCAGTGAAGAAAGAACACACGTGCTTATGTTGCAGTTGCATTTTGTACCCTGCATTCAGTAAGGTGGTGGTCGTTAAAGAACACACACGTGCTTTGCGAAGTTAGTAAATATATCGCTACTACTACTACTACTACTACTACTACTACTACTACTACTACTACTACTACTACTACTACTACTACTACTACTACTACTACTACTACTACTACTACTACTACTACTACTACTACTACTACTACTACTACTATTACTACCACTACTACTTGTGCGCCTAGTAGTAACTGCGAAACAGCTCACAAGATTTTACATAAATAGGCTACAAATATTCTTGTTAATGTACATTCCTTTCTCAAACAGATGTCAATTAAAGACATTTTCGAAGGTACAAATTTCGCTCCGGGTCGAGATTTAATGTTATAAGCTTATCTTTTGTGCGCTTATTCCGTGGCGAACTTTGTTAAAGAAGGCAAAAAATTACCAAATTAGGAGAAGTTTCCATATTTATATCTCCAGGGAGACATCGAGCAGCTAAAAACGTGCTACCAACTTAGACAATTTTCAAAAGTGTATTTCACGAACAATAATTTATGGATTATATGACAAGAGTGCATATCCAACTCCCAAAAGGCTGAGCAATTTAATAAGGGGGAAATAGAATATACGGATTCTGTATCTTCTATGCATAATATTCTGAAATATCTTGGTCTCAGATATAGGAGAAGCATTGATGATTGCTAATTTCTTTTTGAGAGAAGCGATTTTGTTACTGCAAGTCAAAAATTTCTACGCACAATGCGTAACATTAGTACATGAGATTCATGGTGTGAAACTGCTTGGTAAATACACATTCATATGTTACGTATTTGTTAAGTATTTTAATGAAACAAAAATTGTTTTAAAGTGCATTACAGACAGTATATAAATTTGGCATTGCTAAAATAGAAACCATACTGGCAAATCGTTGAAATGTCACTATTTTGTTTCACTGTAGTAGACACCTTCTTTCGGTTAACGCACCTAATTTAACTCATTTTGCTTTGTGCGCATATGAACGATAGCTATGTAAGTGAACTGTCCTCCAGTTTGACATTTACAAACACAAACATAATTTTAATAAGAAAGAAGAAGCATTAAAACTACATAGAACATAGTACTCAGCTTTAGTAAATAAATTCATAGCTAAATCACGCGCTTCAATCTTAAAAACCACGCCCCTTCGAACCCGGACTTGTAGGCACTATAATGTGTGAAATAGGCAGGCAATAAGGCACTAAAATGGACAAAATGGACACTTATGCACTGACACTTTGCTAAGTAAGCACTTAGAAATACACAATTTTAGTAAAATGGTTGTTAAAATGCTCAAGGTTTTAAGGTTCAGGTTATGCGATAATCATTGTGTATCTTCTCACACACATGCTTAAAGGTTAAGTGAACTTTTCTGTCAGCATCTGTATCACTTTACATCTCAGCATCTGTATGATACTGTTAGGTGGATTCGGTGAGAGAGAGGAAGACAGATAAATCTTCTATCTCTGTCGCCCGCTTGCCGTGGAACTGGCAACACCAAGAGAGTACCTTGACCGTATTGGCTCAACCCATGTTCATTCTTATTTTCTAGCCACTCTATAGTATACAGTACTGCAATATTTCCTAAAACGTGCAAGAAAATTATCAATACTCTGCAAATGTTTATGTGGACAAATATGAAGTTGAAGATTAAGCGCCTATAAGAATAGTTTTAAAAACTGTAGGGATAATCATTTGAGTAAAACAATCAGGTTCTTTTATACAGGGGCCTCAAAATATTTAGTTCCAGTGAAACTTTCGTATCAATAATTTTAGCGACTAACACACATTTTCTTGGTTTACTATTCGCATGTAGTAAACAAGAGAATCTTCTAATTCACCGCCCAACATTTTCATTCAAAGCTTCGAAGGAAATAGCTTTATTACTTAAACCGTTAAATGTAAAATATAAAATCCTTAAGAAATACTGCATTAAGTTCCAGCTGTAAATTATCAGAGTAGAGCAGACCGTTTATTCTAGAATGTCCTTAAACATCGTAAAAGCAAAACAAAACCAGTTAAATCAAAACACGCTAAAGGTCGATGGAACTGAACAAAACTAAAGAAAGAAGTCATGTAGTGATATATAATAACAAAACATTAAGCATATTTTAGGTGAATATGTTATTTTATTTATTCATGTCAAATTGTATTTGTGATTTTTATGTTATATTTAATGCTAATAGTATATATCAAGCAGATGGCGTTTCATATCTAACGTCATTAAGTTAAACAAAAGAAGTATGTAAAACAAATGATAGCTGTTGTAACTTAGGAGATTAAACATATTTAGTGAGTTAGAAGTGATGCTGGAATGCGATCTGAACATTTAAGAATATCCCAGCATATGTTCTCAAAAACGTGATCTAAAAAGGATTATCAGGTATTATTATTTAATATTTAATATTTAGGTAAGGAGTATACCTAAATATTATTCGAGTATGTGTAACACAAACAGTTATAATCTGATATCGTAATGAAAGACGTTCTGAGTGAGTTACTATAGCCAACGTATTTATGCAGTTATTCGTGATAAAAATTAAGAATTATATACTTTAGCTATCAGATATAACACACACATAAGTGTGCATCACATTAAATTGTGCCAATTAATTTTGTTTTTAATGAAAGTTTAGAAGTTTATGTCGTATACTTTCGCAGCTTTGGACTGCGAAGTTAATTTGTGAATTTATTTAGAGGTTTTTGTTAAATTGTCCTATCTGCTTAAGCACTATAGTGATTTAATTTATATCATTGTTTGCAGGAGCAGAGGGGCTCACTAGAAGGAAATCAATTTCATCAAAAATCAACGGGAGCAGAAGAAGGTAAGACAATAATTCACTTTCTTTCCCAACTTATTAGATTCTGTTACAATTCTATAGAGAAATGAATTTATATTATCTGTTTTTCTCTATGTAATATCACTTCAGCATCACGTAGTTTGCTAGTGGGTAACTTAAACATGTTATTGAATATGTGGCGAACCAATGATCGTTATGAAATATTCTTGCTGCAGTATTTCACTTATATTTTAACATTAATTTATTAATAAACTTGCCTCACATTTTGTAGACAAGCACCAGAACCAAAAAGCATGAAAATGCAGGAAGTGGATTTTCCATAAGTTATTACTTGAGCAATATTGAATACATATTTATTTGTCATTGAATTACCCAAGATTTTGTTTCTCATGTATTTACTCTTATCATATTAAACAAGTATGGAATCAAAAAATCTACTTCCAACTATTTTTTTAAATACTTGTTTGTCAAAATAAATAATATTTTAATTACCAAAGGTTTAATTTTCTTCATCTTACGTATCAATGTTTCTTATTATTACCAACGTCAGTTAAACGATTAACACGTTTAAAATTACTGGAGACGCTGAGGTATGCTTTTGTTGTATGATAATTTTATATCTTACTTCCAACATAGATTTCAGAAACATATGTTTATTAAATTAACAGAATTTACAAAATTCAACAACAGTGCATATTCTTTAGTCGAGATTACTTCGAAATACAACATAAACCTTCATTGACATTTATATTCTATGACCGAAACACTGTGGATCTATAATTGTATTTTGACTCTTTATGTTACAAGTTCCTTTTCTTTATTAAATAGGTTAAAAAAACCACCAAGGGTTTGTTGGATTATAAATTTGAGTTTCTCAGAATGGATTTCTTTTTCAGCAGATTTGCTCTAAAATGCTACACACGATACAATTTAAATTAAACTAAAGATTGTCATGTTTATTACTGAAGTTATAAAAATTAATATTTAATAATACTTTTCGTTGATTTCAAAAGCTATACAATACTTCAACCTTTTGAACATGCAAAGCGATAATATTTAAAAATTATTTTCTTTTGTTAAGGTTGGTAAAACAAAATTAAATTATACATTTGTTCATTATAACCTGGTAAATGGTAGAGAATTTTAAAATAACTGTTTTGAAAGTTACTCGTGTGGAGCATTAAGCGTAGGATGATAAAATATATCTTTAAGTCCCAATAATACACATACAAAAGGAAGTGTGGGCCAAAATTGAAAACCTCTTAAGGTTTGTGTAATGGGTCAATAAAAATAAAATTTCAGGCAAATTGACTGAAAGAATGACATCAGTGTTGCATGTTAAACTTAAATCTGACAAGGTAATTATGTGCAACAATCTGAATGGAATATAATATTTATCTGTGCCTTATATTATTTGCTCTTACTACAGAACTTTTTCCTGTAAATTTAGTAAAATTAATAAGTAAATAACAAAACAAACTGAGATAGAGAACTGAACTTTATATGCAAAATAAAGTCTTAAAGTGCTGTACAAATATTACAAGATATAATAATTTGCTACAAACTTTACTTATCCCTTTGGGAATTGATAAATTCCTCTCAGAACTCGAGAGACTAGTTCCCCATAAATCTCTGTTGCATTTTAAGTCATTCAGTTTATTTCTTTTGTTAACCTTAAGGCGGCTATGTGATGCATTATTTTTGATTATATCACCAATCTCTGAGACTAAAATAAACTTAAACAGAGAATCAATTGGCCATAGTGCAAAATTTATTACCTGTTCTCTATTTTCTAAAGTAAATATTTCATGCAAGCCCATTAAATCTCATGGCTATTTAATTGCTTTATTAAAATAACCTCTGCATTTATTTTATAGTCAAATGACCACAAGTGTTCTGCTACAGCTAGTTTATCCATCTCTTTATACCTAATACTTCTAAAAGGTTCCTCATTTCGGTTTCTAGATTATGCTTGATCCTTTCAATGCACAACTGGTCACAATCTAAACAACTACATTTCTAAGTGCCTAATTTCCTCTCCGAAGTATTATTTTCTTAGAAAAATTCAATAAAATTGGTATATTTATGCTAAGTAACCAATGTTATAGCAAATTCTTTATCAATTTTGTGAAATTTTCGTTAACACAAAGATGGTAAAAGCATTCTTATAGTTATAATCATCTTCTTTTGTGGTTGGAGAGAACTGTTTACATTTTTATTTGAATTTTTCAATATCTATATGCACAAAATATTTATGAAAAACATTAAGTAAAGCGGTATTAATAATGTGTCTTTATTCCATATTGAATTGCTCTTTATGTAGGGATATATTAACTTGTAAATGAAACTGTTAGAAAGAGCAAATATTTATAAAATGTTAAAACTTTTATTTTTTATGTCATTATCTATATGAGTTGATTACCTATAAATGCCGAGGTTTAGCTGATTGTTATATCTTGTCATCTTTAGGTATAGAAAGGAAAGACAACAATTATATTTAGTCTCTAACGTAAATTCTTTATTTTTATCTTGTATATATAAAGGTTTTAAAGCATCATTTATGTCTTTATCAGCAACAATAGCAAAAGTTTCTTCCGTGAAACTATACCAAGCATTAATATTGAAAGGGAATTCTTTAGTGACTTGCATTTCAAAATATCTCATAAAAAGATTAGGATGAGAAGATGAAAGTGGATTATGCATTGCTAAACCAGAGGTTTGTAGAAAAAGTTGACCATTAAAATTTAAAAAAAACATTTGATCATTGCAGAGATTAGTAATCTTAAAAATAATTATTTATTCTTCATGTAAATCTATAGAAGACAACCTCTTCTAAAATGCATTACAAGTTTTTCTCTAAGAATTCTGGGAAATAGCGCATTTTCATGAAAGGAGACAAGTTTAACGTTCAATATCCATCAACTACTACATTGTTGATCCTTTTTTACAGTTTATTTTAGGTCGCAGAGCTCCTAGGTCTTATACCGACCACATTGAAAATTACAACATTACAAAAATATGACAACACACTGTAAAAATAAGAAAATCTAGTCGACAGTTATGCTATAGTCCTAACCTTTACAAATTTTGAGAGAACTAAAGGTAAGAGTAGAAATAATCATTTCTTCCACACTAGCCGTGTGTAGGCTAAGGTTTGGATGACTAGAGCCTGACTGAAAAATTCAATGACATAGCCGGGATTTGAACCATGGATCTTCCTCTCTCCGTGCGGTTGTTCTAAACAACTGAGCTATTATGGCCAACGTGCCTACATGACATTAAATTCTCCAACTGACTCGTATGTTTCCCGGTAGACCACTAGGGATTCTCATAAGCTATGAGACACGCACTTCTTGTGGCGACTTACGAGGTCTATTATGCGAGGCCTAATTCGAGGTCTATTAAAAAGCATCGCAAATTTTGTGTTTTTCCAAAAAAAGTATATATCTATTCATGAATATCTATTTTGTCCCCTTCAAAGTAACCTCCCTCCCAAATATTAAACACTTCAAAGTTTTTTAAAACAACGTTTGTTGTGATCTTGTTCAGCTCCTAATTCGATAGCGGCATGATCTCCTCAATCATGGCGTAGCGTCGTACTTTAATCGGCCTCTTCAGTTTTGTGAACAACATAAAGTCATAGGGGCCGTGTCTGGAGAGCTCGTTGCCTGGCGCATCATAGGGGTATTTTTTTGTCAACAATTCGTGCACAAACAACGATTTGTGAGCAGGGACATAAAATGATGCCCAAGCCACAAATCCGAGTGTTCTTCCACAAATCCGAGCGTTTCTGGCGGATTGCTTAGCGGAAACTGCGTATAACTTGTACGTAATACTCGTTATTAACCGTTTTACGCTGTGGCAAAACTCCTCATGCACCACGCCCCTGCAAGGGAAGAAAACTTTAAGCAACATCTTCATATGCGTCCAAACTTGACGCACTTTTTTCGTTCTTGGATCGTGTGGCGGCATCCATTGAGATGTTTGAGCTTCAGTTTACACGTCATAACCATAAACCCATGATTCGTCACCAGCTATGACCCTCTGGAGTAAATTTGGGTAGTCGCGGACAGAGTTCAACAGCTCCTTAGGAACGTTAATACGATGGAGGTTTTGGTCGAATTTCAGCAACTTTGGTACGAATTTGGCGGATACCTGTCCCATGCCCAAGCCACTCGAGAAAATCGAATGGTGCGAGCCAATCACTATGTTTAGCTCCTCAGCAACTTCTCTGACGGTGATTGGAAGATTCATGAATATTATTTTCTTCACTTCTTCAATGTTTTCCTCTGTTGTTGACAAGCTTGGGCGCCCAGGACTCTCTTCGTCATTCACATCTGCTCGACCCTTTGAGAACTTTATGTATCACCTGTAAACGCTACTTTGGTCCAAGCTAGCTTCACCATATGCCTCGGCCAACATTCGGAATGCATCCGAAAATTAATTTTGCTCTTCACGCAAAATTTGATACAGATTCTTTGATCCATTTTGTGGAATAGACAAAAATCGAAGGTGAGCCAAAACACATCCAAGCAAAACAGCTGTCAACAATTAACCTATCGTTCAAAATGGCCAAGCATTTTAACAAAACTGAGGGCCATAAGTACCAACACAACGCCACAAACCAATCGGAAATCGAATATAAGTAGCCTTCGAAAATTAAAATTTGAGATAATTTTTGAACAGACATCGTAGTAAAAAATGAAATAATAAACCTTCCTTGATAAAACTTTTAACTTTTTCTAGGTTAACTTGGGACGATATGGCTGCTGGAGGTTCTGAAGCCGCCGATGTGTGTCATCTGTACAGCCGGAGGGACTCGGCATTCGTCGCTCTGCGAGCGTACACAAGCTGGTATTCTACTTCTTGTCACGTCCACTGGTGAAGGCCAGATCTACTTGTGATACCGGACCAGGAAGTCTGTCGCTCAATCTCCAGGTAGCACAACTTGGAAGACGTCGGCTGGTGGCTCTTGCCCAATCTGTTCTTCGGTTTTCACCCCAAGGTAGGACACGCCACCTTAAATTTCCAAAGTGGGAGTGGCAAAGACAACACTAATCGGAGAGGTATGTAGTTATAAACCATTACGTGGGGACCATGTGCATTAATCTGACAGAAAAGGAAGCACATCCGGCTACAAAACGTCCCGGAAACTTGCAAAAACATCTCTGCGCCCCAGTGCTGGCTTCCTTCAGAAAGCTCGAAAATAACCACCCTCAACTATTTGGTGGTGTACAGGGCGTGAAGAATATAGTGCGGGCTGGAGTACGACCTTCCTGCAGATGCAGAATAATAGTGTAAGAATTGCTCTGTAGAAGGGTTACTTAGTTTGATTAATAATTTGCATGAAGAGAATTATGGCCTATAGACATATAGATTCGTAAAAATGTAAAAATAACTAAAAAGGTGCTCTTGTGTCTGTCCTTTCCTATATGAAAGTTTTATTCACTACTTTCCAAACGGCATAAGTCATTCTTTATTTAATTAAAAACAAACAAACAAATCGGTTATGCAGGGAAGGTTGAGAAGTATATTTCAAGCAACATCACCATACTTTGACACATTATTTTGCTTCTATTTACTTATATTTACAAGAAGTAGCTTCCACTCAAGTCTGATACCCAGATTTCAGCAAAAATACCCAGTGAAATGGGGATACCACTGCAATTTTTCCAGGCATATTTGCCTCAGTGTGAACTAATGTATCTTCTTAACTATAGTTATTCACAATTTAATTATCAAACAAATGAAATGTAAAAGTACTGGCAAAGAAATTTTAATGTTTCAGTGTTATTTACAATGATATATTCACTTACTAAAACAGATCACTCTTGTATCCAAATTTGAGTGAGGATGCGAGAGCTTTGTCGCTTTATTAAGTGTGGTGTATTTAAACAACTGTGTTAAAGTAAATAATACATAGAGCGCAGTCAAACATCTAACTTCAAGTATAAACACCACAAATATAAAGAGGACTTTCTTCTTGTTATGGATAAAAACAATGTATTCATGGTGTTCTGATTGGCTGGACACTTCTTCTGGTTTTCTATTATCAGATCCTTTCTTTTTGGTTCATTATATGATGAAATTTATAGGAAAAATCCACAGAAATTTAAACAAACGTATTAAAATAAGTAAAACATATTGCGTAGGCAGACACGTAAATGACACAAATATAAAAAACGCCTTCCTTCTTGTTATCGATAAACAACAACGTATTCATTAAGTTATAAGCTTGTACCTACGTATTCCAGCTTTTTATTTTACAATAAGAACTTACGACCTGAAAATCCTGCATTGGGTTCCTTCCAGATATTCTTCGATAAACATCGTTGTTTTCTTCGGTTGCCATTTCAAAATTACTTCCTATTGTTTGTCCCCAAATACACAATTTATAACACAGTAATCAGTCTATACTGGATATTCGCCACAGGGTGAAATAAATGCGACAGAAAACTTCTACTTACGTAACAGTGTGCTGTTGTTTAATTGGCAATTTCTTTATTTTATTATCACGACGGGGTCACCAACGTTAGTTACCATTTTAACTCCATGACGTTAGTCAACGTTTCATATCATTAATCAACATTTAAATTATTTGTTTACACTGCATTTTGTACATAAGAATAACTTTTACAATTAACAAAAAATCTCTGCATAAGTTTTTGTTCTCCATGTTATATGGTCTTTTATTTTTTTTCAATGCCTCCTCGATACTGCTACACCTTATTACTTATTTTAATTTTCAGAAATTTGTTTTTCTTAATTAGGGAGGCGTTATTCATTTTTTTACACAAAGAGAACTACAGTCAGAGCCATCACAATTTAAAAAGTTTTGAGCATCACCTAGAACCTACTATTTTCCCATATTCCTTGCACATGCAAGGAAGCTGGCAGTAAGATATTTTCTGCAAGCATTTGTCCAAATAGATAGAGAAATAAGTATTTCTAACAATAGTTTGTTGAAGACAAAGTAATATGGGTGCAACGCATCAAATGTTTGATAAAATATGCATTTTTCTTTCTAGAAATTGGAATTGAAGTCCACTTCTTTCAGAAGCAATATTATGTAATACAGCATAAGAAGCAATACGTAATAGATAGGCAAAAAGGCACCTAATACAGAATGAAATACACATCTCCTCAAAACTCGTAAATTTTAATAGCCATTTCTAAGGTACTAGTTATTTGGTTTGAATTTTTGAAACTGCCATTCTGTCTATTCAGTTTTGTTTGAATGTAATATAATGAATGTGGAATTTCAAGAACAGAATACTGCGAAGCGCTTTTTAATCATCTGACTTAATTCGGTTTACACATTTGCCCTTCCAACCGCATTGAAATGTCCAATGAAAAAACTTCTGCAAAAGGTTAAGTTGAGTTCAGCGGACAGGAACATAAGAATGATACAATGCGTGGCAGCAAAATGATAGAATAATGACAGAAAAATAATGCATAATTATAGTTACGGTTACTTAAGTAGAAATGAAGCTTGTTGTAGTAAAGCAACAAATACTACACAAATATAATTATTTGTAACAGAAACTTCAGTTATCTTTAAAGAAAATAATACATAATTGAATTTCTTTAAACAATCATGGGCATACGTAGTACGTCCCTCGCACTCACACACTCATTCACGCACACTTCACTTTGTACACTATTTACACTCAGCGGTCCTGCTGTGCGGCAGCATTTTGCACAGTTCCTTGGGCAGCCCGGGAGTGGCGGTCCCTGCCTGAGGACCTGGGCTGAAATTTTTGGAGCGCAATGGGTGGCGAGCCGTCCTTATTTACAGTATTTTCACCCGTTTATGTTTGCGGTGTGTTGGCTCACCTTTTCCAAAGTTATGGGTTAAAGGCTTTGTATGCCGACAAATGCGCGCCCAAATGGAGGAGGCTCTTTTTTCCAATGCCTCGGGGATGGTCGGGATGCGGACTTCTTGATGGAGGGAGTCGTTTGTGGTGCGGATGGGAGCGGATAGGATTTTCCTAAGGAAGAGGTTTTGCAGGGTTTGAAGGTATTTGATGGTTGTTTTGGATGCGTTTGCCCAGGCCACACATGCGTATAGAACCACTGTCAGAATGAACGACTTGTACAAGATAACCTTCGAGCACAGTTTCAGTTGTTTACACCTAAATATGGGGGTGCACTTCTTTAGTCGCTGCCGCCCTTTGTTGGCAATATCTTTTATGTGGGTGCACCAGTTCATTGAACGTGTCAAAGTCACGCCGAGGTATTGGACCTGCTGACAGCAGTGAGTACCTGACCACCTGCCGTTATTTCCATAGCCAAAGGGCGCCGCTTAGAAAATGGATAAGCTGGCATTTATTTGCATTAATTTTAATTTTCCAGTCAATGGAGCCATGAAAGGAAGTGGTCAATATAACGCTGCATCTCTAATAGGCCAAAACGAGGATTTTTATGGTGGTTGTATATTGCAGTGTCGTCGGGGTATATGACCACTTTGCATCTGGCGTCCACGGGGAAGTCGTTGGTAAAGAGTATGTACAATAGCGGAGACATGATGGCCCCTTGCGGGACGCCAGCATGCATGACTGTCTCTTTAGAGGAGGAGCCGCCCACTTGGATGTAGAAGCGTGTGTTTTCTAAAAGGTTGTGCAGCAGTGCTAAGGAATTTTGGAGTCCGGGAAATTTCGGTGCAGTTTGTAAATCAGGCCGTTGTGCCAGCACCGATCAAATGCAGCTTCTACGTCCAGAAATAGTGCCAACGTTGAAGCCCCATTATTAAATTGCTCTATAATATCATCAGTTAATCTTAAGAGTTGTAGATCTGTTGAATGTTGTTTTCGAAAGCAGAATTGAGAGTTGGAAATGTCATCCAGTGAGGAAAGTTTATTTTGGAGTCGAAACAGTATCACCTTTTCGAGCAATCTACCAATTGTAGACAGGAGACTAATGGAGCGGTAGTTTTGAGGCTGCCTGGTACCTTTCCCATGCCTCGGGAGCACTATGACCGTGGTTCGTTTCCAGGTGTCAGGGAAGTAGTTTTGCTGCAAACAGGAGTGGAAATTTTTTGTGAGGTGCACCAGGGCTATTTAAGAAGCCTAGATGGTGCGAAAGTATTTAAATCCTCCGGATCCCCTGATACATATGTCAGAGGGGTCCATTAGTTACGGCGTCTACGTCACAAAGCGAAGTCAGTAGTTGTTCATTAGTGAGTACGGATATTCCGAGCATTCGTCTCAACAATTCTTTAATGGAACGGACCAGCCGCACCCACACAGCACACAGGTGTCGTTGTAGGGAGCCCTCCTCCGCGAAGGAGGGTTCTTCGACTTTTACCTTACCGGGATATGATCCCTTACTGGCATGGAGATTGGTTTTTAACTAACGGATGGTAGGTAGATGGTGGTGATGATGTTTAAGAAATGTTATCGTAGTTGATGGAAGATTAGCATAGAAGCTTCTACAAAGGTGTACGATGCGGTCTGTGAGTTTAGGAAAATGGAGGTTGGTGTGAATATTGTCGTTGGGAATGTACCAGTGGGCATGGGTTGCGGTGCGAAAATAGCGGTTTTGTAGTACTTGTAACTTGTGGAGGTGTGTTCTTGCGGCAACTCCGCAGACTTGGCATGCATATGTTAGTGCAGGTCGCAGAACCTCCTTGTAGAGGAGGATCTTGTTCCTCAGCACCATTGTTGACTTTCTGTTATATAGTGCGTACAACATTGCCATCTTTCTACTGACTTTGTTTTCCAGTGCTGTGATGTGGGCCTTCCATGTTAGCTTCATATCTAGGGTGACCCTTAGATAAGTTACTGTGTTGGACCATGGAACCTCTTCTCCTGCTAGCCGGAGATTGGGGACATCTTGAAAATTTCGCCTGGTAAAAGTAACAGCCTGGGACTTGGAAGCGTTTACCTTTAGACGCCAGGTGATAAACCAAGTGAATAGCATATCAGCATATAACTGTGCCCGTTTCACCGCATATGTGTGATGTTTAGAAGTGGCCGTCAGAGCTGTGTCGTCTGCAAACATATATCAGTTGCAGCCTCTATAGGTAGGAAGAGTGTTGATGTACACAAGGGATAACAGGAGCCCAAGGACACTGCCTTGGGGTACCCCTGCGTTGATGGCATAACGTTGAGAGATGATGTCGTCCCTAGCAACGATGAAGGATCGGTTTTTTAGGTAGCTGTGGATTAGATGGATTAAGTAGGAAAGGATGTCGTAGTGCATTAGGCGATAAAGGAGGCCTTCATGCCATACAGAGTAGAAGGCTTTGGAAATATCAAGGAACAGAGCTGCAACGTAGTGACATTTGTTGAATGCTCTGACCACTTCGTCCACTATTCGGAGGAGCTGGTGAGTTGTTGAGCGATGACGCCGGAATCCAAATTGCTCTAGTCGTAGCACATGATGACGGTCCGGCAGTTCTTGTAGACGCTTTTGGAGAACTTTTTCAAACAGCTTTCTGATGGCTGGGAGAAGACTAATTGGCCGATGACAATTAAGCTACCAGCCGTTCCCACCATCTTCCCCAGCAACTAGTAGTAGGGGGATTGAACTTCCACTCTATATGTTAGAACCTAGACTGTTGTTGAAGTTTTTGGAGATCTAGGCATTTTAATTTATTGGAAGCTCCAATAAAATTAGCACAATTTTCAGAGTAGGTAATGGATGGAATAGTAAAGTGATAATAAAGAATTATAATAAAGACATTAAGTAATAAATAAAGATAACAATGATACTAAAACTGGAAAAAATGAGACCTTTCTTACTTAATGACGAAACTAGTTCGAAATAGTGTCCCTAGTTGGTCATCTGACTGATGCTGCTTCATCAGAAAGCTTTCCAAAACAATTGTCGATACATGAGGACTATTTGAAGTTTGCACTGGGGTTTTGCTTTTTTAGTTGTCGATAAACTTTATTGTATCCAAGTACGTTATCGTACCTATAGTTGTGAGCAAGTGTAATGTTACATCACTTGAAGCGTGTGTTAGTATGTTGTTCAATTAGAGTCCTACATCAGTTACATTTAAATATTAACAAGCATATTATATTATAATCATAAACCAAAAAACACTTTGTCATACATGCACAACACATGAAATTAAACGAGCAGGTCGTGTGTCATTTTCGTTTTCTTCCTGTACTTGGTGGCTGTGGAGGAAGGTTTAGGAAAATGTCTTGTATTTCATTCCGGTTGCATGGTCCTAGTGACTGGCTGCAGTGGATTTGAGGGTCCAGGCGCCAGGAGTGGCCGTGTTGAGTTTGGAGCCTTAAGAAGTGGTGTGTTGGGCCTCTTAGGGGCGGCTTTGGCCCAAAACTTGCCGGTAAGCGATGCGGGCGGCTCCCCTCCTCTGTCGGTACTGGCAGCGCGGCGGGAGTCAGCGCCCGATAGGTGGCAGGTGAGGGCTGCAGCGGCTTTGGTGTCTGGCTGGTCTTTCTCCGTGCTGCGGTGTTCTTTTCGCCCATACCGCTGCGAGGCTTTTAGCAGGTGATGTTAGCTCCTCGCAGTCTTCGGCGAGAGTGAGCCGAGGGTGTCGACCCAGACTGGCTCTTTTCCTTCTGAAGTTTTAAACATAGCTTAATTTCAGATTTAGTATCTTAATATTTAAATTAAACGCATTGATATTTTAAGCAAAATTGTCCCTAGTAGCTTAAAGGTGAAAGTAACTAAACAGAATACTTCAAATTAAAAACTAATAATTACGTAAAAGGTGGAGCTAGTTGCAGTGAAGCAACAAATACTACACAAATATAATTATTTGTAAAAGAAGCTTCAATTATCTTCAAAGAAAATTTACACTTCATTTAGACATTTTCACTTAAAGTTAAATGAAATGAAATGTGTAATGTTTAACGCCCGCTTTCACTACATACGGCACCGCAGGTGGTTTGAAGTTAAAGATTTAATGGTAACGTCCATAAGTGAAATTACTTACATGTTTCTTTAGGAGCGCCCATTAGTAGATCATCTTCCTTTGGATCACATGAACAAACAGATTCAATTACTATTGGAAGAGAATTTGTAAACGTATTATTGTGCTCTGAGCTTTTTGATTCGGCATTACTTGAATAATAACTGTTGTCAAATGTAACATCATCAGTGATGTCTGCGGAGGATTGATTTGATTGCTTTTCTATGCTTATAAAAGAAGAAGCTTCATTTCCTTTGGAAAAAACTCTATCAAACTTTCCATGGAATGTGCTAGTTTGAGCTTGATCACCATCTTCAACAGATAAATTATCCAATGCAGATTTTTGTTCAGCCCCCTTATAATGCAATATTTCTTCATGTTTTTCTAAATATTCTGGGTTGATGGTACTGGCAGCGTGGCGGGAGTCAGCGCCCGGGAGGTGGCAGGTGAGGGCTGCAGCGGCTTTGGTGGCCGTATGGTCCTCGTGCGGCGATGTTGTTTTTGCCCATACTGCTGCGAGGCTTTTAGGAGGTGATGTTAACTCCTCGCAGTCTTCGGCGAGAGTGAGTCGAGGGTGTCCACCCAGACTGGCTCTTTTTCTTCTGAAGTTTTAAACATAGTTTACTTTCAGATTTAGTATCGTAATAATTAAATTAAACGCATTAATATTTTAAGCAAAACTGTCCCTAGTAACTTAAAGGTGAACGCAACTAAACAGAATACTTCAAATTAAAAACTAATAATTACGTAAAATGTGTAGCTATTTGCAGTGAAACAACAAATACTACACAAATATTGTGACGACCTAATCTAACTTTGTGAGTAATTAAGGAACACGAGGTCAGGTCGAACACTCAGGAGCAAACGCTCAGAGCAGGACTACATGCTTTAGCGAGAGGGTAGGATCTTTTCTATAATGGTTTATTGGTAAAAACGTCGGGTAAAGCTAATTAAAAGTTGAATTCACTTAATAAGAATATTTACTACAACAAACAGATTTACAAAGGCGGTCATAACGGCCGTTTACCTGTCCAGAAATGGAGCTGCCTACTAAATCATCCTACTCCATCAGCTGGCAGTTTCAGAGAGATCATCTATCGCTTAAAGATTATTCATCTAGTCATAAAGGAGGGAAGGGAGTGACGTCACACCTACTACTTGAGTCACCAGGGAGTAATTAATACAGTCATTTGTGACATCTCTCCCTCGCTTCCCGAAAGATCAATGGATACATTGATCTCTAAAATAATATTACCTTAATGTTGAAATAGGGTTACATTACATTTAGACTGATATAATCTTGTTTTTTCATTGTTAAAAAACATTTGTTTTGTTCGCAAATTTAAATTTCAAATGTATGTTGTCTCTAAAACAATATAAAACATCATGCCACTTTCTTGAAAATAAGACTAACATCTCCATTATTTGGATTCATATGAATTTAAAAACGAAAAGAATTATTATTTTTTTTTAAAAAAAAAGCACTGACTATAACCGTGGAGTCCCCAGTATACAATTGTTAGGTAGTTTCGCCACAAAATATAAAAAAACTCACTGTCACAACAGAATTCCACTGAATTAGATGCACCAATAAACATTTGTTTTCTTTTCCTTTGAAGCACTACTCACTGCAGATCTCTGTTGTAATTAGGGGAAACATTTCCCACACACGGTTACAGTACGTAAGGTCGTGTCGGCCCTTGCTCGGCTAACACATATTATGAGTCTACTAGAACCTGTGGTGAGGGGAAGACACCTCCCCCACCAGACCATTGTGAGTGTGCTGTAGAGGATGACCATACATGGTGCAAAGGTTGCTAGCAAACCTGCCAGGAATTTGAGGGGTTGTTGTAGTTGCAGTATATATTGGCTAGATGTGTTATAGCTGGCGCTCCCTAGGATATTCAACTAAGCAAACTGGAACAATTTTACAAGAATATCAGAGACAAAAAAGTAGTTGAAAGTGACATACAAATTGAGTAGATAACATTAAATAATATACAAAACATTAAAAAAATAAGCTGTGATTACAAATACAATACATCAAAGTTTTTGAATAAATGAACCCAAAATTACAATAAAGAACAGCAATATGTATGTGCCATATTACCAATATGAAAGCGATGTGTGTTGCCACAAATAAATCTAATTAAGGGTACCCTTGAAAAGAAAAAAAAATGACTTACAAAAGTTTAAGATTTTAGAAATTACAAGCAGGGTTTCATATTTTTGTTGAAGACAAAAGAATTGACAATACAAAACATTTGATAATCAAGTGTATTGCAAAACACTTTCACATTTGAGAAAAAAAATTCTTTGAAATACAGACATTAACGCAATATTTGGAGGTAATATATTGAAAAGGTTACAACTGTAAGATGAACACTCTATTCTATTAAAATTACAATATTTACAAAGGCGGCCATAACGGACGTTTACCTGTCCAGAAGTGGAGCTGCCTACAAAATCATCCTACTCCATCAGCTGGCAGTTTCAGAGAGAGCGTCTCATGCTTAAAGAGTATTCATCTAGTCATAAAGGAGGGGAGGGAGTGACGTCAAACCTACTACTTGAGTCACCAGAGAGTAATTAATACAGTCGTTTGTGACAATATAATTATTTGTAACAGGAGCTCCACTTATATTTAAAGAAAATTTATATTTCATTTAGACATTTTTACTTGAAGTTGAAGGTTTAATGATAACGTCCATAAGTGAAATTACTTACAGGTTTAGCCGGTTGTGAAATAATACACCTTTAATAACACCGAATAACACTACTAAAAGATTCGTTCACCGTCTCCTGTAATCAACTCTCTATTTTCATCTTCTGCACTCTCCTGACTTTTATGGGTATTCTGTACAGATTTCGGAGGTGTCTGAAAATTAGATTCCAACTCTGGCTGACTGCTTGACTATTAGCTTCCTGATGCACTGCATTCCATGAAAATCTTTTCACTTGCTCTGCCATTTCTATACTTTCTCTTTGAGCCTCAGCACATGGAAACTGTTTATCTGCATTTCTAAGCAGATAATATGTTCCCACACATTGTTTCTGAATTTGGCACATCATAATAACATAATTAAATCTGCTTATATTAACGCTGTTAGTAGCATATAGGGTCACGTCAGTCAGTAGTCTGTAGATATTCGGCAGCGCAGATAGCCACCACACAGCCGCAGGTCACCATACTCTTTTGTAGCCACGGAAGACTTTGGCGGCCTGTTACGGAAAGCCAAGCTGCGCTCATGTCAGGACGAATGATGTGCTCCGTGACATAAAAGATCTTCCGGTGCCGTGGAGAACCTCCTGCCGTGCATCCCGCCAGGAAGAGGTACTTTTGGCTCGGTTGCGCGTTGGCCACTGCTTTTTTACTCATTCATTTTTATTAAGTGGAAGGCCTGTTCCAGTTTGCCCGCTTTGTGATGCAGCCCTTTCGGTCAGGCATGTCCTGCTAGAATGTCTTCGCATGTCTCTCCGGCTTGGCAGAGATCCTAGCGGACAACGAGAAAGTAGTGGCAACAGTTTTAATTGTTTTTTAAATGTCCGTTTTATGATTTAATTACCAGCCATTTAGTCATTTTAATCTTTTTACGGTTTTTAGATTTTATACTTTGCCCTACCATCTTAAGAAGCTATAAATATATTTATTAAAACAATTTTTAAGCCAAAATTCATTACAACTTTAAATCCACATAATTTATTTATAAACTTGAGTACCTTTACTAGCTGGGCTGAGTAATTGATACATACACGGAATTTGGTGGAGGTATGTACTGTAACAGGCTGTACCTACATATTTTATGACCCGGATGCATACGTATGCCTTTATGTGCGAAAATATAATACAGCATCAATAAAATGCTTCACATGACCAACATTCCAAAAGCACCACTTAATCAATCTATACATACTTCGTACTTAATAAATAGCGTAATAATGTAACATATTTGTTTAAATTTATTTTATTACGTTACCTATCACCACGTGGAATGGTTTTAGAGGGTCTTTATTAATTTTTATGAAATCTTCGCCTTAATATTAAGGTTGTATACTCCTCCACAAGAGAGTAAGTCTCCGAGGGGCGAGACGCAAGGGGGTTGGCGATGGTTCGCACACCCTCCCTTTGTGACACCCCCTGTCAGTAGAGTTACAGACCATTCAAAAGCATTCTGACGGCTTCTAATTTTGTGAATGAATCTTCTAGGTTTTAATGTACAGAGTGAATAGGGCGCATGTTTTTAACGGCCTGCTCTTTGTGTAGCAGGCGTTCCCTGCCACACACATTCGCTGTCCTTGTCCCACAGCACATTCCTTACAGATACCTTATTTGTGTTGCTATACTATACTCTATTAATTCAATCACATTTATCTAAAATTAAAATCCTATTACCCTTATCCGCTCCAGTGAAAAGTAAATCTTTTGCAATTAATGACTTAGTAAAGTGTTCATTATTATTTGTCTTAGAATGTTACTGATCCAAAGTTTGTAACATTTTTGTACATTGAAATTTAATCAATGATTTATTTTTTCACTTAAATCTTAAATATATATTTATATATCCATGCGGATATAGGTAAAAGCTCCGTACGAGTAAAATATATTGCATTTTCTTCTCTTGGGATAAGATTTTCTGTTGTTTTATTCTGATGTTTGGGTGAACTATTTAGACAAATATCCCTGTTTCCAAATGAAGCACAAGGTGTAAAGTAAATCCAGTAGTACATGTTCATGCTCAGGTACCTGAGATGCTGCAGGTACATGGCACGTCATCAAAGAATAATACCTGGCAGATCAATGACTTTGCTGATATTATGGTGGAGAGTGTCAGTATCAATATTAGTGACTGTTCGTCGAATGACGGAAACTCTGATTCAGACATGGATCTGCAGTCCTTGCCAGAATGCAAAGTGAATTAACTAAGTTAGTGCTGTTTCATTTGTTATTTTAGACTAATATACCTACGAATTTTTATATTGTTATCTCTTAATATACATCTTTGTGTATAATTCACATGATGTGAGCGGCCTATGTCTTGCACTAATGGGTTGGTGTTTTCTTTATAAAAGCTTAGCTGCATGGTATAACCATAGGACAAATAATGAGGGAGGTGCTTTTGTACACATTCAGTTATAGCCTGGCGGAAGGATATACAAACGTGATTTGTTTATATCTGCTCCAGATCTAGGTAACCAGAGTACAGTAGCATTACTATTAGTAGCATCATTGGGTTTACTTTTTGTCAGCCCTTAGCTGCAGCATGTTTATACGGATATCTGTCTACGCAGCTTATTTTGTGAAAACTCTATTACTAGGTAATCACCAACAAAAATGTCAAAATTCAATAAATTTAAACTTTAAACCTCAGATGCTAGAACAATAATGTTTAATACTGTTTATTGGCACAAATAAAAACGTAAATTAAAATTTAATGCCCACATGTTAAGCAATTTTAGGGTTCGAATTGTTATTAATTGTTAAAAAAATTTTAATTGTTTTTGCTATACGCACAATATTCTTTAGAGAGTGAACCAGAACAGAAAAGACCTTGACCGGTAAATCAGTTTGTGGAGCACCTGCCTGATGTGTTAGAGGTCAAGAGTTCCATTCCGGCAGTGTGTTTGGCGGTTGTTCTCCTACCAAGATAATTCCTTATCCCGCAGAGTCTGCAAGTATGAATTAGAGTACGAATGTATGTGTGATCTAATGATTAAAACCCAACGAATACGAATTAACACCTTTGATATGTTCCAAATTAGAACGGCCTCCGATATGGTAATTGCAGCTAAAGGAGTGTATTAAATGAAACAAATAAAAAAGAACAAAAGAGGTCAAATTCAAAGTCAGTAATTACCCTTGAAGTGCTATGGCTCATGCGTGAGCTCATCAGGACTGAGAATGGGCCACCCAGGTTTAACCGTGCTCAGAATAAATCGCCTGGGTACCTTTATGTTATAATTACATAAGCGTTTGTTGTAACAATGATGGTGAGAGGTGGCTTGTGTCTTTGCTATTAACATCGAGATGTGCACCAATCCAAGGGTGACCATGCCGGATGCTGCTTCGTTTGGCCGGCCCCTTGCTAGACAGTCAAATAGACAAGTAGCAGCAGGCGAGAGGTCGAAAGAATATAAGTGTAACTGGATTGGGTTTGGCTAAGTATCACATTCCGGAGGTTTACGAATGTACAGTATGTGTGCAACTATATCGATATTATGCACAAACGTATAAAAATGATCTAATACACATTAATTAAAACAAGTTTGAATCGCACAAAGGAAAGAGTACCAACCACTGGTTTATAATGGCGTTACTATATATCCTTGAGCATAAGCGTTTATAATGTAAGTAAGATAATGTAGAGTACTCTATATTCATTGGGCTCAAACAATAGCAGTCTGTAACTATTAGCAAGTTGTCGATGGGTTCTTAAATCCCACTTACTCATTCACTTTACATAAAGCACTAATATACGTGATGCCACTACACTTGTACACTGCTGAGAAGCAACACAAAAATTTCACATCCTTCGACTTATATTGTGGCTTGAGCACATTTACCTTATCCATGTGTATTTGGGGTCTGGAAATTATGTTAGTAGTTCCTTCATATACTTTAACACCACCATATATTTCCGTAATGTTAGGATTTGTGGCTAGGTATATATGGTATTGCTCTCTTTATGTATTGTACACAAATAGGTAGCAGGCAAAATCTCTCCTAAGGAAGACAGCTACACACAAGAAATGACCAACTCTGTCCATCGCAGCTCCAGGTGTATCCAGGCCAACGACGTAGAAGCTTGGAAAATTGAAGTACCTCAACGATAACCTCTGTGTATCGAGACTTTTTTCATACAGGATGATGGAGAAAAGAGGCCTCTTTCTCTAAAGGACAAGTAGAGATCTATGCATGGGTAACAAGGTATAAACCGCCAACATAGCAAAGGACAGCAGATGAGGCCATGGTTTCAAAATTGATTTTGAGAACCATCAATGGTTTGGTGCAATCATTAGCTGCACGTAATTTATGATAAAGGTAAGCAAAAAGTGCTATTTAATGTGCCAAACATTCTAATATAAATAGATAAGTAGTGCTGGTTATACATACTATAATGTTCTTTATATTTTGTTGTTGTTTTCAAATGCTAGGCTTTGGCAATGAAGCCATTAGCTCTCTTATTCTCCAATATTTCTGTGTGATGGGTCCGGCAGGGAGGGCTTCACAGGTTAAAAGATGTTCTTCAGTCATTTCCTCTTCTTTGTTCCACAGAGGATAATTTGGAATTGTATAAATTCCTATTGTGTGTGTTTGGCCAAATAATCATGTTCAGTATATAATCTAAAATTTGCTACTGCAGCTCTACGTGGAAAGTCTGGAATAATTTATGGATTTTTAATTAAAATATTCCATTTTTGATCTTTGGCTTAGTTAGATATTGATTGGTTTTGCTTGTTTTAATATTTGCTTTTGATTAATACTTTATGGATGTAAAGGGAAGGTTTTAACTTTTGTTCTGAATTAAATCTGCACCTTTTTGGCAAGAAAATCAACAGATTCATTTCCAGCTGAGACATTCTTTAATTTAGATTGACCTCATTTTATATGAACTTATTGCAAATAATGCTGCTTTAGAACTGGCCGCGCCTGGCTCTCACCAAGGCGGCCCGAGTTCGATCCCATTCGACCGCAAAGTGAGATTTGTTGTGGACAACATGGCGCTGGGGCGAGTTTTCTCCGGGAACTCCGGTTTTTCCCGCCATCTCATTCCACCGGTGCTCCATCTTCATCTCATGTATCATCAGTGTCATCGCCTGCGGTGCCGTATGTAGTAAAAGCGGGCGATAAACACTCCACATTGCTGCTTTAGAATCAGAAAGTATGACAGCATTTTTGAACTTATCTGTTCTGTATAGGTGTTATAGTGAAATGTGAATAGCCGTTACTTCTGCATCAAAATTTGTTGTGTGGTATCCTGCTGGTTGCTAGAATGAGAACAGTCCACACTGAACACCTGCTCCCAAGTTGATGTCCAGCTTAGATCCACCTGTGTAGGTATTGTGAATTTGTGGGCTCGTGAAATGAAAAGTCCAATTGCACCACTCAAAAATCTTCTCTATTTCCACCGACTTATAGTTGAACACTTGTCAATTACACTGAATTACGTAATGCACACAATTACGATTCACCAGTTCGTCCGTTAAAGTTCCACTTGCACTCGCGATTACGTAAACCCCTCCGACGCAGTCTTCAGGTCCGTTCACTAGCTCGTCAAGCACTGACTGACTCGATTCGCTCGCTCGCTCGTGCTGGCTGGCTGTATACAGCCAGAAGGTTTTTGCTGCGTGCCCACCCATTAAGGGTTTTACCGCAGGTAGGATTTTTATTGAAAGATGCAGGACGAAGGTGATGTAGGTTTTTGATTGGGAGTTAATTTTGAGGTTACCAAAGTCCCTTCGGGTTGAAGGGGAGGATGCAGTACTTAGCACCCAATTTTTGTTGTTTTGTTTTAAATTTTTAGATTTTAGTTGGGGAGAAATTTAGATGCCAAACAGCTTGGAAGATTTATGAGGAGCTCAGCTTTAGCTGCTGATAGGGTTAGCTCCTGGGTTATCTAGGGTGCCCGCATGCCATACGGAGAACCCGATGCGGTCTAGATTGGCGTCTAGTGGGGTCATAATTACCCAATGATCTGACAAGGGCGCTTCTAAGTGATGGCAAACTTGCATATAATTTTGATGCCCGGCGCCTAATTTCATCATCCACGTATGGAAGACCCGATGCTTCGTGGAGCAACCTGGTAGGGAAATAACGTCCCACAGAATAGATAGACCGCAGTCCCCTATTCTGTGCACGTTGAAGCCATGCTAAACAGCTGACTGCTGCCATGCCCCAGATCTCGCAGGCATATAACATCACCGGGATTACAAGCGCTCGGAAGAGGTACAACTTCATGCGGACTGGCATCGAGGTCGACCCTAGCATTGGGTACAGGGAAGCAATTGCTCCCTGTACCTTCGCCGAAAGGTCTCTGATGTGTCGGCGAAAAGTTAGACCCCTGTCCAAGTTTACTCCTAGGTACTGGACAGAGTTAGACCACTCTATCCTTCGACCTCGGTAGCTGAACTTGGGGCAGTCTGCGGGGGTGTGGCGCTTTGTAAAAAGTATGGCGTGGCTTTTTTCCGGATTTACGGACATCCGCCAAAGCCGGCACCACTGTTGTGTTAGGCGGAGATGTCTTTGAATGGGATTGAAGGCTCTGAGGATGTGTTTGTCCTTGGAGAACAGAAACAAGTCGTCAGCGTATTGTGCCATTACGACTCGTGGTTCTGTGGGAAATCTGCCGTAAAGACGTTGAAGAGGGTGGGGGATAGCACAGAGCCTTCGGGGACTCCGCCTCTCACTGGCCTTAGTGTTGATGTTTTCCCCGCGACTGAGACTTTAAATGTGCGGTGTCGCAAGAAGCGGTGTAAGATGTTGATCATTTGTGTTAGGAGCCCCATATGGATAATTTTGTATAGGAGTCCGGCATGCCATGTCGTTGAGAAGGCCTTCTCGACGTCCAGCGAAACTGCGGCCGTGAAGGCGCCTTCCTGGAAACCCAGGGCGGCGGTCTCCACCACACGCAGCAACTGCTGAACTGTCGAGTGCCCAGGACGAAAACCAAACTGGTGGTCAGGAATGGCTTGAATGTCTACCAGTATTGGAGACAAGCGAGCAAGAATTAGCCTCTCGAGAACTTTCGAAAGGGTGGAAAGGAGGCTAATGGACCGGTAGCTGCAAGGGTGTACCGGGTTCCTCCCAGGTTTCAATATGCAAATCACCCGGGCCTCTCTCCACTCTCGTGGAAAGTACCCAAGGGCGAGGCACATATTGAAAATGCTAGTCAGGAAGAGAACCGCATTGAAGGGAAGATGGTGGAGCATTAGGGGAGTCAGCCCGTCCGGCCCCCCGCCTTCTTTGGTTTGAGACGTTGGAGTGCACCTTGGACTTCGCTAGGTCGGATGGTAAGGAGTCTCTCCGCATCCTCAGGAGGGTGACGTAAGAAACGACGCACCTCCCGACGGACGTGTTCAGAAAAGTTGTCGTCCTGGGGGTCATCTCTGGGACACATAGTGCGCTCAAGATAGTCAGCGAAAGCGTTGGCTTTGGCTTGGGATTCCTAGGCCAGGCCCTGGGTGCCGTGAATGGGAGAGGTGTACTGACCTCTGTGTTTTCTGAGGGCTTTGGCTATCCTCTACACGTCGCCATCCTCCACGCGCAACCTGGCCATTTTGTCCTCCCACGTTTGCACCTTGTGCTCGCATAGACGGACACTGACCTCTCGACGTAAACGTCTTAGGAGCGCTCGATTATGTGGCGTGCGGTGATGTTGGCATAATCTCCGTGCTGCCCAGGATCGCCGGATTAGAAGAAGCATGTCCAAAGGGAGCACATCGGGATGAAGTGGAGCCGGAGCATGGACTGTCAGATTATAGGCGGTCCGCTTCACGATGGAAGTGAAGCATGAGACGGCGTTATCCAGGGTAGGGATATTTGTGATTTTGGGATTTGGCGGGATGGAAGTGCGGAGGCAGTTCCTGACGCCTTCCCAGTCAACCTCTCGCGTTTGAAGCGAGATGTCGTGACTGGCAACCCTTGTGTTGATCTCTGTCAACACTGGATTGTGATCTGAATGTAATGCATTTAATGATGTGAGTGTGAGATGTAATGGTAGATGTTTTGTGATTGCGAAGTCTATGACTGAGGGCAGTCCTCCTCGCGGGTAATGTGTGGGTTGCCAGGGACCCTGTACTTGAAGTTGAGGGTCCGCAACTATAAGGCGAATGATTTCATTGCCTCTTGCATCCGCCCGACGACCGCAATGCCAACGTTGATATTTAGCATTAAAATCGCCGGCCATGATAGCACAGGGATATAGGGCTAGGATGGATAGATAGTCATTGGGTACAAACTGTCGGTTTGGTGGATGGTACACAGACCACCATGGCCTCTAGGGTTTATAGAGGTGGGAGCTGGATGGGCTGATGGACCACATTTTGCCTCACCAAGATTACAGTTCCGCCCCCTGGGCGTCCCTGGTGATCCGTACGATGGCAGATGTAGCCCGGAAGACGGAATCGGGAGTCTGGTCCGAGATGCGTTTCGTTGACTAGGATGACGTCTAGGGCATTGTCTCAGGCAAATTGAAGCAGCTCGCTCCCCTGACCTGCTAGGCCGCACGCATTCCAAAATGCGAATCGAAACGAGGTACGTGACCTAGTTCGATGCGCCATCTCGGAGCTGTTGCGTGCCTGCGGTCAGGAGGGCCATCGCCTTCATTGCCACCAGCATCTTGCTGGCCGGATCTGTAACTGAGAAGAACTTCACAACGAGCTCACAGATTTTCTGTCCATGTGTCTGCAACAACTGCTGCAGCCACTTGAACACATCCGTGAGATCGAGTGTAGCTGTCATGGGAGCGGTGTTTGTATGGGCGACTTGGTTGTGAGGAGAGGGTGATCTGGAACGAATGGGTGCAGGTCTTCCTCCCGCCCTTTCATCCCTAAGCTCTCTAGGAGGCATGGGCTCACCATGGTTCTCCTGTACAGCAGGATTTTTGAGCTCCCGAGGAAGCCTCCCTCCATTCCTACCATTGTTGGTGGTGCGATTTTGAGCTGGGGCCCGCTTTTGTTTGCGTGGCTGTGTGGGAGCGTTGTGTGTCTCCCGTGACGTTTTAGGTCCATCAGAGGCCCCTTGTGCTACTTGAGCGTAAGTTCTGGGCCTATCGGCATCCCGGCGAGTCGTGGGCACACTGGTGCTGGTTGAGGGGACCGGTCTTGGGTCCGCCCCCGCTGGTGAGGTCCTCTGCCCTTGCTGCTGTCTCACTGAGGGCTTATTCGCTGCTATAACTGCCTTTCTGGCTGGACAGCCGCCGTAACAAGCCACATGTGCTCCCTTGCAGTTAGCACAAGTGGGCACATCTGTGGGTGACCTTGGACAAACTTCCTTGTCGTGGGCTCCACTACACCTCAAGCAGCGCGGTGTCCTCTTACAGAACTGGCTAGAGTAGTTGAATCCCAGGCAGCGATGGCATTGAGGGGGACCGCCAGAGCTCCTCACTGGCTCAATCCTATACTGAGGTAGCAGATGGTTGTGACACCATCTAGCTTCCCCTCCGGATCGTTGGCCCATTCCACTATCACGAGGAAGAGTGGGATTGGGACAGGGCCTGGCTGACCCTGTGGAGCTGGTTTGGTCATCTGCCGGACCAAGCGGGGCTGAATGCCCTGGTGGTTAAGGTCGTCAATTATGTCACCCACCGGTGTGTCCGCTGGTAGGCCTCTTATGACCCTCTTAACGTCCCGGCTCTTGTCTAGGCCGAAGGTGAAGTAAGGGATGGACTTCCTGTCCAGTGCCCTTAGAATTAGCTGATAGTCTTCGGATTTACTCGCCTGGAAGACATTTCGGCTCTTCCTCCTGGTGACCCTGCATGACACCGACAGGATTGGCATGACCTACTTTAGAAAGCCTAACAAGCCCCGGAAGTCATCCACGATCACAGGAGGAATGTGCCTCCTTGGTGCCCCAGAACGACTGGACGTGCCAGTTGTCTCCAGGTGAGGGGCTTTTCTCTCCCTTCGCCGGTTGGTCACGGTGCGAAACTCAGCCTCATCAACATCTGTAGAGATGTTCGATGAGCTGTGTTCCCCATCGGAGTCATCCATCCTGGAGGATGAATTTCTTGGAACCGCAGTTCCGTCGGTGAAATACTCCTCGTAAGAGGAGGATTTGTCTGAGGGCTCGCCCTCTGAAACTTTGCGTACTCGCTGTGGTATTTCGCGGGAAGGGCCCTTGTCAGTTTGCTGTTTGGCGACAGCTAACCTTTTGGCCTTGCCATTTACGCCCTCTCCTGGCTTTCGGCGAGGCCGTTTGCTTCCTGCAGTCACGGTTGGAGCCCCGACAGCAGGGTGGGTGATTCCAGTGCTAGTACTGGGGATGGCTTCCATTTCTGGAAGACTGGTTGGTGTGGAAGGGTGGAGTTAGTCACCTATTTTGGGCATTTTGCCCTGCACCGAAGTGCAGTGCACAGCTAACCTTGACTGTATACTTACCAGTCAGCACAGGTTTTCTAAAAAGCGTGAGGTACAGAGGGCCGGACCCGAATGCGCCTTATAAAACCGTCTTTTTTGACGTTGGCTTAGGCCATGTACCTCGCCTCGCTGATGTGGAGCTGGCCGGCTGTTTTCTCGGAGGTTGTCGCTCGCACGCTGCTGTTGCCTTCCGCTGGAGACGATGTCCCGAAATGGCAAAACGTCGAATGCCCCTCTTCTGAGGAGGAGGTTCACCTTCAACGACACCACTGTGCTGTGATTTAGCGATATTGCCGGGAGCTTCCCTAAGGTCCCTCCCGATGTGGCAATTCGCTGACTCCGAAGTTCTGGATTCGCTGGCAACTCCAAATCTCGAAGGCGATGTTTACTCTACGACGTCTCGAAGCAGAGAGAGTCCGAGTCCTGACTCGATTCACTCACTGCAGCCCTTTTAATAGGAATATCACAGTCTTCTAGAAGTCTCTGGTTTCCGTGAATCCACGTGAAGGTTCCAGATGGCAGTGGGAGGGGGAAAAGAGGCTGCCAGCGACAAATGACATTTCCCTAATCATCCTCCTCAGTTAGTAACAGAGACTAATGGGGTGGGTGTGGCGCGGCCTCTGATCCCTTACTCAGCTGTCGTTTGTTGTGCTTCCCGATAATTGGGTGACAATATGTAACCATACTTCAGGTGGGTATCTGTTGTTCACAGTTTCTAATGCTAATGCTTTTAGTACAGGTTTGGAAGTTTGATATTTTGTGACTATTTGTTCTAAATCTAATTGAATACTAATTGGACAGTGGTTTTTCTTTGATTAAAATGTTTTCTTTAGAATTAGGAAGATTCAGATCTGTGTTTAATTCCATTACTTTATGTAGGAAAATTGATTGTGTTTTCATCTCGATGTGTTGTAGTAATGTTTTCTCCTATTTTGTTGTTTTAATCGCAACATTTTTTTAAGTTGTATTAGTGCCTGCCCCTATAAAGTTTGATGTATTGGATAGTTCTAAGTTAAGGCTTGCATTACCGTGATTGGAGTTGATTTTGCTGCACCGGTTATTTGTCGCAGGGCCTTATTTTGGCATAATTCTAGATGATTTATGTTAGAACTGATTTATGCTACTTAAAACATATTCTTTATATTTGAATCTGCTATATTGTGTGAGGTTTTACTCAATACTTTGGCTGTTATTGCCTGGCTTTTGAAGAAAAGGGATTTGTCGATAGTACGATAACGTGTTTGATCTGGCTAGAACTTTATCTCCCACCATTGGTTTCCAGTGATTCCTGAATTGCCTTTTCTCAGTTGACCTATTCCTTGGACCTTCAAAGGTATTCATGCTATTTTGACTTTCAGAATTTTGGTATCGTGAATAATTGTTTTTGGAAAACCTGGAATTATTGCTTCCGACTACAGTTCTGTGTGTAATTCTATAGAAGAAAATCAGATTTTGATTTTGACGGTACTCTTTTAGAATTCTTTCAGTTAAAGTTAGCTGTAGGATCCACGATAACCGTTTCTCATAAGCGAGAGTTGTCTTTTTATACTTTACGTTCTCCAACGCTAAGTCATTTCAGACGATGAATGAAATGGGTGAAATGGTGCTCAAATGAGTCCGGGGTCCATGAAGCTTTGAGTTCCCTGACAAACGTCTTTCAGAATAGGGGAAAACCCCGGAAAAACCTTATCCAGGTAACTCACCCTGACCGAGATTCGAACTCGGGACCTCATGAAAGTGAGGCAGACACGCTACCATCTACACTACCGAGGGCGGCATGAGCGAGAATGTCAAATACCAACAACTAAACAGAACGCAGGCTAGTAAGTAATTACTACCCATTTTTAACCTGCTTCAGTATATTTAAATACAAAGCTAGTGTATGGATACAATTAGTTTTTAAATGGTTATACAGATATGTTTTTCACTGAAGGAAAGTTGTATCTGGAGGAGGGGTGTAAGTAGTATATCATGATGATGCATTTTATCTCTTAACATAAGTGACATTCACAGCTATACGGATGCACCGCTGGTATTTTCATTGAATTAGAAACATAAGTAATTCATAACCTATAATTAACTTTAAACTGAACTTTTGGAACTTTTGCGTTCTAAATATAAAATGAGTGGGGATAACGAGGTTTCAAAGCTGAAGGCTCTAACCCATCTGGTTCGCTACAGGCCTGAACTCTTCCCATTTGAAACACATAATGGTGGTTGGTTGGTTGGTTGGTTGGTTGGTTGGTTGCTAATGCTCATGGAGTTGGAGAATTTCCATTTTCCTTCGGGCCTCCCTATAACGTGTGACTAGTTGTGCTGTGAGTTCTCCATCTGTTTTTGTCAGGGCACTGCACTGGAGCAGATGATCTCCGTCCAACAATGAGTTCGGGTCCCTACACAGTGTACAGGTCGGGGATACAAAAATATTAAACATGTGTAGATGCGCGGCCAGACAGTCGTGGCCAGTAATCAGTCGGAAGATGGCAACAGCACTGCTTCTTGGGTAGTCTGGGATGGGATTTTTACTTCCTTGTAGAATTTTCCATTGCTTTTTGGTACTTTTTTCTTTGCATTTTTCTTTCCAGAATAAGGTGATTTTATTGTTTATATGTACTTTTGATGTGTGGAATGAGGTTGTCTGTTGGCAGCATTGTTTTATTTGTGTTCATTTTTTGCCAAGGAATCTGCTATTTCATTGCCTGTAATTCCACAGTGGGATGCAATCCAATGGAAGTGTATTTATTTTTTTAGACCTCGTAATATTCGTAATGAACTGAAAATTTAAAGTATTCCATTGTTGTTAGGGTACAGTGATGGTAGGTCTTGAACTGCTGATTTAGAATCGCTGCTTTAGAGAAAGAGTTCACATGGTTGAAGAACTGTTCCAGCGAGGTGTTGATTGCTTCTAATTCTCCATCATAGTGGGTTGCTAGTGTGTCCAAACAGATGAAAATATTGAATATTTTACATATTCAATTGAAATTGTTTTTATATTGAAACACATAATAGGGTTAACATGTTATTCTCTAGATTCGAAGGTTGCGAGAAGACGGGTAGCATGTCCCCCCCTCGGGGGGAAATCAAGAGTGTACCTTTTGTCGCAGATTCACAGCACGTAAAATATCCACAAGACTCATAAAGAGGCCTCTCAGCAAAATTCAAGAGCATTTCACAAAAATACATAATGAGATGCTGAGAAACATAGAGGTTAAAGAGAAATGATAAGCCAAAGCACATTTTCAAATTCTGGAGTACTTGGTGATTATTCATTTGAGGCAAACTTCAACATACTTAGAAGTATTCCTCTTACAAACTACTGTTTAATAAGCGGATAGTACACACAAACTCTATCGAGTTGATAATAAGTCATCATTACCATCCTTTAGAACCAGATTGGTTGCTCTCAATACGTCCGATATTGTTGAGTCCCGCATCTTTATGTACCTTTGCGTTCAGAGGTTCAAGGTTTCCCTTACATGACAGATCCGCCCAATCTGTAACATAGGGGTGAATCAGCTGATCCTTAATTATTAGGTGCTCTTTCTCTTTGCTTAGTGGCACAACAATACCTAGTTACAGTAACCGATAGTTTAAGGTGTACTTCATTGCACCAAACACTATTCATATAGTTGTATCACCTTCCTGCACCTCGTTTTAAATAACTGCAAATAACTCAAATATCGAACTGGGTCATTTTCTAATAAATGTGTATCAATCTTGGTCGAAGGAGTACCAATTTTTGATGCTACGCCATACGATTCAAAAATTTAGGGTGGTGCTAAGTCCCATGGCTCCTCTCCTCTTTGTTCCTAGAAGACTTTTGACATACTTCTCAGCAAACATTACTTTTTCTAATTTGAATAACTCGCATTTAAACTTACTTAACTTCCGCATTGCCGACAGATGCTGTATTATGGAATTTGTTGCCAAATATTTATTATTTTTTTCTGGATGGAGCAGAAATTTTAAATACGAGTAAATCGTGTCATTTTTCCCAAATCTGTTCCCAAGGTCCTGCTTTCCAGGTATAAAGTACAGAATCGTTGACTTTGAGTTAAAGTTCTGCCCAACAGCAGTGAATTGACAAATAGCAGCTCCCAAATTAAACACAAATAATTTGTTACAATAATAACTCAATGGAACTGGAAAAATTGAAAAAACATTAAAATACAAATAAATTTTCTCAATTCATTTATTAAACCAATCGTGGAGGTGCATATCTACGTATGCTCCTCCACATATATATATAGGACTTCATGGTACATATCAATATAGGTACTCTTATCTTTCTACCTTCAAGGCTATAATCATTTCTGTGTACATATGGCAATTGTTATTACAATTTGCTTTATTACAGCTATGATACTTAGACTTAGACCCGGCAAAATGTGCTGGCGATAGGTACATGCAATATTGGTAGCTGTTTCTCCCGTTTTCTTCATCATGCCCAATTGTATCTACCTTCATCACTGACTTGTGTTCTTTGTGCTTGAACAAATCACTTGAGAACAGCAATAAGACAATTTCGGACAATGGGTTGTTCGTTCATGTCGTATAAGTGTTACTACCTAATATCTTCGTAACTTCACATGATTGCTTACACTTCAAGTATCGTTTGTATGTTGAACATTTGTATCACTTACATGGTTTTGTACTTTATCGCACAGGGTCACCAAATTGTTTGCTCGTTATCTACTTACTTTTACTCTGTTCCTCTACTTTGTCTTTATTCCTTCGGCTTTATTCCAGATAAACCTGCACATCTATTTCCTCAGTACAAATAGATATGTTTCTGTGGTGCATGGGTAACGTTAGTGGTTTGCTTGGATAAGCTTTTCTTTTAAGGTAAGTTTCAACAACCTGCTTATTTTTACTACAGGGTGATTCTTTCTCTAGGATTCCATTAAGTTATATGTTTGGCACATTAAAGTTGCACAGCCTTGCACTGCTTCATTTTAGCAAGTTGCAGTGCTAATTATAGGAGCAAAACATTTTTGGTAAGTTTTGAAAGTTAATATTAATGTATGTATTGTTTAAGCAGCAAGAGCATCGGCAAAAGATTAAAACTGCCCCATGAAGAAAGAACGGCATCCCTGGTGTTCAAAGCACGGGCTAAAGAAAAATAAGAGTAAAAGGAAAACTTTGCAGATAGTAAGGTGTAGTTTCAACAGTAGAACAAGAGATGAAATTGAAACAACACTCATGAATGTTGTGGGTCATCGCTACCAAGATAAAGAGGTGTCAGGAATAAATTCTGTTGAAGAGGATAATTTCATCCTACAACGAAACGTAAAAAGAAATCGTGTTTAATTAAGTGAAGCAGCGATTATTACTAAAGCTAATGTCATTAAATAGCTTACTGTCATAAGTGTTTCAGACTAACAGTGAGAATGTCAGATGTTTCAACACATTTGTTCAAGGACAAAGAACACAATCCAGTGAGGAAGATAGATACAATTGGGCATGATGAAGAAAACGGGAGAAACAGCTACCAATATTGCATTTGCCTATCGCCAGCATATTTTGTCAGAACTAAGTCTAAGTAACATAGCTGAATAAAGCAAATTGTAATAACTATTTCGATATGTACACAGACATTATTGTCGTTTTGAAGGTAGACAGATTACAGTACCTATATTGATATGCACCATGAAGTCCTATATATTCGGGGAGGAGCATACGTGGATATGCACTTACACGATTGGTTTATTAAACGAATTTAGAAAAGTTATTTTGGATTTTAATGTTTATTAGTTTTCCAGTTTTTCTGAGTTGTTATTTTAACCATTTGTTTGTGCTTAGTTTTTGTCCTGCTTTTGGTCAACTGATCCATATGGGACAGAACTTTAACTCAAGATCAACGATTCTGTACTTTATACCTGGAAGACAGGTATTTGGGAACAGTTTTGGGAAATATGACACGACTTCCTCGTATTTAAAATCACCATTCCCACAAAAATCAGGTTATAAATGTTTAGCAGCAAATTTCAAAAGGAAACGTCCTCTAGTAATGCGGAATAAGCACGTTTATCAGCCAGTTCTTTAAATTAGAAAAAGTAATGGTTGCTGAAAGGTATGGCCAAGTCTTTAAGAATCTAATAGGTTAAAAGTCATGGAAGCTAATACCTCATCTAGATCGTTGATTCGTATTGTTTAACGTCTAAAATTGATATTGATTCAACAACAATTGATGTATAGTTTACTAAAAATAATCCAGAACGATATTTGAGATCTTGTAAGTTATTTTGAACGAGGTGCATGAAGGTGAAGCAGTTTTCTGAAGACTGGTGTAGTGCGACGAAATACACTTTAAACAATCGGTTACTGTAAATAGACTTAACTGTACTGCTAAACATAGGAAAGTATCCACCTAACAACTGAGGAGCAGCTGGTTCAAACGTTTGTTACAGTTTGAGCAGATCTGTCGTCTAAGGCAAACCTCGGAGCTATTTGAAAAAAGGGAAACAGAAAGGTGTGTCTCAATAATATCAGACGTATTGAAATCAACCAACCAGGTTCTAATGGATAGTGATAATGACTACTATTATCGATTCGATAGAGTGTGCCTACTATCCACTAATCATTCTGTGATTTCTAAGAGAAAAACTTCTATATATGTGGATATTTGTCTGGATTGAATGGTCAACAGGCATTCTAGAAATTGAAATTGTGTTTTTGCCTATAATGGCTCTTTAACCCCTAAGCTTCTCAGCGTCCAATGTGTATTTTATGTGAAATGGTCTTCACTTTTCCTCAGAGGCCTGTTTATGAGGCTTGAGGATCTTTTACGTGCTGTAAATCTACGAGAAAAAGCACAGACTTAATTTCGTTTCGAGGGGGGGGACATGATATGTGTATAAGGGTGCTCAACTGCTGAGGTTATCATTCAATGCAAAAGCCAGATATAAACGCTTCTAAAACTTAGTACAAGTGTAAATAAACTCTCAAAATATGCATGTACACAACAAAACAAAGAGGCAATAAAAAGAAGTATAAGGCCAAACCGAAAAAAAAGTTCTCTTCACTTAATTCTAAAATGTTACTCAGAAAATAAGTTCAAAAGCTTCTTCACCGCTTTGTTGTCATCCGCCAGCATTTCTGCAGAGCTGGCTGGCAGCTGCAGAGACGTCCTAAGGTGTGCTGGGCAAAAACACTCTAGCAGCACGTGGCGGACAGATCACGCTTCGTTGGAAGAGCGGCGTGGGGCAGGCTAAGTATTTTTACGTCCGATGAACTTCATTGTATTCCACCGTATATGAACCTGCAACCTAACCCAGAAAATTTTGGGTTCTAACTCCTAGATCTCAGGGTTTGGCAACAACAAAGAGAGCAATACAGCAATTAGTAAATTTCAAGCTGCGTTACTTGCACAAAATGTAAAACACTGCAATGGGTCGCTTTCAACATCTTCGCAGAATAATATCTCAATTGTAGTAATATCTACCTCTACCGAGCAACATTGGTTTACGCCGCTCGTCGTAGCATCAATTTAGATTTCCAGTTTGTTCTAGAAGAGAAAACATGCAGACAGTTCTGGATATCCGAGGATAGGGCTTCCGGTGTTTACAACTGACCGGTGCTAATCTCGTAAAGCTTTAGCCACAATATCACAGTACACAAGTGTAGTATTTGATAAATGTAAAGTATAGGTTCCTTCCGCTACAAACAAGATCATTTGTGGTTTTAAAATCTGTATTTTAATTACTTTAGTTGTTTATTATGGTAAGCTGTATATTTATCTGGGGGTGAAATATAGGCATTGAATTTTTCAGTTTGACTCTGTTTCCACTTCCTTATCTGGTTTAAGATAACGAAAACACAGGTACATCCTTTCCAAACTTTTTGGAGGAAATTCTGGGGTCTTGAATACTCTTATTCCCCACAATCTATCATTATCTGGTAAACTATTGTAAATGTTATACAAACACACCGGAACTTCCATCCCGAGGGGGAAGGACCTGAAGTGGCCATGCGGGAATTATAGAAGGGAGTGGGGTTGCGGGTACGGACGTTATCTATCACATATGTATAACTGTATTATGTGCAACCAAACACTCTATCGTAGAATTGTGTTCATTGCCTTCTGCTAGCACTACAGAAGTTGGATCAAATTAAAATTCTGCTAGCACTAGAGACGTTGGATCAAATTAAAATAAGTCCACGATTGGAAATACCTCACTGCATTATAATGCAACATTTACAAATGTATCACTGTTAGAAATAACTGAAACGTTGAGCTGAATAACGGTCTGTTACGAATTAGAACTTTTACACACGACAAGCAGAAATGTTAACATGTTATTTCCTGTCCTAAGGTTTATTGGTAGTTTGCTGACACAGGCCGCTATTCCATGAAAGTTTTGTCACATATTCTACGTACTTTTAGATTCAATTGCAAGACAAATTAGACAGCACTACATCACTAGCAATTAAACCTGTTTTATTCCCTCATTAATACGTACGTATACGTGGATTCATTGAACATAATCAATATATTATATAATAAAGGACACGATGCTTTATATTCCCTATCCACTCTTCGCTGAACCATTGTTTACAAAACATATTCTTCTACCCACTTAGATTAAATAATTCTAGAAATGGTTTACTATAACTTTACTTATACGTATACACAATATGAAAAGGAAAATACAGTAGGCTAAAAGGTTAATCAAATATTTTAAGTCCTAATCCCATGTGATGCCTTGAGACGACATTCCGTTTGCATAACAAGTTTAACTTTGCAAAACTGAATTTGACATAAAATGAGTGTTCCAGCGAAGTCCAAGTTTTTTGTGTAGTAATATTTTGTCGATCTCTTACATTTTACTGATTATATAAAAGTAAACCAGAATGAAGAGGTTCTTCAGAAACTATTGCCAGTACATTCAAAATACTACATTTCATTTGTGATGAAAGTATCTTAAGCTTACGTTATTTTAATGGAATTCCATAGAACAATTGTTAGAAAGTCTATATATTCTAAAAACTGTCAATTTTAAGGATAAACTTACAAATACTCTTTTCGCTTCCTTGGAAGACACTAAGATTAAGTTCCAGATCTCATACTTAACATACTTTTACTTTGTATGTATCACGTCCACACACAGACGTGGATTCTTATTTTTATTCAGGGAGTCCCAGAAGGGGTAATTCTGGTTAAATTTCTAGATTGAATTTTTTGTGAAATGCACCTGTTACGGAAAGTAAAAGAAGAAGATGATAAATGATAGACAAAACTGTGGCTTTCATTGACCATTCTATGTCTTCTCTGGTCTTTCTTGATCCCGCTGACGATCTGATTTATGTTTTGGAACAGTTTTAGCTATGCAAAGGTAGAGTAAGACTGAAGCTTTTGCTATAATTGCCAAAGTAAACGGAGGAGCAAAATGAAAAGCGTGAAAAATCCATTTAATATTGCTTCAACAAGTGAAAAACTTATCTGTTTGCCTTATTACGTTGTGTTGAACATGTTCTAAGTACACATATACATTAACTTTTCATTTAATACGAAAATATCTAAGTCTTGCTTAGATATAATTCTTTGCTGAATTCATTGTTTGTATTTGTTTAATTTATACAATTTAGAATGCAGCCTGCTAAAGACATTAAACACTTCATATCTGTTGCTTGAACATATTTATCTTTGTTCCATAAGACAATCACAGAAAAGCTACTTCATCATAAGCAAATTTGCATGTGATTTAACCAATTTGATGCATAAAAGTTTCAGCGGGGCAACCGATTTGTTTGTAACACGTAACGGACTACTGCATTGATGATTTCTTGCAAATCATGGTGTCACAAAATGTATGTAGCTTCAATGGACGTGATATTAAAAGTTAAATCTCTCCAGAAAACCTGTTTTAAAACCTGTATATCTCATAAGCTCTGGTTATCAAGTTTTTGGCCTGAATATGGGTAACTGAAGCAGTGGTTCATCAAAAATGTTGTAAATAATTTAATGACCTTGCAAAAATTATAGAACAGAAATCCAAGGAACTGGCAGACGTTTCACGGACCGTTATATTCACTTATACATTGTAAATCTCAATTATTATTTATCACTCTAATTTTAAAACCCAATTTGTAAAATCAATTTTGCCAAGAGCAATGCAATATTTTTAAAAGTATCAAAGATTACTGCATAAATAAGGATTTTAGGAGCTGTAAATACCTCAAACTACAATTTAAAACGAAATAACAAAATATTGATTTGCAATGAAAAATATTGTGAAGACATAAATATGTATGAACACATGTGACAATTTAAGGATTAATATGTTTTATGTGTACACAATTGTAAACGGATTATATAATTTTAGATATATAATTCGTATGAATATGTTAATATGTGTTCCATGTAAGAATGTTTAAGTATGTAAACATATTTTACGATTGTTAGCAATCCAGCAACAATATAATATTTAAGATTCAATTTCTATGATTGTTAGTAAACTTTTAACACAGAGGGGAGACGCTTACATGAAAAGCGTTAAGAGTACATTAGTTTGCCCCAATTGATAGAAACTTTAAACGAGAAGCAAAAAGTAAGAACATGTAGAGCAAGTGTTCAAAGTACTTATACTAAGTATATGTGAGTAAAATTTATGAAGTACTGCTAAATAAATCTCCGACTCATTCATTATAATATGTTTGTCAAAGTTTGTTGCTTTACAAAATAAAGCTCATAATAGGAAAGATAACTTCTTGTATTTATTTTACATTGTGCCCCATAAAAAGCAGTAATTATCTTAGGTTCTGTAATATGAGTTGGATAAGCATTTTCATTTTTACTTTACTGACCACACCCCTGGAATTTTCATAATCAATGCACGCGTTCAAAACGATTTCCTTTGGATTCCACACAGGATCGTAGACGTTGTAACCCACATCGGCTGGCATTCTGGATGGCTTCAAGTGTGACGTTGTATGTCCAGGCGTATGTCAATACAAATTCCGTGCTTCTTTGTGAGACACCCTGTACTTTAACAGCTCAATAAAATCCCTACTACTACGGATTGTGTCAGTAATTAGCAACGAGGGTTCGACCACATTATATTTGAATGTTTCCTTTAGCTATTGAGTTATAAAATTTATGTCTTAAACAGGAAGTGAACTCGTCAGCTGGAAACAAGGAGGACGTCGTTGAGGTAAACTGAGCAGTTGTATTGTGTCAACAAGTGAATACGACCTCGTTAATAGAGCTCTAGCTCAAAAATTAAAGATTATATTCCTCTTCTTTAAGATGCATGTTGAGGAATACAAATTTAAATTGATGTGTGGAACTGATATTCCTGTAAAACAATTAGACATTAACTTTTTCTCTAAACCTTCCATTGAAATAATTTATATTATGAAAATGAATCTGCAGGGAACTTCTTACCTTGAATGATAGATCGTAGAGTGAAGGCTATTAAATACTCTAAAAAGTACGTTAGGAAATTATCACAAGATAGTGTTCTATGTATGTGAATCTATCTCTAGCTCCATGCAAATATCTGTGTTCCTTCCGCTACACCTTCCCCTTCAGGTGGCCATTTACAGCAATCTACAAACTCAACATTTTTGTTGCAATTCTCTTGCTCTGTCTAAGTCATGTCCCTACGGTTGGAAGGTTATATCTGTGGCGTAAAAGGTGACACAAGTAAAAAAGTAAAATAAAGTAGGGCTAAGAAAATTTACAACGATGTGTAGCAGTTAGGCAGAGCAGGAGAGCATCAAAGGCAGTTAAGAATATATTAACATTTAAGTTAACACTACCAAGGATTTTTTTAGAAATTTTTTACTATATTATATTATGTTTACGTTACAAGTACAAAAGAATTACATGACATTATGTACTTTTCGGGTCCTATCACTCAGCCGTTGCACGTGAAAGGAATACATTTTAATTTATTTTGAAGCAATTGAACAACTAAAATACAGTCTGCGTGTTAAAGTAGCATATTTTAATTTATATTCGAGGGCTGTTCAATAAAGAATGATCACAATTTTTGACAGCATACCTTTACTCATCCTCATAATTTTGATCGGGCCCAAATGACGTCGTTGTCAACGGGTGCTAAAACACCACACAGTCACAGTACTCATCCTCATTATTTTGAAGGTCCTTCTCAAAATAGTCGGGCCTGAATGCGAAGCACTTGTCGCATCGTTCCTGTCAGTCTTCAAAGACACGCTGGAAACCATTTTTAAGAGATCTTTCAAAATCACCTCCGCAGTCTTCACCACTGCTTCTGATGATGGATAATGACTCCCACGAAGGCGTCTCTTCAAGCTAGGGAACAGAAAAAAGTCGCATGGGTCTAAATCCGGTCTATAAGGAGGGTGAGGGATGCACATCACGTTGATTTTTGCAAGATATTCAGCAACAACATTGGCAACATACAGCCACGCATTATTATGGTGCAGCATCCAGCCTGCATCACAGAAATGTGGTCTTTTGAGCCTGATATGTACCTGCAATGTTCTTAGGACATCCCTCTAATATTGTCCAGTTACTGATGTATGTTCGGGTGCAACATGCTTATAAACAATCCAATAGTACCAAAGAATGAGATGACCATAACTTTCCCAGCAGAAGTAACCACTTTTGCTTCTTTGGGGGTGGCTGATGATAGAAATTTCCACATGGAGCTTTGCTGTTTGCTCTGAGGATCAAACCAGTGTAGCCATGTTTCATCAGCAGTGATTACGTTTGAAAGAAACTCCGGATCTTCCTCTAACATCAAGTTTAACTGCATGCAGATCTGCAGGCGAATGTTCTTTTGTTCGGGAATCAACAGTCTTGGAACCCATCGCGCACAAGCACGTCTCAGGTGTAATGTTTTTGTCACCAACGTGTAGGTGGCACCTTTCTTTGAAATTGATATTCTCCCCGCTTTAAACATTTTACACCACCTTTGAGCTGTGCTGTAGGGAATAACAGACTCTCCATAGGCCTCCTGTAATATTGTATAGGCCTCAACTGTAGACTTTTTCAGACTAAAATAGAATTTTAAAGCCGCATATTGTTCCTCACGTGTTACCTTCATTGCAGCGGTAGGGGATACTGAATATGTCTGAAATTTCCTGGTGCTTACAGGCGGGAACCAGGAGTACCAACAATGAGACTACTACGGCGTGTTTGTTTTACATTAAGCTAACAGAATTTAATAAGATTGAATTTAGTACGAAAAGTTATGACCGCAAAAACTTATGATCATAATTTATTGAACATATCTCGTATCTGAAATTAAAGGAGGCGCATCGTGCGGTGGGCAAGAATATGTGAGGGCAGTCAGAGGGAATAGAGGTGATAGGAGAGGAGCCTCAAAATTACTGAAAATTGGGACTGAACGGGAGCCGGAAATTAAAAATGTTTTATTTATCACATAGACTTTAAGTAAATATTACAACAAAATGAACAAGTTACTTTTAAACAAGGCTATGCATTACATATGCATGCGAATAACCTGAAACTATTACCTACTGAACAAAACTGTTCACTGGAAAGTTGTCATGCCACACCCAACTTTACGTCAGCGATATCAGAAACGAGGGATACATAGCAGCAAGCTTCTTACAGCATGCACATCTTCTAGAACATCCAGACCTGCCAGCAGCCTGCAACAAGGAGCATCCTATCACCCAAATAAATCTTTTATCATATTGTAACCGTCATGGTAGGGATCGAACCTCCACCGGTTAGATTATGATATTTGACAAAATGTGCTGAAAGCAGTTCAAGCCTGGAATTCCGAAAAATACAACGCTTACATTTCAAAAACAAAGTATTTAAGCTAGCCCAATGTAGGTCAACATGCGCAGTTGATATGCAGATGGTGGGCAGTCAATGGTGAGCTAAGTGTCCGTGGTCAGTTAACAAAGTCGTCAAACATCGTCACGACTGTCATCGCAAGCGTTGAACTAGCACATCTGAGAGTCTACTAAGAACTGTAAGGTAAGTTTGGTTGTATTCCATAAGGCCAAGGCCACCTTTCGACCTGATGTACCTTTTCAAATAATAAACCTGGCTTATATACGAACTTTGGGTTCATAAACCTTTCTGACCAGATTAACGTTACGTTCCCTACACTCTCTGAGTAGCCTACCTCTGAAATCTACACCCCCCTTTCCGGGGTTCGCTACAATATCTTATCTCTCCATCTCTCTACGTAGCTGAAATCTACTTCCTTCTGTATTTGTGCTTTAGCAGAAGTGTCTAATTGACCGTTAACATTAAAAGTAATTAAATATGCAAAGGCAACATGTGAGTGCCTGTAGGAATAGGATATTGCGATACTAATGTAGTAAGCACTTTATACGGAACGATCATACGTTTGAATAAACGAGGCATTTGCGCCGAGTATTTTTTTTTTTTTTAATTTCGAGATTCCTTTATTTGCTTGTATGTGAATTGCATACTATTTTTTCCTTGGGTTACGTGGATTCGGAAATCTGGTTTGCAGAAATATAAAGCAAGTTTCTGTGAAGCAAAAAGCCGTGAAATTGACAATCGGCAGTCTTCAAGGCGGCTGACTCGGTATTTTGCTGCACGAAAACAAACGAATGAAGTCACTGCGGTACACTTCTATCGTCGACTGTTACAATATTCAACAACTGTCGCAAGCTCCTGCTTGCCTTGCGGCGTTTTATAAGTCATAGCGATTGTTTCTGAAATGCCGTCATCCTCCCATCCCATCCATGCGGGTGTTCCTGAAGGAAGTGTGCTTGGATCCCTGCTCTTTCTCATGTTCATCAATACAGTACCATCCTACCAAGACTGTACGTAGTACCAGGTTGCTGACGATACTGCTATAACAACCACCTCCAGACGCAACCAAGTTGCCTTACTTAGGCTGCAGATCTATTCGGACAACCTGACGATTTGGTTTAACACCTGTCGGCTCACAGTAAATCCCAGCAAATCGCAAGCAGTGACGTTTACGCGGCGTCTAGAGGCCGATATTCTAGAGCTACGGATTGCCAGTGGTTCCTTCCATAGGTCGACTTGCCCAAAATACCTAGGAGTCAAGCTTAATCACAAGCTCACCTAGAAAGCTCACATCGCAGACCTGTACAACAAGGTTGCTCGCATGATGGCACTTACCATACCCCCTCTATCAGAGAACATCCGCCATGTCCCTATCCCACAAATTTCTCCTGTACAAGCAAGTCCTTCGTTCCACTCTCACGTACGCCTGCCCAGTCTGGGTCATTGCCACCAAAAGTCACACCCAACCCCTCCAAAACAGATTTATCCGTACCGCAATCAATGCCGTTTGGTACATTCCAAACACATTCAATGCGACCTATCCTTATCCCTCCTAGCTGAATATATGCTCTCCTCTCCCGAAAATTCCGCGACTCCCTTTCCCATAATTCCAACGCCCATAATCGTAGTCTCGGGGAATGCGATATCGATCCCGGGGAACGATACAAACATACCAGGCTCCTCCTCCACCGAACCTAAGCACATCCTCTCTCTATTCCAAATTCCTCATCATAAAAAGCAATAGTAAATAATACAAAATAAAAATAAAAAGCTACATACCAAAATGCCACCATTTATCACAGTCCTAATAGCAAAGCCCCCATTGAACCAGTGAACGACTTAGTCCTAGAATGGTTTCTGTTGTAAGGCCCCGACAAGACTTGGCGGTAACCCCTTCCAACGACACTTACTTTACAGCCAGAATGCCGCAGAGCTTCCGAGAAACTTCTACGCAACAATGGTCCGGACTCTCTGGAGCTTCTCTCTGTCTCTCTCTGGTCCACGCGCCCGTCTCCGGCTTGTGGCAGCCGCACAACAATGCCAGGTCCCATTTAGAAATTCAAAACTACCATTTTGAGAAATTACCTCTATTACTGAAACTATGAGAATACGAGTATTAACTCAGGGGTTGGCTCAGGGGTTAGACCGCTTGACTCTCACATAGGCGGCTCGGGTTCGATCCCAGGGGACCGCAAAGTGAGATTTGTGGTCTACAACATGGCGCTGGGGCGGGTTTTCTCCGGGATCTCTGGTTTCCCCCGCCATCTCGTTTCACCGGTGCTCCATCTTCATCTCATGTATCATCAGTGTCATCGCCTGCGGTGCCGTATGTAGTAAAAGCGGTCGTTAAGGGCTACACATTTCATTATTACGAGTATTAAAGTTACTCTTGGCACAAAGTTGACTTCATAAAAAAGGAAGAAGCGTGAATATCGTGAAGATAGAGCCTGGGAAAGAAGCTAATACAATAAAATGGTACAAACTCTAAATATACCGGGTGCAATCTTTGGTGACTATTCGAAAGCAGCGAGTTAAAAGTGTTTCTTATGTAAATTAATAAACGCACATTGTGCATGGTATTGTGTTTGAAATGAAAGCAGAACACGTTTTAAGAGGCAAGTGGAATGTAAATAAATCGTATGTTTGCATAATGCTATATTAATTATCTCAACACATTTTGAACCCTTTGATTAGAAATATTCAGCCAGAAATTCATGATGCCGTCCGTATACAGCATCGCTTTCACCTGGGGAAGTAAAGCACGTTGTACGAAGTACAACATGCATATGTATGATTTTCGCTGCATTCGTCTTTAACAACTCACAAAAGCACAGACTTTGAATGTACTTCAAATACAGTAACTCCTACTTCAGAAAGTCGAGTGTTACATGCACTACACTGTCTAAGTTATTTTATTGTTTATTTACCAATATTCTAGGCTAAACGTTAGAAAACTCTAGTGGGCACATTTTTAAAGGGAAAGTTATGGAAAATGTATTGGGTTTCCTTGGTTTGAGAATGCTATTTACAGGATGCCATAGCCAGTTTTACGTACATTGTGAGCAAGTATCAGCCTTCAGTTGTTTGTAAACAATCCCAAATGGAGATAACAAAGGCTGCACTTAGAGTCTTTCTAAAACACAACTGTAAACAAGATTATAAAGTTGCTGCCGCAGCCCGAGGAATAATATGTGAAGTGGAAGGAGAAGGTGTCACTAGAGAGCGTGCGGTATAACAATGGTTCCAACTTTATAACAATGGTGACCGAAATACTAAAGATGTACAACGTTCAGGAAGACCTAATGTATGGAATATTAAGGATACACACCAAGTTTAGCGAGAAAATCTGGAAAAGGGTACCCATATGCTTTCAGAACAATTTGGTGCATTAAAAGATACCATACATAGCAACAGTAAGACAAGTTGCAGATAATACAGAAGCTTTAGGTCTGTATCTCATGAACTGACACCTCAACAGGGTGTTGCAGAGTGGTTATCTGTCGTCAGCTTATCCCTAATCCCATGGATGATAGATTGTGCTGATTGCTCCTTTCCTTTACGAGGCGTGTGCCTCAGTTATTTCGTGCTTAACTTTTTCCCAGTGTGAGCGCGTGTTTTCAGATGGCGAGGGGGGGAGGGATATTGTGCTGACTGCTCCTTTCCTTTAAGAGGCCTGTGCCTCAGTTGTTTCATGTTTACTTTTTTCCCCGTGTGAATGCGTGAAGGTTGCTTTGGTTCCTCTCTCGGAAAGTTCTCCGAGCCGTGGAGTCAAAGTAGTCGGGGTTCTCCTTTCATAGCGCGCGCGGGTACAGTTCAAAATCATGTAATAACAGGCGTTAGTACAAAGTTTAACTTTCGAGCAAGTTTAAGTTAAGGCACTGTAGTGTAATTGTGCAAGTAGGCTGCCAGTGTGAGCAAGAGATTTATTAAAGCTTTTAAAATATTAAAGTAAGTTGTATAATTGTAAATTAGCCTCCGGGTACAGTTCAAGATTTGTCGGGAGAATTGTCACTTGCGATGAAAAATGGGTATATTATCGAAACTCCGATGCCTCGAAACAGTGGCCTGACATCAGCCAAACGTCAAAGTCAATATTAAAAAATCTGTTTGGTCCCAAAATAATGTTTTCAGTTACCAAAGTAATGTTCTGTATCTGTGGAATTTTGAAAGTGTGAATCACTGGTAGTTTGTACCAAACAGGCGGACCACTGATGTGGACCTTTATTCTCAACAACTGGAACGAGTTCATAAAACTTTGAGACGGAGACGCCCAGCATTAGTTAACCCTTATAGAGTTTTATTGCAACAGGACAATGCAACACCCCACACAGCACGGACAACCATGGAAACAATTCAGGAATTCGGAGGATACCTAGCAGGAGCATTCAGTGTAAGGAGCCATAACACCAGGTATGCAACTGATAGATCGAGAAAGTGCATCACAGTAGATATGGGGCAGTTGCGGCATCATTTCCTCTTCGGTAAAATTTTGAGATATGGAATTTGTATCGCCAGACCGTCCTTTGGTCCTTGTGCTGCCTTGGTGAACATAAACAAGAATAAAATTATCTAGGTAAAGGATACCCAGGAAGAGAGAACACATCGCAATATACTTTCAGAAAGGGAACCTTATACATGTGATATATTCAAATGTTTTTTTTAATGAAAGACATATTCTTAGACTGTTCCCAATATAATTTAGTTAGAGGCAACATTCCATACCAAAATAATGTTGCGTACTCACTGTTGAGGCGAGGAGGCGCGACGGACGAGTTCAAAGATTTGGGCAGTGCAGTGCTGAGATAAAAGGTCGCCGAAACGGTGGAGGAAAGGAGACGGAGTTACTGCAGTGATTGGATAACTTGCTGAATGGTTCCCTCTTCCATAAGTCCTGAATACCTCTTATTTGTGCCATAAGGTGAAGAATCGTTGTCCTTGTTCTTGTCCTTTGGTGAACATGAAAAACAATAGATGAACAGTATTTCAGTAACAGAACCTGTGCGGTGAGAGGAAGTTCAGTTAGAACGTTTGTATCACAAATTCTTAAACACAAGTCCCTACGTATTGTGACTTTGTGGGTTCGTGGAATTAAAAGTCTTGCTTGCAGAGATTTAAAATGCTCCTCATTTCAGTAAACGGGCGCATTGTACACCCTTTACGGGCTGTAAATATCACGTTAAATACACAACACACCGTTTTGAAAGTCTCTCGCTGCTGTACCACACGTCAACAAACGAAAGAATGCACTTGCGGTACACTTCAAACAGCTGAACAAACAATTAACTGTTTAACTCGCTACTCCATTAACAACAGCCCTCGCACCTGATTCATTACGGCTTTTACACCTCCTGCCATCATTCTAGAATTTAGTCGTAAGCTCGATAGCAATCTCGATGCAGTGGGGAATTCCAGGCCATCTCTGTCTTTTTTCTCTGGGCAAGCGTTCAACGCTCGCGTAGCTCTCTCTGTTTCTTTCGCACACCTCGGCACTGGCTTTTTTCGGTTCCAACACAGAAAAATGCGATCGGTGACAGTATGGATATTCTCTGTCCAGAGGTCATTCGTTAATGTACGAGGCTGTTTCCTGCATCTCATGCTAAACCCGTCATTATATTATTTTTATTACTAATATAATGCCAAAAACGCATGAAAAATGGAATAGCCATATGTTGTTACCTGCTATGGCTTCCTGCAGCTCTGTTGACTTCTTTGATAGGACGAATCATGCATCATGACAATTCACAATGCAAGAACAAGTACAAATATGTATTCACACCACCAAGAAGTACAGTAGATGCTGCGCTTAAGGTTAAAGAATATATACAGGAAAACTTCGAGAGAGGTGGGAGTACTATACTAATTAGTGTAGACGTTCAAGGAGCCTTTGATGCAGCTTGATGGCCACGTATACTCAAGTGCCTCAGAGAATTCAAATGTCCTAGCAACCTGTATAACCTCAGTTACTTCAGCCAGAGAACCGCATTCCTGACTGCCAATAGCATCAGAATAGAGAAAACAGTAAGCAAAGGGTGCCCTCAAGGATCATGTTATGACCCAGGATTACGGAACTTGCAATACAGCTCCCTCCTTGGCATACAATACACAACTCACACAAAAGCGATCTGATGCTAATAGTGAAATGAAGAAGCACCTTAGAAACAGAAAATTTTGCCAACATAGAATTAAAAGAGTTTGAAGCTTGGGTTAGGGACAATAAACTAAAGTTCAATCAACCAATATCAAAAGCTCCTTTAATAACACGAAATTTTTAATCTGGAATTGAAGGGTCAAAGATAACGTATGTAAAAATTCAGAAAATTCTGTTCCTCAAATATATAATCTGTTTTGCATAAAAGGCACTTTGTTGCACTTTACAAGTATAATCATCATAAAATTGTCAACTAATTTAAGGTATGAAAATCTTAAGGTACAAGTAAAGAAATACCTTCTTCTGATCTACAAATGTAGACAGTATCTTTGTCACTATATATATACATAAATGTATCCCTGAATTTCTAAGGCCAGTTTTGCACATTGTGGCTTGGCAAAAGGAAACATATTAAGATCTCATGTGCTGTAAATGAGAACGACAATTGTTTTTGCACAATATCATATTCCATAGTTATGCAGAAAATGAAACTGGCTACAGTGATGCAATGATTATTACACAAATATAACTATTTGTAACAAATGTGTGCTAGTTTCGTTGTGCCTATCGCAATTAATGAGCGGTTCTATTATTGAGTGTTGTGCTTTGTGGTTTGATAGGTGACATCTTATTTATTGGTTAGGGATATTTTACTTGGCTATAAATACTATCCTTAAAATTAAGACTGGGACGTGCTGAATAAACCATTTGGCTTGTAGTAGAGAGCGAGGAAACCTGACACTTTTCGTAGTAGTACCGAATTTTCCAACTGCTGCGGGTCGTAAGCTTCTGCTGCGTTACCTTTATGTGAAATAAAAGCATAAATTTGCATGCCTGGGTAGCGTAGATGGTAGCCTGTCTACCTCAAATTCAAGAGGTTCCGAGTTCGAATCTCGTTCAGGGTGAGTTACCTGGATGAGGCTGTTACCTGGGTGTTCTCTTATCCTTAAAGACGAATGTCGGGTAGCTCTAAGCTCCATGGACCCCGGACACATTTGAGCATCATTTCACTCATCTCATTCATCGTCCGATATGACTTAACGTTGAAGGACGTAAAATTACAACAAAAACACAAATTTAAAGACCCTTTTAATCTTCTATGAACATCAATAATAGTCGATTAGAAAAAGTTATAAGCATTCTGGCTTTCGTAAGATTGGAATATAAGAAGTAGCGCTTTACTAAAAAGTAATATATTTAAATAAGTAATATATATGAAGTAATATTTATGTAAGTGCGGGATTATAATGAAATGAAGGTTTTTCAGAAGTGAATAAGTTTATTATTATTTTAAACAGAAAATATCTTCCGGTACTTCGAAAACTTCCCGTTCGCCAACCATACAGTAATTATATGGAACTACGGCTAATCCCTCATCATATGCAAATCAGGTAGGAAAATATAATCTTTCACCACACCAACAGTAAATATCATAGTATTTAAATAATCCCCTAGAAAAATTAAGAAACTTCGCCGATAATGGATTTGAAATAATTTGCACTAGGACAACACTCGTTTAAAACCCAACCATTCGGGTTGCTAGCATCTACAGACGGATAATTTGGTAAAGGCAGCTCTTATAGAGGAAGAATGCCGAATATTTTTATAGTGAGGTCCACATGCTCCAGTTCACATCTTTACAAGTGTTTCATACACCATGTTGAAATACATGATAACACTTACAATTAGTTATTACACTTGGTTTTGTTATTTGCATAAATATGTTTAGAATGGGATTTAGAGGTAATCCTGTGAATTACATTAGAGAGAAAGCTCATGCAAATGTTCCAGTATTTTGTAACAAATTGGAGCTTGAGAACAGTATCAGCAGTGTCAAGTCACATCCAATTTTCAAAACACATTTTTATACTTACCATCAGTGTTATAACACACACAACATTATTTTTCAGACATTCCAAAAACTTGTATATCGTTATTTTCAGTTCAAGTTGAACCATTATGTTTATGAATAATGTTTCTTGCACAAGTCCAACGCTATGCAGTTTAACGTTCCGAGTCTCCCATGGGCAGTTACGAGCAAAATAAACCATTGTTATTGCTCAGTTTTGTTTCATTTTGGAACCCTATTGTAATTTATGCACTAATTGTAATTCTACTAGCTGACACTTATTTTCAAATTTAATAGTATTATACTTTCCTCAGATGAACACAGGATAATTCGACAGCTTCCTTAGAAAATGAACACAAAAATTCATGATTTTAAATTTTACAACAACCTCTTAATTTGTATAATGGGGTAACAAAATAATATTTTATTTTACCTTTATATGTCTGATAAATATATATATATGTATATGCACCATTAATGTAGATTGTATTAATGTTATTTGGCATTAAAGAAATTGACTATCTGATTTAAGGTTAACTGAAATATCATTTTAGTGTACACATGCCCAGAGTTGTGATATATCTTAAGTACTTTAGACACATAAGAGTTATTCATGGGAAATTTACGTGATAACTCAGTTATGAACTACAACCACATTTGGTTCAAGCATAGAGAATGCTATATTATGTTATTCATAAGTCCATGTATGAATTAATTCATTAGCATGGAGTTAAATGAATGGAAACTAATCATTCCTCCATACTAGCTATGTATAGGCTAAGGTTTTTGATATTATACATCAATTTTTATTCATGATTTTATTCATAGGTCCATTTTTGTGGGTCACATTTTTCACCCATAAATTTATGTTATTTTATAACTCATTTTTGGCAGAGACTATCACATCCACTGTATACATACATACATTTGTTTCTAGCAGCTTCCTGTAACTCAACCAATGCATTCTTGTTTTATAGGACCTCTAGATAAATATGTGAATAAATACTGCCTTTAAAATATACTTTAAATATAAAAACAATAACTTTCTTTAACTTTAAGTTTCTTTAATAATTACTTATTATGTTTCCATGGCTGTATTAATGTTAATTGGTAAAGTATGCTTACAGAAGTGAGTAAACCAAGCAATACATCCAGTGGTGAAGCGTGGTGTGAAATTTAAAGAAAGTAGCCCCTGTATATCTGCAACTTGTGGACTTGGGCTCGGAACTTGTTGCCTGCGTACAGTCAGCACTTCCATAAACATCATATCCCACTTTGCCCATCTTTGTTATTCTTTATATGGGAGAGAAGAGTTATAAATATATAAAATGCTTATAGACATTTAGGGATGTGACATTTTATTTTTAAAAAATACCTTTTAATTGCGCAACGTAACTGTCGTATCTAGTTTTGAAATAATAAACAATAACGCTTACTATCACAACTGAGTAGAAGTTTTGATAATGGTGACATACTGATAATTTATAAAAATGATTTGATTATAAACATTAAACATCACTAACTAAAAGAATATCTGAACACGTTTTGTACACTAACAAATTGCCTCCATTATCAGCATATGCTGATTCTTCTGCTGTTGTTGAACTTGAGTGAGGAAGCAATCAAAACAAAGTTGTATGATATACCAAAGGGCAGAAGCAAAGAAACATGAACTCATTAAATTATACAGCATAATTTTGATATGTTAACAGTTCAAGAAGCATTAAAATAACTAAAATATTACCATTTCTAAAGCTATAGTATATATATATATATATATATATATATATATATATATATATATATATATATATATATATATATATATATTGTTCCTAAAGGATGGCAAATGAGAAGTGGTATTGAGGTCGCAGTATGAAAAATCTTACTTCACCTTTTAAAATTATTAAAGAAATGAATGACACAGATAAAATGGAAATTATAAAACTGGACATATGGAAGTATAAACTTTACTTCAAAATTTGTTCAGTCTTTAATCCTCCATACAGCAATCCACGGAACTTTTCTCATTTACTTCCAAAAAATCTTAGAAGATCGTGGGTATGGACAAAGAGCTATTCAATTGAAAAAGAAAAATTTAACTGCTACAAAGTAGAAACCTAGATACAACTTTAGAAAAGCAAACTGGGAAGACTTTATAGACTTTATAAATTAATTTAGAAAGTAAATTGGAACACCAATAAGCGAATCATCAAAGTCACATAAATTAAACGTTAATGTGTTACATTTTTGAAAACAGCAAGGAAATGCTTACCAGGAGTATTAACTGAAACTATGAACTTTTTTGGAATTCAAAATTATAAAACGTGAAAAAAGAAAGAGACTTAGCTAGAATAGCAGCAGAAAAATCTAAAGTTCCGTATGAAATAAAAAACTAGAGAAAATTGAGTGCTCAGTTTAAAAATGAAGGTTGCTCATTTCTTAGAGAAGTAACTATTGATGGAACTGAAATCATAATGGTGAATTCTGAATAGAGGAAATGCTAATTTTAATGATGACTGAAGTATACATAGAAAATATGAAGTGCCAACTAGGTTCGGACATACTTTTATGTCTGTGAAAATTGCAATGGCAAAGGCTCTGAAACATAGCATTGCAGAGGAGTGAGAAAAAATTAAATCTGTCCTGGAAGATAAAACTAATTAGGCGGAAGAGTACCTAGATCAGCAACAGCAATCCTAGATGGGCAGATGGAAGGAAACAAGAGGATGATGAGCAGGATGGGACAATACCACTGTTTCTCAATACTCGGTACTTACTTTTAAGCAATGGTGCTGTATACTTATTTTATCAAAAAAGAAAAAATTGCACTTTCTTGTATATGGTATGATGTTCTTATTTATTTATTCATTCATTCATTCATTCATTTATTATCTGAAAAGGTTCCTAGAGCCATAGCTCATGCTAGGGAACAGTACAAAAATATATAAGATGATGGTAAACAGCCCTTAACAATGCTTACTTTACGTTTTCATAGCAGGAATGAATTACCGTACAAGAATAACATACAAAAATACAAACATTCACTATAAATAAATAATAGTAACAAAGAAGTTTACGGAAAAAAGTTACATATTCTATGGGTCATTAATTCATATTAATTTTTAACCAGTTTAGCTTTCAAACCAGCTATAAATCTGTAACACTTTTATCAGCTATCAATATATGCCTTCAGTAAACCTTCAGCAACTTTCCTTTTAAAACCTTAGTTTTCGATAGTCTTTGAAATATAGGGAATATCTATGGTAACAAATTATAAAATTATGAACCTGCTCCTGTAAACTACTGGCACTTGTATCTTGCGGAAAATATTATTAACATTCTAATTTACCATTACTACTTTTGATTTTTGGATGTATATAGGCATTGTGTCATTTAAAAAGGTGTATGGTTGTTCCAAAAATACACTTAAGTGTTATAAACATATATTGGTAGGTTAAAACCACGAGTCCCTAGCTATTAAACAGTGCTGTGAAAACCGCACATCAATAGCATCTTCCATTTCAGAGATATTGGTGGTGCAAGTTTTATGTGATTCAGCCTGTATAGGATGGAAATAAATAATGTCTAAAGTCTCCAAACCGGTTAACACTTTCTGCCCCATGTTCTACCCGAGTTACAAAAAAAAAAAAAAAAAAAAAAAAAAAAAAAAAAAAAAAAAAAAAAAAAACGCCTGCAGCCATATTCATACTATTTGATTATTGCTTACTCCCAGTCAGATCATCCATAGTATAATCATATTCATGCTTATTGCTCTTTTTGAGAACAGCAGAAAGCTATCCTGCATTTCACATGGCTACCCAACTTGTGAGCAGAGTTATATGATTCCAGATATAGATTTAGCAGAACTGAAAAACAGTAAGGAACAAAAGAGAAAAGAGTTCTTTTGCCCTAATGATTGTCATTAGATATGACACCGCAGCTCTGAGAAAGGCTGTTTAACGACTGGAAAACTAAGGGTTTGAAAGAAGGAACAAAGCAAATACCGAGGTCAAAGCTTCCATTCCAAATGAAAATACTTTAAATATGATATACTCCAAGCTATCAATAGAAGACCATAAGGTAGAGGCTCAAAATTCATATTCCTTCGTTTTAATTTTGTGCTGATTCCATTTTCCACCCAAGGATACACAATCTTGCGGGTTGATTGTTTTAATTTACCTGCTAAAGGGAAATATTTTTCTACCTCAACATGGCCTGCAACGATTTTGCGTTTTATGTTCAGTGAGCTGTAACTGTTTCTGTTTCCACTCTTTGCCTACAGAGGCAGTGAGAGATGTTTAATGTTTGTTAAAAGATTTCGTCATGTGCTCGCGAGGTAAGTAATTACAGGTATTTGCGTTTTTATTTACTGTAAGCTGCAATATAAGAGCGGGAATTTTTCCCTGATGTTTGTTCTTGTAGAACCAATATTAAAAAGTTAATATTATGAATATTTAGTATCCGTAAAAACAAAGTAAAATCGAAGTCGTACATTCGTATTAGTTAGGCTGTACACGAGCTGTTTTGCGAATTCTAACCTCAAAATACAGCTATGTCTTTGTGCAAAATTCTTATTTAATCTCAAATGAGCAGTAAGGTGTTATTTCATGCATTAATAGAAGTACTTAAGATGAAATACCAGGAGAATGAGTTGTGTATAAAACTAGCAGGCAACAAAGTAAATAAACCAAAGCTGGCGGCTGCTCAAGTGAACTCGTGCAGTGACTCCGTAATTTTTTCGGAAAATTGTGTATCCGCGCTTATCATCAAAAGGCAGTAGTCAACGAAGAACAGGAAAAAATGGAACATATAAACAACAAGAAGTTCCTGAGAAACCAAATTTTCGCCAAGTATTATCAAAAAGCGGCATGCCCGAAGACTGGTGTGCACAGGGGGATCGAGTAGGAATAGTGTCACTACAAATGATAATTGAGGTGATGAAGAAAGAACTGAAGGAAGCTAGAATGGAAATTGAAACACTGAAACCCGATATAACCAATAAACCGGGATTGACGAAGAGTAACAAAAGTATAGTGAGCGAACGACCGGAAACAGGAGGGTTATAACTGTAACCATACAAAGCCGGCGAGTTACCAATAAGCAACAACCACCAGAGTTTTTCTGCAGCTACAACAGGTTTGTAGTTTTAGACAGTGCAAGCCACGAGGACCCTTTTAACAAAAGTACCTCTGCAATATGTCCTGTGGCCAGCAAGTAGAGAAGAGTTTCGCAAGTGCTTATACTGGCCGACAGTCACGGAAGAAATCTAGCGCAGCAAATGAACAGGGACCCCGATAGTAACAACACACAGGCCTGTGGTGTAGTACAACCAGGTGAAACAGCCAGGGAAGTGATCAATAACATTAATGAAATGTGCCTACTCTATAAAAAAGCAGATATTGTTGTGATAATGACGGGTAGTAACGATGTAGGAAGTGATACAAACCCCCCAGGGGCCTACTTCGGTAGGTACGGGTTTGGTAGGCCGTGCGTGGATCCCGTGTCGGTGGAAAGGTTTGTCCTGGTGGTTGAGGGATGCGTATCTGAACTCATACCAGTGTTCTTCTGAATTCGGGGAGGATACGCATTTCTAATAAACTACTTTGACTTTTGCTTCGCCTAAACGGGAGGTTAGGGATTAACCCACCCCTAATCAATCGGCCAGGACTAGGTATTGTACCGAACTCCCGGGTGAGTGGGACGGCGAGCTCGCTATATACCTTGTGTAGCCCTGTGATCGCAGTGGGATGATCCCTTGTTGGGCTCCGTGGTGGGTGGGGAGCATTGGGGGAGGAAACTTGGTCCAACTATTATGGTAAACTCTACATTAAATAAAAATTCAAAAAATTGTAGCAGCAATGGAAAAGTAGTAGTCGAGTTTTTTGGTCCTCGCTACTTGTTAGTCAGTCGAACTGAAAAAGGCCAAAATATTACGACAGTTAACACTTTTACCATCCAGAGGGGATTAGACATAATTGCTGGTCCTGCCAATTCTTGTATACGATCGCGCGGCACGCTCCTGATTGAGGCGCAATCTGTGTCCCAGGCATCATCAATATTGAAGGTATGCATGCTAGGCAGTTATCCTATAACCGTTACGATATCTAAGACCCTGAAATCCTCGCGCGGGGTGGTAACCACCCGTGCGTTGGACGGTATGTCCAACGAGGAGATCCAGGAGAACCTGAAAGACCAGGGAGTAACTTGTGTCTACCGGGTACAGCGCAGAGAACGTGGGGAATTGTTGCCTACTCGTACCCTGTTCCCTACTTTTAATCGGGTACACCTTCCTCAAAAGATTAAGGCACGATATGAGAGTATTCAGGTTAGCCCCTATATACCAAACCCCCTGCGGTGCTACAAGTGTCGGCGTTTTGGTCACACTAGTCAACTGTGTAACGGATCTCCAGCATCCGTCAACTGTGGCTTGGCATTACACGATGGTGAGTGCCCCTCGCCCATTAAAAGTATATACTGTGCCGGGGGTCATCCATCTAGTTCAAGTGACTGCCCACGATTTGTGGAAGAAAATGCAATACAGGAAATCCGGGATAAGGAGAAGGTGTCCTTCTCGGACACCCGGAAACTCCTGTGTAATCGCCTGCCCTCAGTTCCCAGGGCCGGTGCTTATAGCTCTGTCGTAGCTAAGCCCGTTCCCAGAAAAGATATGGCAACGTAAACCTGCGCTTCAGGTGAGACTACCATCTCAGATAGACTTCTTGTCCCGACACAAGTACGGAAGTCTACAAAACCGTCACTAGCGTCGGCAAATACATCGCCTAAACGTACGAAGAAAGCTAAAACCTCAGCCCCGTCCCCATCCAAACCGCCGACTTCGAAATCTAAGTTTGACAAGCCTGTAGTATACGATCCACCGCCAAAGGTATTTAAGACCAGCTACCAGAGGACAGATTTCTTTAAGCATTCTACCCGTATCCCCAGAAAGAAGGATAGCTCTATGACATCCCGAAGCTCTTCTTCTGAGGAGCTTTTTGGTGATGATTCTGATCGACAACTGTCATATTCGTCGATCCCTGTGACCAATAGATTTGAAGCCCTCGAACGTAAGTTCTCTTTAGGGAAAGGAGCCTCCTCCGCCGAAGAGATGGACCAAGAGTACCACACTGCAAGAATGGCAAGGAAAAAGTGCCAGGATAAATCGGACGAAAAAGGTGTTAGCCCTACACCGAAGAAAAAGGGTAAATTGATTCGGCCACCGATGAAGTCGTCTTAATGTAGACCAACGTTTACATCTTATCCCCATAGTTCCAATGGCTATCCTACAATTGAACATACGAGGTTTAAGAGCACATCAACCTGAACTGGAACTTTTGCTCAGTAAGCATAACCCCTTCTTGGTATGCTTACAAGAGACAAAGCTACGACCACAAGACACGTTTAAAATCAGACAATACACACCACTGAGGTGTGATATTGAAACAGAGGAGGGCAATCCTGCTCACGGGGGCACTATAATGCTCCTCAGTGATCTCATATTTGTAGATCTGTTACAGCTACAGTATGACATACAATATGTAGCTGTAAGGATTAGGCTGCCATCAGTCGAAGTTTGCGTTTGCAATGTATATGTACCGCTATCAGATGACATCTCGATAATTGACCTTGAAGATCTGGTTTCCCAAATTCCAACACCATTTCTAATAGTGGGTGACTTTAATGCCCATCACCCACTTTGGGGCTCAAATCGGGCATATTCGAGAGGCAACCTCATTGCAAAATTCCTGGAGAGCAACAACTTGGTCCTCCTGAACACCGGAGAGCCAACGATCCTTTCAGAGGCCTTTAAACCCTATTCGCACATCGATTTGGCAGTGTGTCCATCCCAGTTAGCAGTTTCATTACAGTGGAATGTCATTTCTGATTTACTTTCCAGCGACCACTTCCCATGTCTTCTTAATCTGTTAGCACAAGATGTGTCTCCCTCACGTATCCCTAGATGGCGCTTTGATCGGATGTCTTTGATTACAACGAGCACGATTCTGTGAATTATTTAGTTGATCGTCTCACAGAGAAAATTCTTTCCGCTGCAAAACGGTCTATTCCACTTTGGGCTAACCAACCCGGTCGACTTCCCGTCCCATGCTAGAGCAACGACTGCTGGAATGCAATTCGTGCTCGTCGACGTGCTCTAAGGGTATTCCAACGACACCCTACCCTAAGTAATCTAATTGAGTACAAGAAAGCGCGTGCAAAGCCTAGGCAAATAATTCAGGATAGCAAAAAGACCTCATGGAAGAACTTTGTATCATCTTTTAACAGACGTACACCTTCATCTGTTATATGGGACAGGTTAAGGCGCGTGGCCGGAAAATCAACCCACTTGCCAATCGCTGATTTGAAAACAATTGTACGAGAAGTTGTTGATCCGTTTGTCGTGGCTAACACCTACGGCTGTGCTTTCGCTCAGGTGTCTAGCTCAATGTTTCGTGTTTCGTTTCAGAAACCTTGAAGATTATAACCGTCTCTTCACATTGGCTGAGTTAGAACACGCTCTTTCATCATCGCGACTGACAGCACCAGGACCGGACGGCATCCACGTTCAAATGTTACATCTCTCAGCTGAAGGTAAGGCATTCCTGCTCGAGGTCTATAACCGTGTTTGGGTTCATGTCACGTTTCCTGGCAAGTGGTGAGAAGCCACCATTATACCTATCTTGAAAGCTGGCAAGGACCGTCACCTCCTTTCTAGATACCGTCCTATTTCCCTCACCAGTTTCATATGCAAGGTGATAGAACGCATGATAAATGGGCGGTTGGTATGGTGGCTGGAAACGCACAACCTACTGAATAACATCCAATGCGGTTTTCGACGACGCCGTTCAACAGTGGATCATCTTGTGTCCATGTCGAAACAGATTATGAACGGATTTCTTAAAAACTTACAAAAAGTCAGAACATTTTTTGACCTCGAAAAGGCTTATGATACGTGTTGACGGGAAGGGTTGCTACGTACTCTGCACACCTGGAATATACCTTGACGCCTACCACTCTTCCCTCAGGAATTTTTGAAAGACTGCATATGCCGAGTAAGGTTTAGCTCGGGTTTTCGAATCCTTTTGCTGAGGAGAACGGCGTAACACAGGGATAGGTCATAAGTGTTACGTTGTTTGCTATTGCGATTAATTCTATCTCGAAATGTGTATCTCCGGGGTTTCGTCATGCCTATTTATAGACGACTTTGCCGTCTGCTGTACATCTCAGCCCACTCCGTTTTTAGAGCGCTGTCTTCAGATCACCTTGAACAACCATAAGAGTTGGAGTTTAAAAACGGCTTCCGATTCTCCGCTGAGAAAACCATCTGTGTTAGCTTCTGGCTTCAGCAGAGTCGACTACCTCCAATGCTCCAGCTAGGCGCTGATCTACTAACTATTGCAGATGAGACGAGGTTCCTTGGAGTGATATTTGATAGAAAACTTAGTTGGTCGTCGCATATAGCACAACTGAAAGCACGATGTGACCGATCTTTAAATATCTTGCGGGTACAAGTGGAAAATCGTGAGAGCGGATCGTCCAGTGTTATTGCGACTTTATCGCGCACTCATCCGCTCCAAATTAGATTATGGCAGTATCGTTTATGACTCAGCACGACCATCTGTGCTGAAGAGATTAGACACAGACCATAATTGCGGTATACGTATAGCAGTTGGGGCATTTCCAACGAGCCGAGTTATAAGCCTGTATGCTGAGTCTGCAAAACCTCCTCTGCAGTACAGGCGCAACGTCTTATTAGCAAATCATGGCTGTGGACTTAAATGCATGCCCACACATCCTTCGTTTACGTCGTTCTTTAACACCTTTATGGACGGGCGTTATAGGAACACTTCTATTAAACCAAGTCCACCTGGTTTCCGTTTCCGGGAGCTCCTTAAACATCATGATACTGAAATGCCCAAGATGTATCCTAGGGGGGAGAGGACATACCCTCCTTGGTTGTGCAAGGCGTCCCACGTTGATCTGGGTATGACTAAATATGATAAATCTACCATGTCTATGTCTAGTATCCCCACATGTTTTTAAGAATTTTTATCGCGATATGAGGACCATTTTGTAATTTCTACTGATCGCTCAAAGAACTCAAATGTTGTTGGTTGTGCTTACGTGTGTGGAACCAAACCGTGTACATTCAGATTCCACACTAGCACTTCCATTTTTACAGCAGAGCTTTATGCAATATACCAGCCCATTTTACACGTACGTCGACGAAAGTTGGGGGACTGCCTAATCCTGAGTGATTCCTTCAGTGCACTTCAAAGCCTACGGCAGCTGTACAACTGCCACCCTATTTTGCAGCGTATGCAGAATGTCCTCCACGTTTTACACGCTTCTGGCGGTAGCGTGGTGTGTGCATGGATCCCTGGTCACCTAGGCTTGCGGGGGAATGAAATGACGGATTTGGCAGCCAAGACGGCTACCATGAAGTACCATCTGCGACATTGGAAGATTCTAGGGCCGTATTGCGGAGAGCTATGCAAACCTGCTGGCAGTAAGAGTGGTCCACTCTCCACAATAATAAAGTTAGATCTGTGAAAGAACTTCCGATTTCCTAGGTTACCTCCTGTCGGTCATCGCGTCGCGAGGAGGTGAGTTTGGCTCGGTTGCGTATTGGGCACTGCTTATTTACTCATAGTTTTCTTTTTAAAAAGGAGCCTGCTCCACTGTGTCCGTTTTGCAATGAAGCGTTATCTGTACGACACGTGCTGCTAGAATGTTTTCACCTAGCAGACCATAGGACGTCTCTGGAGCTGCCGGAAAGCTTTGCAGAAATGCTAGCGAATGATGATCAAGTAGTGGAGAAGGTTTTGAGATTCTTTTCTAGACTAGACTTTAGGATTAAGCGAATAGAATTAATGTCTTTTTAGATTTATATTTGTTTTGTTTTTATAGTTTTTACGTGCATGTTTTATTTCTAGGTCTATTTACATATTTATAGTGTTTTAGAGAAATTTATATCTGTCTTTTGCCATGACCAGTTTGTTTTAAAAAAAAGGCCGCTGATAACCTCTGCAGTTGAGCGCCCTTATACTCATCATCATCATCATCATTATCATCATCATCATCACTTAGTGGGCTGTCGTGTGTTTCTTTATTTTGCCCTTTTAGCTGTGCATGCTAGTGCGTTAGATGGTTTTACGTGGATCAAAGTGGTAGGATAGTTATCATGTGAAAGGGCGGGGCTTCACTTTGTCTCAGCCATGTAATTAAAACGTTACTCCACCTGGATCGATACTTAATGTGAAAATGTGATGAAGGCCTTCAACGTGGCGGGCACTATCGGAAATATAATAACCCTCTCCTGCATCACTTTCCCTTCCATATGTACTTCTTGTTAATCCTGATAAATGTTTGTAGAAATTCCTTTATGACACATTTCATTGAGATAGTCGAAACGTTTGAGATGCAGCTGCTGGTTACATGGTAATACAACTAAAAGGTTCATTTCACCCAGGCAGGTTTTTGGGAAATGTTCTTTTATTTGATTAGTATTATTATTCTCTACCCTTCAGTAGACGCGACAAAGAAAATTGATAATCTGTCCTGAACGTTCAAAAACTATCTCGTCAAATGTTTTAGTTAGGGCTATAACAAGTAAGGGTACTATAAACATGAACAACAACAAAAGAATAGCGATTTAAAAGCACAAATGATGCTTGAAGGTAGTAATTTGACAAACGCTTTGATCGTCTGTGTATTATTCGACAGAGCGTTGAGGTGTATTGACCTTCAGTGAACTTTCTCGGATCGCTAGTTGAATGCTAAGAAGGTTAATTATATCCTCCGAGTTTCCTGTCTCTCCATTTCATCTCCATCATCATGTCACTTCATCTCTCATCTGGTAGTCTCTTTCGCTAGAAAGTCTCCGGTATGGTGGACCGTTTTAGAACCACGATGAGTGGGATGGCAGCTGTACTGGCCTGCCGGGGAGTTTATAACTGGCCAACTGTATGGACCCTGGCCTCTGAACTTCCGTGACTAAATACGTAAAAAATATAATAAAACAAAATCGGCATATCTAATAGCCCGGTTTCTGAAATCTATGCCAGGCCTTATTATGCAAACCTCATTTTAACTTTATTAACTTCTAAATTAGATTTCACAAACAACTTACAAATTTTGCAGATGCAATCTACTTTCTACTTTAACCAACTCACTAAACCTAAAGATTAATGGATTCCAGTAACCTTAAAAATATGATCTATCTAAAACAATCTTTTCTGCTTTACTTCTACTTCAATAATATAAATAAATCAAGTCTATATTTCTACTACAGCTTTTATTCTTATAACTAGCTAAGAAAGACTGTTTCCTACAATTTTAAAATTTCTTCTTCTACAACTGGCATCCAAATCTTCCTCCAACTGGTATCCATCTCTTAAAGGAACTGGCATCAGTAGACGGAGCTGGTTCGTCAGTTCCAGACATCCGCGTAATCATCTCTCCGCTATGCATAATCAGTTGCATCTGTCCGCTCTGATACTCTCCATATATATCTTCTCCCTCCTGGTATTTTTTTTTCTGTCTATGGTCTTTCTGTCTACTTTCTGATGTCCATAATTGCCGTCTTAAATCACGTCTTCAAGTCTGGTAACCTGTATCTTCAGTTTCTCTTTATGCTATTTCCTCCTACGATCACGTATGTTATATTCTTTTCTCCTAGATTGAAATGTTCTTACATTTATTTCTTGAAATATTTTGTCGCGTGTCATATATTCATCCAAGGCCTTAATGGATATTATTTGAGACATATTTTCTGAATTTACATAATCTTCTGCATCTCTTAAAATGTTCCATAAACTTTTTCCTTTAAGTTTCCTTCGACCGTCTTCTACTAGTTCGCTATATTTATTTAACTCCAAAATAACATGTTCAAGCGAATCTAAACAGTTACATTGCTCACATATATCTTGTGGCCTTACCTTCCCCGCTGCATCTGCTGCTACTCTGCCTTTGGTATCAGCCACTCTGGATGTGACCTTAGCAGCCTGGATCCCGGTGGTCTGGTCGCCTAGTAGATTGCTCTAGGAGTTGACTATTCTTTGCCCTGGCTAGTCATTAGAGCTGAGACCACGCTATCTACAGGGTATGCGTGAGATAGGTTGACGAAATAAAAACAACACAGTTCATACTATCAGCTTTACTATTCAGTTCGTTTCGTGCTTACAGTTCACCAGGAATTGCCGCCGCGTTCAGATCGAATTACTCTAGATTTCCACTATCACGTTAAAACTATACTGAATTGCTGAAATCTATCACGATGGAATAAATTTCTAACACTGTTTTGAAAGTATACTTCGCCGCTTAATTAACTGCTGGGAGATCTTGTTCACTTAATAAGATTCTCATTACTGATTATACTTCTCGGCGCAATCCAACGTTTGTGTCCCCGGCACGCAAAACACGTCTACACGGTATCACGTCTCAGACTAGAAGACCTACCCTAAAACCTAATATTCCTTACCAAAACAGATATAGCCTCGCCTCCAGCTGGATTTCTCTGAAAAACTCTAGTTAGCGAGCTACAACCACGCGGACGTTTCCCCGAAATACTGGTTTGGGCCATGTTTGGACCGGTCTACTATTTACCCAGGTAGCGACCCAACCCGTGACCACAGCCTTTTGACGGAACAATTTCATCCATATAGACCAGCAACTTTATTATATAGCTCTGGGTTACAATACTTATTCGCATTCTAGTAATTGAATTTAAATGCTGTTGCTTCGTTTCATGAACTTATCCCTCTGTACTATTCATTATCTTAAATTCTTTCACCTTACTTCCTCATCATAATTTAATTATCATTTTATTCATTGTTAAAATCGTATTCAATCATACGGCTGATAAATACGGCATCAAACTGCCCCCGTTTCATTATTTAATTATCCCATAATTTAAGAATGGATCGTCCTTGCCCGAATAACATTACTATTATTATCAACAACTCCACACGTCGGCAACTCTGGTTCACTTTACAATTTTCTTTGCATTTCAGCTGCGTTACATACAATCATAGTGACAAAATTTATAATACTAGTACATAATTTCTTTTTGTTTTCAACACTTCACATTATAAACATCTGAAATAATCCAATACATATTAGTTTACCATACGATATATACACTCCACTTCGGAAAGTTTTACATTTTCTTGTGTCATACCACGAACGTTTACATCGTATTAGTTATGAACTACTTAAAACTTAAGCTAGTTTACAAAATCTGTTTGTCTTCTGATTCTATATAAAGGTGTAATTTGCCAAAAGTCCTTGCACCTTCTTGGATTTGTAAATTGTTTTGGTACTCAGTTTTGTTGCTTTTAGTTGGTTATTTTCATAGGATTCACTGCACTTCCACTTCACTTTAAAGTCTTAAAAGTACTTATCACCACAAGTTTTCTTTTGCAATTTCGATATTTTGTGATTGGATACCATTAAGATTATGTAAATTTGTTCGTCTGAATTCATCTTCATTAATAGAGTTGTATACATTTTCATCTATTCCTTATCCTATATGCCTCTGCATGATTATCTGTTTATGACCGGTACGGACGGAGAAGTTCTTTGTGCCACCTACCCATGAGTTTTCTATTTACCGCATCCACTATTTCAAATGTATGTTCCCCAAATTTTTGAATAATTTCCCCAGGACCTTTATATAGTAACTCCATGCGCTTGTTTCAAGGCGCAGGACAACTTGTGATCTTTATACCTTCCTGGGAGATGACATATCCTAGGAACTCGGTTTGTTTGACGAAGAAGGCAGTTTTACTTGGTTTAATTGTCATGTTGGCAGCTTTTAACCAGTTTAAAACGTAATCAAGGTGCTTCAGATGTTCACCAATTTCTGACGAGAATATGACAAAGTCGTCCACATATTGAGCCACGAATTTCTTTATGGTTTCTCCAAAAATAGCATACAATGCTCTCAACAATGCGCCTCCGCTTGTGTTCATTCCAAATGCGCAGACGGTAAACTGGTAAAGAATTCCAGAATGTAAAAATGCAGCAAATTTTCTCAATTCTCTCTTAAGTGGAATCTGCCAGAAGGAGGCGGTCAGATCTAAGGTAGAGAAGAATTTTCCTTTGTGCAACTTGCTCAACGTTGCATCCACGCTCTCGGGTCTAAATCTGTCTGGTTTACAATGCTTGTTTAGCTTTCTTGCGTCTAGTGTTATTATAATTTTCCCACTAGATTTGCTTACTATGCACAAGGGGTTCACGTATATGGAGTCTGAAATTTCGATAACCCCATCTTTTAGCATGTCTTCTATCACTTTATCGACTTCTTCCCGAATAGCGGATGGTATGGGTCTCGCTTTATGTGTAAACGGCTCTATGGGCGTCATTTCGAAAGAGTGAATATATTTCGTGCATCTTCCTGGTTTATCCGAAAATACCTCCTGGTGTGGTACTAAAATTCTAAATAATTCTTCTTTCTGCGCTGTGTTCAGGTAGTTAGCCTGACTGACTTTTTCTCTGAACAAATCTTCCAAGTTTTCGTAGTTTTCCGCCTTGCGGTACAAATTTGTAGTCTCATAATTCCAATTCCTGGCGGGATTTTCTCGGGGTTCAGCTTCCACATATTCCCTAATCGTTCCAACATCTTCATCATACATCTCATTGTTACTCGATTCGGCAGCATATTCTTCGACATTTATTTCGCCAAGCTCCATTGCTCCAATTTTTATGTACTCAACAAAGAATACGTCTCCCCGGATTTCATCTTCACGTTCATCTCGTACAACTTCCTCTGAACCGCTATCGTCGACAAATGGCACCACTACTGTTTCTTGCCCTGTTTCTAACTTGACAGATCTATTCTCGAAATTAACAATGGCTTTCCATTCATACAGGCAATCACATCCTATAATTATGTTGGTAACGAGTCTGGGTACGACCAGGAACAAAACCTCAATAATTCTACCATTTATTTCTACGTTGAGCATGACTTGAAATTTCACTCTTTCTTTCCTCTTCCCTACAGCTAGTCAACAAAATATACCGCTTACTGGTAAAGACATTATCTTCAAACCCCGGTTGATTAGTTCTTCATAAAACTTTTGCGAGCACACTGTACTGTTAGCTCCAGTGTCTATTATTGCAGTGTCCGGAATTCCGTTAATGGCAACTGCTATTCGTGGTGGTTCAAACACTTTGTCACTGTCTTCACTTCTGCTCCTCAGATTGGTTTCCTTCTGTAACATCATTTGCCCTCTGACGATCTTATTTTTCGCATACGGTTCACATAGTTTCCTCCCAGTCTTCACTGAAGGCGCGTTTGACTGGGTACATAGTTTCCCTGAGTCTTCCTGTAAGCTCCAGCTCTCGTTGCATTCTGTCCTTCCAACTTTGCTTCCTGAGAAGGATGGCCGCGGTTTTCGAACACTTGCCTGGTTACTTGTAGGGCTTCGGCCCTTTCTCCATTTATCGGCGAATTTATACCGCTCCTGCTCCTTTCTCCGTGCTGCGGCGAATTTGGCCTAAATTCTGGAATGTTGTCGACCCTCCAGTAACCATTTCCCGTGCTCCGTTCTCCCTGCCTGGGTGACCTCGGCCTAACTTCTGGTACATTGTCGACTTTCCAGTAGTCATTTCCTGAATGTCTTCTTTTTCTCTCGTTCCATCCTCCTCGGTTCCTTTCGTGTCTCGCCGCGTTTACGTAATGTACTTGTACATTTCTGTTTCGGCCGTGCCCGTTGCGGTTCCTCTGGTTGCGGTCAAAATTATTTCGGCCTCGGTTCTCCCACTGCGAATTTCCTCCTCTGGGTACGGGACCTCGGTATCTATCTCGGACATCCTGGTTTTGATTGTAATTAATATGTGCCCCTTGCCCGAAATTATTTGAAATTTCCCTTTCGTTGCTCGCTCCAGGCCTAGCGAAACTTTCATTTTTATTCTTTGATTTGTTTGTCTCGAATGCCAACAGCAAATCGATCATGGTGGCGACGTTTGCGGGTTTAGCTATAATTAAATAGTTCTGGAGTGCCTCTGGGAAGTGTGTCGTGATAATGGCGATTAATTCTTGCTCACTCATGGGTGGATCCAACATTTTAGATTTCCTAGCAAGTTTCGTGAAATAATTAACCATCGACTGATCAGTTCTTGGGTCATACTTTCCACTACTCAGTTCTAATCTTATGCTAGACTGCCTGTTATGTCCCCAGTATCTGTTCATGAATAAACTTTCAAAGGTCCTGAAGTCATTATTATTTCCCATTGATACCTCTAACCAGTTAGCTGCATTTCCCTTAAGGCATTTCCTAACAATTGTCATGCAATACTGTTCAGGAATACACTTTACAGAAAAATATTCATGCAGACTCCTCATAAAATCCTTAGGATTATCAGAATCCTCATGTTCAAACACTGGTGGCACAATTTCATTTAAGATGTGGTTTGGCCATTGCATTTGACCACCACTCCTTTCAACATGTACATTATTACCTCTGGGTTCATAACTGGAGGTACTTGGACCCATATTAAGCATCGAAATGTCGGCTGAGGCACTTTGTCTCGCTTCGTTTCGTGCAGAGCTTTCACTTATCTGACTGGCATTAGAATTAGGTTCAGTTACACACAACCTCAAATTTTCTAATGTTTCCTTCATTCCATTAATTTCTGTAGCTACCTCTTTCATTTGTTCATTTATTTCGTCTACACCCCTATCTTGCCTTCTAATTTCCCTTTCTGCTTGTTCTAATCTACTTCTATTTTCCCCTGATTCTAGGCTAGCCGTTTCTCTAATTTGGTCTAATTCCTTGCTAACTATTTCCCTCTCTTTTTCAAATTGCTTTGCTACGTCCTCTCGTAATTTCTTGTATTCTCTGCCTGACTTCTCACTTACTTGATTACAAACTTCGATTCTTATACTTTCTATTTCCCCCCGTACTTCAGTTCTAACTTCATTGATTTCCCCTCTAACCTCTGCTTGAAAGGTTTCTAATGCTTTCTGCTGACTTTCGAGCTTCCTAACCAAATCTTGCTGTCCTGCCTCTAATTTTTGACTAGTACTCTCTAGTTTCTGGTTAGTACTTTCTAGTTTCTGACTTAATTCTAGGTTATTACTTTCTAACCTCTGAGTTAATTCTTGATTGGTACTTTCTAATTTCTGACATAATTCCTGGTTATTACTTTCTAATTTCTGGTTCGTACTTTCTAATTTCCCCATATTCGCTTTCATCATGGCTACCATACTCACATTCGTATCTGAGTCATTTACATCTACTCCCTGGCTATTATTAGTTGTTTCCTTAGCTACACTAACCTGTACAATTTGATTGTTACTACTACATTCTGTATCCCTTCCTACGTTATTTTCTAGACCCTGAGCATTATTACTTTCCATTGTGTTTTCTACTCTATTCTGTAAATTCTGAGCACTTTCTCCTATTTCTGCTACTTTCTCTTTAACAATTTGTATAGTACTCCCCTGCACGTACATGCTTTGTGAATTTGACCGACCTTTCACCTTTCCGTTTCTTAAAATACTCTCCATCAGTTCACTGCAACAACGACAACAACATTAAAATGTTACACTCAGTACCTTTGGTTTTCTGCTGGAGCTTCCGACGATCCTGATGCTGGTTGCTTTTCGTCTCTCGAAGCCCCACGTTGGGCGCCAAGTTTGTGGCCTTACCTTCCCCGCTGCGTCTGCTGCTACTCTGCCTTTAGTATCAGCCACTCTGGATGTGACCTTAGCAGCCTGGATCCCGGTGGTCTGGTCGCCTCGTAGATTGCTCTAGGAGTTGACTATTCTTTGCCCTGGCTAGTCATTAGAGCTGAGACCACGCTATCTACAGGGTATGCGTGAGATAGGTTGACGAAATAAAAACAACACAGTTCATACTATCAGCTTTACTATTCAGTTCGTTTCGTGCTTACAGTTCATCAGGAATTGCCGCCGCGTTCAGATCGAATTACTCTAGATTTCCACTATCACGTTAAAACTATACTGAATTGCTGAAATCTATCACGATGGAATAAATTACTAACACTGTTTTGAAAGTATACTTCGCCGCTTAATTAACTGCTGGGAGATCTTGTTCACTTCATAAGATTCTCATTACTGATTATACTTCTCGGCGCAATCCAACGTTTGTGTCCCCGGCAGGCAAAACACGTCTACACGGTATCACGTCTCAGACTAGAAGACCTACGCTAAAACCTAATATTCCTTACCAAAACAGATATAGCCTCGCCTCCAGCTGGATTTCTCTGAAAAACTCTAGTTAGCGAGCTACAACCACGCGGACGTTTCCCCGAAATACTGGTTTGGGCCATGTTTGGACCGGTCTACTAATTACCCAGGTAGCGACCCAACCCGTGACCACAGCCTTTCGACGGAACAATTTCATCCATATAGACCAGCAACTTTATTATATAGCTCTGGGTTACAATACTTATTCGCATTCTAGTAATCGAATTTAAATGCTGTTGCTTCGTTTCATGAACTTATCCCTCTGTACTATTCATTATCTTAAATTCTTTCACCTTACTTCCTCATCATAATTTAATTATCATTTTATTCATTGTTAAAATCGTATTCAATCATACCGCTGATAAATACGGCATCAATCTGAGTCCTTCTTCCTTATTATTTTTAAATATACATTGTGTGGGCCATGTACTGTAACAAAATGAAAAACATCGTTTTCTTGGTTTCATATGTTCCTATGTTAGCCTCTCTTTAACGTCCGGAAATATATCATGTACTCTTCTTCCTAAGTGTTCATTAACCCACTCTTGTTGCCATTCTTGTAATAAATGTTTTTTTTTTTTCACTTCTTTCTTAGTGTTGCATCTTTTCCCAATAATTTTAAAAACATTGCCATATCCTTCCTTCCTTTTACCAGTAAGTTGCACCCCTCAATCTAGTGATATAGTCAATAGGCCAAATTGCCGCTACTATTTGTAGGGCCAAAGTAGATGTTGTTTTTGTAGCTCCGCTACTGCTAAATAGTATTTGTCTCTGAGTTTTTCGGATTAAATTTGCGCAGGATTTGATACTATTCCATATCTGATACTATTCCACCTCTGATACTATTCCATCTATTCCATCTGGCCACTTTCGTGACTCCGTAGGTTGGCCGCCCTATTACTCCCCTCATCCCAATCCTCCCTCCCGGGGATCCTCTACGTGAGGACGATCAATTCTGCTCGCCGTGCCATTCAAGTTTCCATCCTATACTAAGACATATTTAAATAACTTCGTTATTATCCCATGACTGAATATGTAATTTTCAGTTTATCTATATTGTTTACTGAAGGTTATATTCACTAAATAATGTAGAGCATCTATTATCTAAAAGTGCTTCAGTTGGCAGATTGGAATTTGCGTGGGTCGTGTAGTTTTGATCAGGGAGAAAACATTATAGCTATATTCAGGTTGTGCTCCGGCTTCAGGTCAGGTGTACAGATGATTAAACATCGACGTTTCGGGAGCTTACATCTCTCATATCATCAGAGATGCACGCTCCCGAAACTTCGAAGTTTAATCATCTTTACACCTGCTCGAAGCCCGAGAGCAGCTTGAATATTTTCATTACCAGGAAAGTTCATGTCTTATTTAACAATTCAGCCATTCTACGAAGGAATTCTTTTGCAGCAGGCCAGTAGATACTGTACCCTGTACTGGCTAAAACTTGCAATAAACAGCTTTCTTCATAAGAGTATCCTGTCAGCAAAAAGGCAGGTTGTATCAGAACTAGCTGGCCTTGAATGTGTGTCATCAAGGATCATAGACTTTGCGACGAGTATCTGAAGCGTGTATAAAGTTGTTTTTTGTTTCTTTTTTTAAAAAAAATATACAGGGAGAAAGGAAATAAGTCTATTTATTTGCTAAGTGAGATAAGGCAGAAGGATGGGCTCTGATATTTTTCTTTGTAAATCTCATAAATTAAAGTCCAAATGCTTATTCAGGAGGTTCCATATGTCAGGGTATCGCCTCATCCTATATATTTCAGCCTTTAGCCATGATTTAAACTGTAATAAATTCGGTTGCCCGACACTAAGGCAGTAATGGTAGAAACCAGAAGTCAACCTTATCTGTGGGTGCCACGTTGTTCCCTTCTGGAAGTTCCAAGCTAACAAAACTGAGGTTACAGAATTCTCTGACGTTATCCCAATCATGTGTCCCGTCTGCTTCTTGGTCCATTTCCAGATGCCACGTACCATTACGCAGCTGGTTATTCTATGAAGTTGCGTATCTACATGTCCACAATGTTTACATCATGGCGCAGACACTATATTGTGTTTGTTTCTTAGCTTCCATGGGAATGATTTCGTTTACAAACTCATACAAGGTTACTTCCAGTCCAATGGTACGAAATGATAGCCGAAGACTTTCCATATATTTTTCCAGGGAGTATGTGGATATTTAAGAACAATCGCCGATACTGCAAAGAAAGCCTTTACTAATTCCTTAAATATGATTTTGGATGTTAACGTAGTTGTCCTTGCAGTTAAAGGCAAAACTCTCTCATAATCCATTCGTACCTGCCGAAAGGCTGCAGGAGCTATCATTTGTGCGCCATTCACCTGTTTACTGATCAGTATATCCCGTTGGCTACCTTGGCCATTGATGGCTGTCAGGATAGAACGGAATAACAGGGCACGACACTTCACCTGCACATCCACCAAATTCCATCCGCCACTTCTTATGTCCCTACGCAACTGTGGTCGGGCTATCTTGTAGTACTGATTCTTCCAAATGTAGTAGCCTTATTGCTCGTTCTAACCGTTGTGAGAACTGTTGGAGCATCGGAAGCACCTGGGCCCCGCACCACAGCTTCGCCAGCACTTAGGTATTCAAATTTCAAATTTTCTGCACATAATTCAAATTCCTCGGCAACTGTGAGGTTAATGTATATATGCAGTGGTTAACAATTCTTCTCCAATTTACTGCGATCAAGTCCTCCAGGACGGGTGTTATGAACGTGCATAGGACCTTAATTTCGAAAAAGTGGTTAAAACAAAAATAAAGTAAAATACATCTATAATACGTCATTCTGGTACCCCGAATATTCGACATTTTTGTATAATAGCTGAAGGTGTCCAGTGGATTGATGATTTATCCATAGAAGTTTCAAATTAGGGTTGAAGTCGCCCAAATAGCCTTCCGTTTCTTGGGAGAAATTTAAAGATTATTATTTAAGACAGTTAAAGTGTTGGTTTTAACTAAAGCTCTGAACCAATATCACAATAGTTAGATTAGATTTTTATTGTGCATGTTCCAAAATTGTACAATTTACAACTTCTGGTTATATTTATTTGTCTTTACCTTGTTGCTACCTTGGCTTACACGACACACTTGTCTTCTCCTCTGCCAGGTAGATTTTAATCTCCATAACTCCTTGTTACTTAATTAGCCCCTTTCTTCCCCCTCACCTTCCTTTCATATATTCTTTACATTTCTTGCCCATTAGTCTTTCAGTTTCTGCAAGAACTAACCAGGACTTCTTACCTTCTTTTCCTCCCCGGACGTTAACATTTTCAGAGCTACTATCCCCTTCTCTAATATCTTCCATTTCTCCTCCTAAACCTTTTTTATCCATATTACAACAACCCCGCATTCTGTTACATAGTGTTCGATCCTTCCTTTCGCTTACACAATTCACAAATTCCCTTTTCCCTACCTCTTATCCCACTTAGAAGTAGTGTTCCTCTTCTCATCCAAGCTAACCCTTCTCTCACTTGCCTATTAGTATGCTCAACCGACTGAGGCTGAGGTCAGAAACACGTAGTTTAACCAATGCAGATTTGGTCACCATTCATTCAATCGATGTTGTGTGACCAGAATATTGTGACTGTGTGGGTTCGTGGAATTAAAAGTCTTGTTAGCAGAAATTTAAAATGCTCTTTATAGCAGTAATCAATAGCTTTGTACAGCCCTAAAGCAGCAAAGTGACGTAACATCCACAGACGTAGTCTTTAAGGCCGTCTCGTTCTCAGCGCTACATAAGAAAAAGAATTCACGGTGGCACCTTCCAAATGTATTATAGTCATTATAATTATAATATTATAATCATCATTACACTCACGATTACTGCACATCTGCACACACAACGAACCACTCATTAGTAAGTGACTGTCCTCCCACTTTGCCGCTTATATATATACCTTCCAGTCATTGTTCTAGAATGTCGCCGTCAGTGCCAGGTCTTTCGCGGCGGCAAGGGAAGCATGGAACTATCCAGAGATCTGTCTCTTTCTCTCGGCAAGCGTTGAGCGTTCGCCCACGCGCCGGATGCGGCTTGCGGCCGCGGTAGCAAACAACAATGCGATTGGAGACAATATATAGAGGAAAGGAGGGAATTATGTAGCAGTTGTGAAATATGGAATACCACGATTTCGGCTCTGTTTGCTGCTAATATATCGTGGGAGTGACATGAAAAAGTCAAGAAAGACTCCCATGATGCACTTCAGTGACACTTGACCAGTTATTGTCATTTCACTCGCTACAGAATAAAGTCACTTTTCAGATATTCAAAAGTTTTTAAGGCAAATTTTCAAGAATTTTAACCCACGTGACTTGGACATTGATGTTAAGCGTAATTTTCAAAAAAAATTTAGTTTGTTCTATTGTGGTCGCTTTTAGCTGGCAAAGTTTTGTCCAATTCTTTAAAGGTTCATTGTCTAAGATGCCGTGTTGGGTATTATGGAATACCAGGTATTTGTAATACCCGAATTTATATCAGTGCTCCATATTGTGACTACCTGGCCATGATGGTAAAGATAGGGTGCCACGTGGCCAGGTGCTCCTCAGGGGCTAATAATTCAGAGGTAGGCATACTCAGGAAAGCTTGGCATGTTCTGTATAATGGTTCAATTATATTAAAAGATACTGAAACTACAATTTAGACATGAAAGGTTTATTACAATAATAGGAAATACAGGATCGGTTACATAGCTTACTGAGAGCGGACCTAGGTCCACCTTTAACCAAAGCTGGTACCCAAAAGAGAGTGGAAGCGTCTTACATGCCTCATCAGAAGCAGAAGAGGTCATGTGACGTGACGTCACACGCACCAGCATAGTCAAATGATTACTTACAACACTCTATTTATACTAAATAAAACAATCACTTGTGACAATATGACCATACAAAATATACTGAACAAAAATAATGTTTCAAATGAGTTTCGAATAAAATATTACTGGCTAATCAATCGTTATTAGTTATATAAATAGAAGTATATTTTTAAAAAGGTTAAATTTTTGAAATAAAACAAACCTGATTATTTGCTTATACACGATTGGTTTATTAAAACCAATAATATTTTACATTTATGGAAAATTTGTTCAGTGTTTTATACCAACTGTTCCATAATACTCAACTATTTCATATTAACCTCCATTTGTAACATTTTCAAATCCGTAGTTTTTTACAATAAAAAGAATAGCAGCTTCCTTTACAGGTGAAAATTCATCTTAATCAGCTAGAATATTAAATCATGATGATTTGGAATATTTTATTTAAAAAACTGTTTACTTAAGATACTTTTCGAAACATAAATGTTATTCCATTATACCCTACTTTCATCCACTAGTGTTGAATTAACACTTGTTGTATCTGATACTCTATATAAACTTATTTCAGTAATAAAACCTGAAGCTTTCCTGGCGACGAATATGCTCAAGTTGTTCTCGGGAAGCAAGCTAGGTGAAAAGACGATTAGAAATCAATGCCAATAATAATTACCCGGCGTTGCCGGCAGCTTGCCGGTTTATACTGTCACCCGAAGGTCGGAATTTCCAATAGAACCGGCTAGAAGTAGGGCCATTCGGGAAGCATTTAGACAACGCCAACCCATTCATCTGTGGTCACCAACTGAGGGTGTTGATTAGAAGAGTGGCACGAGCCCTGTACCGTACCTTTCCCCTGCCAACAGACGTCTGGAAATATCGGGATAATTGTGCGAGCCGCGAGCTTTCTAGAAACGGCTATCTTCCCTATATAAGGCCTGCAGTGGACGAGTCAGTTAGTTCTTGGCGAGCAGCCGTGAGGAGCGCCGATTCAGTGAAGGGACCGGAAGACTGTGTACGTACATCAGAGGAGCTGTACGTAATTGTGAGTGTAGAGCTGAAATGGGACAGACGAACTGACGAATTGTAATTGTGTGCATTACGTAATTCTGTGTAATCGGCAAGTGTTCCAACTGTAAAATCGGTGGAAATAAAAAAACATTTTGAGTTTTTGCCAGTGAACTTTTAATTTCACGATCCCACAAAGTCACAACTGGTGTCAGAAGTGGGATATTACAGCGATGCAGGCTGCATAGGCACTGATGTTAGAAAAGTTGGAGACAGCAACCTGGCAGCGGAACTGAAAGAAATAAAGACGGCGAATGACAACCTCGCTGCGTAAGCGGAAGCTGCAAACAACCACTTGGCCACGACAATGACCGCAAAGATGGCCGACCTGACCACGGAAATGAAGGTGGCGAACGAGGCTGTCGCCGCCAAATTAGAAGAACTGTTGGCCGGCGTGAGGAATTACGTGACGGAGTTGGGAAAGCGGATGGACCAAGTGGACGAGCGCTTCGAAGACCTGACGAACCGCTTCAATGGCCTGGAGGAAAAGGCCGAGAGTAACGCCAAGTCCCTGAACGACATGGTGGAAGACGTCGAAGACCTTGTTAACCGCGTAAATAACCTGGGAGGACAGCAGCGTCAAGTCCCTGAACCCCATGGTGGAGGACGTCGTCGGCAGGAGCTTGAAGGACTTGAAGCCCGACGCGCTGGGACGCGTAACAACATCTGCGCTCGCCAAACCGCCTAAATACGACGGCGCCAAATTTCCAAGTCTTCCGCGGCCAGTTCGACGCAGTGGCCAAGCACAACAAATGGTCACCTGAGGAACAGGCCACGCAGTGAACATCCAGCCTCCAGGGACGGGCCGCGGAAGTCCTGAACGCGGTACAGACAACGGCGGAGCCCAAGGTCATCTGGGAGGGCCTGGAGTAACGTTTAGGAAACAAACGCTTGGCCGCAGCGTTACGCAGCCAGCTAAAGGCAAGGTCACAGCAGCCAGGGGAGACGCTGCAGGAGTTCGCACTGGCAGTTGATCAACTGGCTAGCAAGGCCCTAGTTGACCTCCCACAAGAGCTTGTATCCCGGGAATCTGCCTACACTTTCGTTGACGCGGCACGAGACACGGAGGTTCGTCAGCGCCTAATGCTCAGCGATTATAAAACTATCCACGAGGTATTAACGGCAGCATTAAGGATGGAGACGGCCAAAGTAACAGCTATCCCGACGTCGAGAACGCGGAGTGTCCGCTAAACCGGAGACAGAAGACCAGCCGAGGGACGCCGGGAAGACCTAATGGTCTGTGTTGGGGATGTGGACTGCCCGGATACCTGGAGAGAGACTGCCCACAGCAGGAAGAGCAGCCGGAAAACAAGTAAGGGCCGTAGTGGAGAGGGGTACGTCAGCGCCATTCCCACCATCCCCTCGAGTGACACTGCACGCCGTCAGCCGGCGTATGGATGAAAGCCTCAGCGCGGTTGGTTGGGTTTGAGGGAAGCCGTGCCTCGTGCTGGTGGACACCGGGGCAGTCGTGACTATTATCAGACCTGACGTGGCGAAGGGTTTGCCGACAAGGAAGCCGAGCCGTCCATACCAGCTGTGCACGGCATCGGACGACACCTTTCCTGTGGAGAAGGAGGCCCTGCTGAAGCTAACCTTGGGACGAAGTGCCGTGCGTCTGTGGGTGTTCGTCGCGAAGGTGGCTGAGTAGGTGATTCTGGGACTGGATGACCTCAGGAGCCACGAGGCGACGGTGGACGTCGGCAGGAAGGTCCAGTGGCTCAACAAAAAAGAGGTTATACTCCGTCAACCCGAAGTGCGCCTTGGAATCTGCAGGGTCATCTTGAACGTAGACGTGGTTGTCCCCGCGAGGAGCGGGGTGGTGGTGACGGTGCGACTGGAAGGCCAGAGAACCAGAACATGATGCTGGACCAGAAGGCACCTGTACACGGACTGTGTCTGTCCAGGGCACTGCTGCCGTGCCGAGAGTAGGTGCAACTGAGACTGCTAAATCCAAAGGACACCGATCACGACGCCCGGGCCGGGATGGATTTTGGAACGTCCGAGCCCGTTGTAAGCGTAACAGCAATCGACAAAACTCAGGAGCCGGTGCCGACGCAAAATCTGGGGCCCCAGGTAGAAGGCTTACACGAACCCACAAAGTCACAATACACACAACTTTAGCTTTGGTCTGTAGGTCTCCAATGGCCTTTACTTTTTTATTTTGCAGTTATTTGAAAGTATTAACATGACACTTAAAAGGTATATTGAAGCCTCTTCAGAACACCAAGACAAATAATACCAGTCATAATGTCAACAAAATACTATATAAAGCGTTGTAGAACAAGTGAGGAAACAAAGATTTTCTTGTGGTGTGTGCAAAGTGACCCTACGTGTCCCTTCGTCGCCATTTATAGCAAACATATTATTGGTAAGAAATAAAAGCAGCTAAAGTGACGTCAATATAAACCTTGCTGGACTCAATAAGCACAATACACAGATCTGCTAAGAAAACAAAAGAAAGTCCAAAGAAAACAAAGACCATACTTGATTATGTCAGAGAGATCAATGTGTATTCTATGAATTGGCTATTCATTTGTTATTTTGAGTCCATTTCATGTATGTTGGCAATGTTACGGTTATTGCGATTGTGTTTGGAAAATACAGTTCTTTCGAGCTTTTGTAGGCATCTTATAAATTAAATAACTATTTTTGTGAAATGCAGCCTTCTAACTCTAATCTAGATAATAGATATAACAAAATCTGAATATCGTACCCCGGCTCTTTGGTTATATATCCACATTTCCCATTTATTTCCAAGCTCTCTTAAACTTATATATAATCATTTTACAGATTTTCACTACAAACTACTGCAAAAAATCAAAACTAGAAGAAAAATAAATTAATAAAGTAATGGAGGTTTAGACCATAAATAGTCCAAAAGTATAAGCAAAAGTAAAATGTAATTACAAAAACTAGAAAGTACAAATTATACGAGGCGTGTCCGTAAAATAATGTGTCAAACTTTATTTATTATAGAAAACATTTTTCAAAGGATGTTACATTGATGGAAATCCAGAACTTACAGCTATTTTTCAACGTAATTGCCATTTCGATCGATGCACCTTTGCATGCGCTGTGGCAGTTTCTGTACACCCTTGTCATAGCACTCTCCCGCCAAGTTGAGGAGGTAGCGCTCAACCTCGTTTTGCAAATCATCGTCGGTCTGGAAATATGTTCCAGCCAGGTGTGACTTCAAATCAGGAAACAGATGATAATCATTAGGTGCTAAGTCTGGACTGTAGGGGGGATAGCTGAGGATGTCCCATCCGATCTGGGCCGTTTATAGTCTTTGGTGATCATTTTGGGAATGCACCTCACACACACACACACACACACACACACACACACACACACACACACACACACCTCGCGAAAGTGCAAATTTTCGGTCAAAATCTTGTCAATCATAGTCTTACTGTCTTCCGGGATAAAATCGCAAGGCTCGCGAACTGTCACACTGCGATATTTAGGCGTTTCTTGCTCCACTTTTGCAATTATTTCGGCTGAAACCGAAGGCTGACCAGAACGCTGTTCGTCATGGACGTCTGTACGTCCGTCTTTGAACTCTCTGACCCACTTTTGCACGTTTATGACGTCCATACGCTGTAAACCATAGCCTTCGCATAACTGACGATGAATTTCAGTGGCGGTAGTGCCTTTGGCTTTCAATAACGATCACTGCACGCAACTCGCACTTGGCGCTGGAAGTGATAGGAAGCTCCATCGAAAAGGGCTGCGCAACCAAGACTAATGGTTGCAACGGGTTCGCTGTGATAGGGATTTGAAGGGGTGAAACCAAGCTACACGCCAGTGTTGCCGGATCTCGAGTAATAGCGTTCCTCACGGCCCCATCGCCTTGGAGACCTTATTTTACGGACACGCCTAGTAATACTGGTATCCAGCACTCGCAACTGGTTGCCAGCTGCATCACTACAACTCCTCCCAAAATAATAACCTATTGAAATTTCTAATACCTAAAACTTATTCATACACGCACGGGTATCCAGCACAAACTGACTTATTGCATTTCTTTACTCTTGCATTATTTCTACATATTGTGACTTTGCGGTTTCGTGAAATTAAGAGTCCAATTGCACAAACTTAAAGTGTTCTTTATTTCCACCGAATTACAGTTGGAACACTTGCCGATTACATAGAATTACGTAGCGCACACAATAACAATCCACCAGTTCGTCTCTCACAGGTCCACTCGACACTCACAATTAGGTAAAACTTCTCTGATATACGTACACAGTTTTTCTGTCCGTTCGCTAGCACTGCGCTCTCCATGGCTGATCATCCAGAACTGAACTGACTCGTCCACCGCAGCCCTTTATTAGCCAGATCGCTGTTTCTGGAAGCTTCGCGGCTCGACACGTCATACCGATTATTCCAGACGACAGGGGGAGAGGAAAGAGACGGCACAGTGCCTAGTGACACTTTCCTAACCATCCCCTATGTTAGCGCTACTAGATAAATGGGTGAGCGTGGTCTGAGTGCCTCCTGGTCCCTACCCAGCTCCACTTGGCCGTGCCTTGCGATAATTAGTTGACACGGCTCCCTCTTCAAAGCTGGTCGTCCCTAACAGCACCATCGTAATGGACCAGGTGATCCAGGTGTACCACCAACATCTTTCCTCGGAACACCTTCTGGATGCGGAAGACCACGTCGTTAATCCTCTTCACCACCCGGTACGGTCCATGCCATGGCTCCTGAAACTTTGTGCAGCGTCCCTTGGTCCGGGTAGGGCGATACAATTAGAACAGGTCCCCTTGCTGGAAACCTTGTCTGTTGGCTTGCCTGTCGTATCGGGTCTTCTTGCGGTCGCTGGCCTTCTGTATGTTCTGGAGAGCCATCTTTAGCTTATCGTGGAGTTGGTCTACCTGGTTCTCCACATACTCGGTCACTGGCTGTTTCGCTTCCGGAGTGCTTACAAAAGCCAGGTCACAAGGGAGGCGTAACTCTCGGCGGAGCATTAAGCTGGCTGGATCATTCCCGTGGTGTTGTTTGTTGACGAGTGGTAGGCCAGCAAGAACAGTGGGATCTTGACGTCCCAGTCTCGCTGATGGCTGGCCACGACCTTCCTCAGGGTTCTTCTAAGGTCTTGATGTACCTTTCGACCATGTCATCCTACTGGGGAATGTAGAGGTGGCTTGCGGGTCTTGTTAACCCCAAGCCTTTCTAGTGCCTCCTTCATTAGGCTGGACTCAAAATTGCTGCTCTTTTCGCTGTGGAGCTCCAATGGCACCCCAAATCGGCAGGTCACTTGCTTCAGGAGGCAGTCCGTGATTTTCTTTGCCTCTTGGTTTGGAATGGCATACAACTCCGGCCACTTGGTGAAGTAGTCCACGACCACCATTAGGTACCTGTTGCTTTGGTCGGACACTGATAATTGTCCCGCTATGTCGACAACGATCCGTTCGAATGGCGCTCCGACGTTATACTGCTGTATGCGACCCCGGCTCCTAGTTTGGGGGCCGCGACTCGCCGCGCACACATAACGTCGACGAAACCATCTCTCAGCGTCTGCTCGGAGCCTCAGTCAGTAGTAGCGCTGCCGAAATTTGTCAATCGTTCGGTTCGCACCCAGGTGTCCTCCTGAAGTATCGGCGTGCACTTCCTCTAAGTCTTTAGGGACCTTATTCCAGGTAAGTACCACTTTCTCTCTGGGTCTTCCCATTGGGTGATTCCCATAGCTGGAACAGCACTCCCTCTCTGATCTTCAGTGAGTACCATTAGGCCCAGTGCGACTTGTATGTGGCGCTTGTCGGTGCAATGTCATCCGAGGTCGTTCTGGTCACTGCCTCTATTTCCTTCAAGAGTGGCCCCAAGTCTGCGTCCGCCAGCTGCTCCCTCCTCAGGCCTGCGCTATCCCTGCCATCCGCAGCGACTGCCGTGACTACTAGGACTGCTGCGGCACGCACCTTCTCTTCCACTCTTGTGCACTGGCCGGACACTTCTGGACAGGGTGTTCGGGACATAGCGTCTGCGTTACCGTGGCTCTTCCCTCTGCGATCTTCCGAGGTGAAGTCGTGCTCCTGCAGCCTCTGGACCCAACGTGCTGTCTGGCCTTCCAGGTTCTTAATGCTCAATAGCCAGTTTAGGGCAGAATGTTCAGTCCTCAATAGGAGCTGCTGACCATACAGGTACTTGTGGAAGTACTCCAAGGTCTTTACTACTGCCAATAATTCTCGCCGGGTGAAGAAAGTAGTTCTTTTCTGCATTGGATAGCGTCTTGCTGTAGTGGGATATCACCCGCTCGTGACCCTCCTGGACCTGAGATACCACGTCTCCAATACAGTAGTTGCTCGCGTCGGTGTCTACAACGAAGGCGCCACCTGGTTGTGGAAATCCTAAAATTGGAGCACTGCACAGGGTCTTCTTCAGGTACTGGAAAGCGCCTTCGGCGTCGTCCATCCACACATATGGTCGGTGTTCTTCTATCAGGCGAGTGAGGGGTTGGCGATTTTGGAGAACCATTTTATGAAGCGTTGGTAACAACTGCATAGCCCCAGGATACTGAGCAACTCCTTCTTATCCTTTAGGCGAGGGCAATCTCTCACAGACTGTGTTATCTCCGGGTCTGTGGCCACTCCGGCTGCTGAGAAAATGTGGCCCAAGTAGTTGTCTTCCTTCCGGAAGAGCTGGCACTTCTTCGCATTCAGCTTCAAGTTGGTCGCCTGCAGTCTCTGTAGCACCTTACTCTGATTCTCGAGATGGTATTCAAAAGTTTTTTACTCCAGGTAAAGCAGGCACGCATCGTAAGTCAGCTTTCAAAACACTGATTCCATGAGGCGTTCGAAGCTAGTTGGTGCGTTGCAGAGGCCAAAGGGCATAACTGTGTACTGACAGAGCACTTGGCCTGTCGAGAATTCGGTCTTCGCCTTGTCTCTCGGGTCTAGAGCTACCTGCCAGTAGCCCGACTTCAGGTCGTGGGCCGAGAACCATTTTGCACCGGCTAGCGTGTCCAGGGTATCGTCAATCCGGGGTAAGGGGAATCAGTCCTTCCGGGTGCCAGCGTTCAGCTTCCTGTAGTATACGCAGAAGGGTTACTCTTTGCCGTTCTTCTTCGTCACCAAGACTACAGGGGAACACCAAGGGCCGTCAGACTCTTCAAGCACTCCCCTGGATCTCATGTCCGCCAGCATGTCTCGTAACGCCCCTTGCTTCGCCAGTGGAACGCGTCCAGGTGATTGCTGAATAGGCCGGACGTCCCCGGTGTCGATGCGGTGAAGCACATTGTTCGTGCGGCCGTAGTCACTGTTGCCTAGGCTGAAGATGCGCTGGTATCGTCTCAGGAATGTCCAAACCTTCTGAAGCTGTTCTACAGTGTGTTGGTCGGCCGCCCTTTCCAGTAAACCATCCAGCCGGGGCCCAAGGTTTTGCGTCGGCGCCGGCTCCTGTATCTTGTCGATTGCTGTTACGCTTACCACGGGCTCGCAAGTTCCCAATCCCGTCCAGGCCTGGACGTCATGATCGGTTTCTGTTGGATTTAGCAGTCTCACGTGCACCTCCTCTCGGCACGGCAGCAATTCCCTGGCTACACATAGTCCATGTACGGGCGTCTTGTGGTCCAGCATCATGTCCATGGTACTCTGGCCTTCCAGTCGAGCCGTCACCACCACCATTTTTACTTTTTTATTTTTTTCCATAAAACTTATATATATATATATATATATATATATATATATATGTGTGTGTGTATATAGATATATATTTTTCTTTTTTCCCTTACTTAACCGATTTTTCATTATTTCCGTTTATTTTCTTATCTGTTTTCCTAATTTCACAAATATTCATTATACACATAAACACCCATGTCCAAGGCGGGACTCGAACCGGCGACCATCTACGCGGCGGAACACGAGAGACATACGCTTTACCTCGCTCCTCACGGGGTCAACCACGTCTTCATTCAAGACGACGCTGCAGATTCCAGGACCCTCTTCGAAGTGACGGAGTGTAACCTCTTCTCCGTTGAGCCGCAGAACCTTCCTGCCGACGTCGACCGTCACTTGGTGGCTCCTGGGGGCTTTCAGTCCCAGAATCACATACTGAGCCACCTTCTCGACGAACAACCACAGACGCACGACATTCCGTCCCAAGGTCAGCTTCAGCAGGACCTCCTTCTCCACCTGCAAGGTTTCGTCCGATGCCGTCATCAGCTGGTATGGTCAGCTCGGCTTCCTGGATGGCAAACCCTTGGCTATGTCGGATCTGATGATGGTCACAGCTGCCCTGGTTAGGCCGTCATCCATCCGCCGGCTGACGGCGCGCAGTGTCACTCGAGGGGATGGTGGTGATGGAGCCGACGAGCCCCTCGCCACCGCGGCCCTTATTCGTTTCCCGGCTGCTCTCCTTGGTGTGGGCAGTCTCTCTCCTGGTGTCCCGGCTGTCCACATCCCCAACACAGAACATTAGGTCTTCGCCGGCGTCCCTCGGCTGGTCTTCTGTCTCCGATGTAGCGACAACGCCTCGTTCTCGACGTCGGGGTAGCCGTCACCTTGGCCACCTCCATCCTCAATGCTGCCGTCAGCGCCTCGTAGAATTTGAATCATTTTGTTTTGTTTGCATACGAACGATAGCTATGTAAGTGAACTGTTCTCCAGTTTGACACTTACAAACAGACACAAAATTTAAGAAGAAAGAAGTAGCTTTCAAACTGCATAAAGCTTTGTACTCAGCTTCAGTAAATAAATTCATAGCTAAATCACGCGCTTAAATTTAAAAACCACGCCCCTTTGTAGCCGGATTTATAGGCACTAACAATTTGTGAAATAGGCAGGCAAAAAGGCACTAAAATGGTCAAAATAGACACTTAGGCACTGAAACTTTTCTAAGTAAACACTTAGAAATACACAATTTTAGTAAAATGGCTGTTAAAATGCTCAAGGCTTTGAGGTTCAGATTATGCGATAATCATTGTGTATGTTCTCACACACTCATGTTCACAATATGAAACGAACTTCTATGTCAGCATCTGTATCCCTGTACATCTCAGGATGTGTATGACACTGCTAGGTGGATTCGGTGAGAGAGAGAGAGAGAGATACATCTTCCATCTCTGTTGCCCTCTTGCCGTGCAGCTGGCTACACCGATAACATGAGTAATTCAACTGAATCAAGTACAAAGAATCCATAGAACAATACTAGCTATAACTCAAAACACTTAAAAGTGATGCCACATAGCTAATTCGTTTAATTACAAAGAAGCTTTAGCAAAAAATTCTGTTTAATATTACAGAGGAAATTCGATTTACCTAAAGCACATGGAACAATAAGATTAGTTTGTGCAAGAGTGAACAGAGACTGGAATGCGAGTGCACGTATGATATGGTTTATTGCGTTGTAAATATTCGATAAAAACTGGAAAACAAAATTAATTTTTTTAATCGCCTACAGCAACATGTCCTTGCAAAGCTGCTGAGTAATTTCCTTGGAACTTTGTAACTGAGTAGTAGTATTCTTTGTGAAATTAGCCTTAGCAACCAAGAAGAAACATATATACATCCATTTATTTAATACTCATTGCATAGGTATTATTGTGTTGCATAGTAACGTTACAAATAAAGTTCAGTTTGAGAGTTAGAGATCAGACCTGAAGATTTCAGGTAGGAAATTCCAAATTTGAAGCAGCTACCTTTGAACGAACTTGGTTATATACACCAATTTAGTTGGGAAAATGCGAGGTGAGTGTTTTCCAACAGTTTCTCTTCACATTAACCATTTAATATTATATAAAAGTTGCGATATCGAAAGGAGATTCAGTATGAGCTAAACCACGGGAGGATGTCACTTTGTATTTCGAACTTAGGAATTGTGAATTGGAATACCGTAAAAGATCTTTTATATTCTTATGTTTAATAATTATGTAAAGCGAAAATAAAATAAAAGAAAAGCGAAATCCTTCAAGATGCTCGGTTCTTGTTTAAGACTAAATTATCTAATTTCGTAATCTGTAGTTAGTGTATATTACTGATTATCAGAAATAGGTGTACACGATTTTTAAGGATATATATGACTGAAATTACATGAATATTTTCAAAAAATCACGTACTTTTTATTCTATAAAATACTATAAGCCTTCGTGAATTCAAAGAATGTTTAGATAGCATCCGTAAGCCATTTATAATGCTGAAATTTAGTTTGAAAGTTATATGAATGCTTGTGTTAAATATGAATTCCAATTCTTTATCCTTGTTTTCTCGCTATTGAACATTTCAGTATTTTTCGTCATTTATGACGTTCCTTGCGTCGTAGTTTTGGTTTTAGACTAATGAACTTTACTACACACGTTCATAGAGACACAGTAAACAGAAATTACTCTGGGTTTTATTGTGAGATGCATTTTAACACACTTTCTTTGCTTCAAAACACAAAAAAAATTTGAATCTTGGACAAAGAGGTCATATTCATAGTTTTAAAAATTTCTGGAGCCTGAAATTATCGCGACACAGAGAATACTAGGGTAAATTTCAAAAAATGGATGTATTAGAAACCTGCTGTTAAAATATTACTCCAAAATTTATATTATTTTGTCGCAAGGGGCCTTTTAGGTGACGTAACCAAAAATAAATAAATTTGAACATGTTTTCCAGACTGTCAAAGTGAAATTGATTAAATTTGGGCTGTATCATATTTGCACTAAGTGGTATAAATCTTAAAAAGCTAGCGCTATTAGTTTAGGATTTCAAATATTCAGTCATAGGTATCCTTAAATGTGGCTTTGGTACTTTATTTATTTATTTATTCTTGATTTAACATCTGATGTAAATCATATTGGACCTTAACATGTGCCTGCTCACTAGTCTACATACTCCTTTATAATTACAAAACTTGTTTCTGCTTGTGTGTGTGTTCTCCTTTAAATTTCTCTACCCCATATAGTACATAGGAGAATTGTTATTTTCCAAGCAAAATTTCAATGCCATGAGCTCACCGGAAATATGGGCACGTTTTGAGGACCTCCGAATATCGGTGAAATACCGAATTTCGTATTTAAATTCTTCCAAATTCGCGACACTAACTTTCAAGAAAATTCTCCCACCTGAAACTACGCTTTATATGACGAAAAGATTTTCAAAAAAATTGAAATTATTAAAAACGTGCATACAAGTTTGATTAAAATCCAAAATGTTTTAACTATTTCCAAGACAAATTACATGCATACACTGCGTTTCCTTGCAATTGACTCTGAAGTTCTTCTCATTCTCGGCAAATTTTGCATAACTGGTGTTAACAGAAAATAATTTAATTGCTCACACATGTAACCATTATTTCTTTTGGCAGTCCATAGTTCCCTTATGTGTTCACTAAAAAGAAACAATAAATGGATTATATAGCAACATTATGTGCAGTTTTATCTACTTTTCAAAATACTAATGTGGCTTCGCATCACTGCATGTAACATATGGCTCATATGTTAGGTTAAGCATCTTTTTCCAATGCTGAAGATTGAGGTTTTCATCCTAACTTATAACGATGAGGGGATGCTTAACAGTGTTGGTTTCATGTCACATGTAACACTTCTGTGGGTCACGCTAGTAAAGTTATATCACCCTTAAAATTGTTAGCATTACAGAAATTGTGTACCAATATTACTCATAAACGGTGACAAGTATATGTTGATAACAGATGTACTACAGAATAATACCTCAATGCGGTGCAAATGTCACTTTAACTAGTTACTTTTCTCAACCCATTTGTCCAAGTTGTGCTGTGATATATGACCTGCTATAGAGGATTAATAACCCTTATTGTGAAGCTTTACTAATATGAGATCAAGCCTCACTGTCTTTAGGTCCTAGCTACAGCTGAAGTTGTACATGTTTTAAGAATAAGTGGAATACTAGAAATAAAATAAAAGTGGCATATAATGATGATGTTGACACAACATTTTAATCATTTCTTGCAACCACAATTAGACCTAAAGCTTGTAAAGCTTTTTCAAATCAATTGTTATACCAACAGATCTCTTCTAACAAATCTCTTCTGCAACAAACACCACAGTGCATGATCCTCATCACAGAGAAAAAAGCAACTCGCCGCAAAGGAAGAGTTGCAAAATTAAAGAGAGAGACTACCATAGAAAAGGCGGAAGGTGTGACATATGCAGTAGGGCAATTCTAGGTCAGTCAGATAACCTAAATCATAATTTTGATGCATGCCTGTAGAAAAATTGATTTTTATCAACTTCACGTTTTCTAATACACTATCCGTTCCAGCTGTACTAATTTTTGTGCTACACTCTTGAATTTTTTGCAGCATATACTGCATTTGTGTTACTTTAAACTCAATCTGGTTTCAAAATCTGAGGACATCTTCATCCTCAAAAATGATAAAAATATACCAAAAAATGCTACCAAATTTAATTTCCAAACACATTAGGGCAAAAACTTAATTATCTTGAAAGTAATAATCCTTTCTTCTTGCCAGAGACTGGAGGTGTTTGTAATGCAATTACAGTTAATAAAATAATGAAAGTGTTGCAATATTTTAGTTTTTGATTCCGCTGGAATAATTTGAATATTACAATAATTTTGCATTGTGAACCCATTTAATAATTAATTCCTTCTAAACTGTCAAACAGATAATGCTGAAACTTTGTGTGGAACTGTATAATATTAAGTTCTTTAAGTGTGCAAAGTATGAATTTCCTAGCTTTATAAATATAGAAAATTGAAAATTTGGTCCCGCGTGGAAGTATATAAAATTAAGATCTTTAAGTGTGCAATGTATAGATTTCGTAGCTATAGAAATATAATATTCAAAATTCAGTCCCAAGGTCCCTTAAAGCTTTTGTTAATTTTTCCACTGATACGAAATGAAACTCAAACTTTAAGAAATTTTTGATATGCTACATTAAATTGCAACATTACTAATGTTCCTGAAGATCATTACAGATCACCAAGACAAGAAACATACACAATATCCAATAATCCTGCACTTTCGATTTCTGCCATCGTATTCCTGGAGGCTTAAAATGATGACTCTTGAAAGAGAGAGAGGAAAGAAAACACCAGAAAACCTCATTATTGCAATAATAAAGTAATAAGGTCAATGAAAGAAATGCTTTTGGATGGAAAATATCCTTGACACATCATAAAGTGCTACTCTAATCTAAAGAATTTAACTATACATGAATATGTATTAAGACAAAATTCAGGTTATATCATGATATTAATTTTCGGTATTTCGCTACATGCTAAATCTTACTTGCCAATAGGGCTTTGTGAAAATCCATTATCATTCTTCTTTCTGCCCATACGTCCTCGCAGACCTTTAAAGTCTTTACAATCTCACAGATAGATGAAAATTTCATTCACACATAATTTTGCTTGGCTTCGATGCCGTTAAATCTTTAAACTTTCCTTCACATATATACAACTTAGCCAACGTAGTGTCGTATTCATATCGTACATTGAGCTCGAATAAGGTACAAAATAAGCCAATAATTTTACGGAAATTATTTCCTAAGCAGTAAAATAATACAATAGTTATTAAATTTTGAACTAAATAGAGGTTATTTTTATATTAGTATGCAACATGGCAGCCAAAATAATTATATTGGTGACACGTAATATAATTCGCATCCAGTTGTTAGCGTACATGCAGCGCTCGAAATGTACCTTTTACCCTTCGCCCGTTTCGCGAAACTTTATGCGGCACCGGAACTTCTTATCTCACGTGGCGGGGCCTGGTTGGGAATCTTTGACCGGGATGCCCAATCTATTGCAGCTGTCAAACTGTTGACGATTGTGAGTGTGCACCGTGGGACTTAAAATCGGCACCCCCAAAAATGGAATTGAACCCGGGTGCATTCCATGGCAGGGAACTAGAGTACAACACCTTGGCACATTGTGACTTCATTAGGTTCTATCTCAGGTAGTATTTATGAAATGGTGGATATCAATTTTCATTTCCACAGTGTGTTGTTATTGAATCCCTGTTAAGGAGGAATTAGCTTCTGCTGAAATTCATCTCAGAATTCAACGTTCCTATGGACATCAATTGTAAGAAGAGGAAATTCATAGTTAAATATAGTTGAAAACGAGTTGGTGAGGTAACTGCAATATAGGAATGAACATAAGGCGGGGCTAGGCGTGGTTGCTCTATCGCTGATCAGCCGATGACGTGTGTGCGACATTGTTTAGTTCAACATGCGGACCAGCTCGCTTTGCCTCACTCTACGAATTTCCTTGCGCGTTCAAAAGAATCTAATTACAGAATTATTTTGTTCTCTCCATGACGCAGAGCTATTCTTCGTGAGGGCGATTGTCCAAACCCTATGTTCATAGGACATCTGCTTTTGGAGACATGAAAAGACAAGGCGCCTGACTAGAAAGGAAAGAATCATTAACTGTCAGTGAAGAAAAACACACATGTGCCATGCTGCGGTTGTATTTTTCACCTTGCATTCAGTATGGTGATGATACTTTAAGAGTATAGACTTGCTTTTCAAAGTTAGTAAACATACTGCTTAGCAAGCCTAGTACTAACTGCGAGATTTTACATAAGCAGATTAGAAATATTATTTTTCATTTGTATTCCTTTTTCAAACAATTGTCAATTAAATTCATTTTCGAAGGTACAAATTTGAACAAGCTTGTCACGTGAATGCTCATTCTAGACGAACATTCCTAAAGAAGGCCAGCAGTTCACCAATTTAGAAGTTCGCATATTTAGGTCTCCTTGGAAGCATCAAGCAACTAAAAACATGCTACCAAATTAGACGGTTTTCAAAAGTGTGTTTTAAGCGGAACAATTTATGATTTATATAACAATGAATATCCAACAGCCAAAACGCTGACCAATTTAATGAGGAAGAAAAAAGAATATACAGGTATCATTTAAGCAAGATATTCTGAAATCTCTTGGGTTGAAATATAGGAAATCCAGTGATAGTCGGAAATTTCAGCTTGAAGGAAGGATATTGTTGCTGCAGGATTAAAATTCTGCGCACATTGCACAACATTAGAAGTTCAGCTAATTTATGGTGTAAAAATGCTTCATAAATGTACATTCGTATCTTCCGTATTTATTAAGCACTTTTATGAAACAAAGTTGGTACAGTCAATTACAGACAGTATACAATTGCGGTATCATCTTCTTTGTTTACTATTCGCATGTAGTGAACAAGAGGATCTTCTAATTCACTGCCCAACATCTTCATTAAAAGTTTGGAAGGAAATAGCTTTATAACTTAAATCGTCAAATGTAAAATAAAAAACCTTATGAAATATTGCATTAAGTTACAGCAGGAAATTAACAGAGTACAGCAGACCGTTAATGGTAGAACGTCCCTAAGTGTCGTCTTGAGCCACTTCAAACATCGTAAAAGCAAAACAAAACCAGTTAAATCAAAACACACTGAAGGTCGATGAAACTGAATAAAACTAAAGAAACAATTCATGCAGTGATATATAATACCAAAATATTAAACATATTTTAGCTGAATATGTTATTTTGTTTATTTATGCCAAATTGTATTTATGATTTTTATGTTATATTTAATGCTAATAGTATATATTAAGCAGATTCCGTATCGGATATAGCGTCATTAAGTAAAACAAAAGAATATGGCAAACAAATGATAGCAATTGCATCTTAGGAGATTAAACATATTTACTGAGTTAGAAGTGATGCTGGAATGCGATCAAAACATTTACGAATATCCGAGCTTCGGGTCCCACAAATGTGATATAAAAAGGATTATCAGGTATTATTATTATTTAATATTTAAAGTGAATAATAGGTGAGGAGTATACTTAAACATTATTCGAGTATGCGTAACACAAATAGTTATAATCTGATATCGTACTGAAAGACGTTCTGAGTGAGTTATTATAGCTAACCTATTTACGCAGTTATTCAGGATTAAAAATTAAGAATAATATACTTTAACTATCAGATATAACACCCTTAATGTGCAATATATTAAAATTGTGCTAATTAATTTTGTTTTAATTAAAATTTAGAAGTTTGTGTTATATACTTTCGCAGCTTTGAACTGTGACTATTAGAAGAAGTTAATTTGTGAATTTATTTAGAGATTTTTGTGATATTCTCCTGTCTGCTTAGGCACTATAGTGATTTAATTTATATCATTGTCTGCAGGAGCAGAGGGGCTCACTTAAAGGAAATCAATTTCATCAAACATCAACTGGAGCAGAAGAAGGTAAGATAATAATTCACTTTCTTTCCCAACTCATTAGATTTTGTTACAAATCTATAAAGAAATGAATTTATAGTAACTGTTTTTCTCTTTGCAATATCACTTCAGCATCACGTAGTTTGCTAGTGGGTACCCTAAAACATACTATTGGAAATGTGACGGACCAATGACCGTTATGAAGTGGTCTTCGTGCAATATTTCATTTATAGTTTAACATTACTATATTAATAAACATACCTCACATTTTTTAGACAAGCACCAGAACCTAAAAGCATGAAAATGCAGGGAGTGAAATTTCCATATAGTTATTACTTGAGCAATATTGAATACATATTTATTTGCCATTATATTACCCAAAATATTGCTTCTCATTGCTTCTTTACTCTTATCATCTTAAATAAGTATGGATTAATAAAACTACTTCCAACCATTTTTTGAAATACACGTTTGTCAAAATAAATAATATTTTTACTACCACAAGTTTAAATTTCTTCATTTTACGTATAATTGCTTCTTCTTCTTCTTCTTCTTCTTCTTCTTCTTCTTCTTCTTCTTCTTCTTCTTCTTCTTCTTCTTCTTCTTCTTCTTCTTCTTCTTCTTCTTCTTCTTCTTCTTCTTCTTCTTCTTCTTCTTCTTCTTCTTCTTCTTCTTCTTCTTCTTCTTCTTCTTCTTCTTCTTCTTCTTCTTCTTCTTCTTCTTCTTCTTCTTCTTCTTCTTCTTCTTCTTCTTCTTCTTCTTCTTCTTCTTCTTCTTCTTCTTCTTCTTCTTCTTCTTCTTCTTCTTCTTCTTCTTCTTCTTCTTCTTCTTCTTCTTCTTCTTCTTCTTCTTCTTCTTCTTCTTCTTCTTCTTCTTCTTCTTCTTCTTCTTCTTCTTCTTCTTCTTCTTCTTCTTATTATTATTATTATTATTATTATTATTATTATTATTATTATTATTATTATTATTATTATTATTATTATTATTATTATTATTATTATTATTATTATTATTATTATTATTATTATTATTATTATTATTATTATTATTATTATTATTATTATTATTATTATTATTATTATTATTATTATTATTATTATTATTATTATTATTATTATTATTATTATTATTATTATTATTATTATTATTATTATTATTATTATTATTATTATTATTATTATTATTATTATTATTATTATTATTATTATTATTATTATTATTATTATTATTATTATTATTATTATTATTATTATTATTATTATTATTATTATTATTATTATTATTATTATTATTATTATTATTATTATTATTATTATTATTATTATTATTATTATTATTATTATTATTATTATTATTATTATTATTATTATTATTATTATTATTATTATTATTATTATTATTATTATTATTATTATTATTATTATTATTATTATTATTATTATTATTATTATTATTATTATTATTATTATTATTATTATTATTATTATTATTATTATTATTATTATTATTATTATTATTATTATTATTATTATTATTATTATTATTATTATTATTATTATTATTATTATTATTATTATTATTATTATTATTATTATTATTATTATTATTATTATTATTATTATTATTATTATTATTATTATTATTATTATTATTATTATTATTATTATTATTATTATTATTATTATTATTATTATTATTATTATTATTATTATTATTATTATTATTATTATTATTATTATTATTATTATTATTATTATTATTATTATTATTATTATTATTATTATTATTATTATTATTATTATTATTATTATTATTATTATTATTATTATTATTATTATTATTATTATTATTATTATTATTATTATTATTATTATTATTATTATTATTATTATTATTATTATTATTATTATTATTATTATTATTATTATTATTATTATTATTATTATTATTATTATTATTATTATTATTATTATTATTATTATTATTATTATTATTATTATTATTATTATTATTATTATTATTATTATTATTATTATTATTATTATTATTATTATTATTTGCTGAGGTGTGCTTTTGTTTGTGTGATGATTTTATATCTTACTTGCAACACAGATTTCTGAAACGTATGTTTATTAAATTAACAGAATTTATAAAATTCAACAACAGTGCATATTCTTTAGTGGAAGTTGCATCGAAACACAACATAAACCTTCATTGACATTTATAATCTATGACAGGAACACTGTGGACCTATAGTTGTATTTTGACACTTTATGTTACAAGTTCCTTTTTCTTTACTAAGTAGGTTAAAAAACACAACAAAGGTTTGTTCGACTATAAATTTGAGTTTCTCAGAAGGGATTTATTTTCCAGCAGATTTGCTCTAAAATGCTACACACGATACAATGAAAACAAAACTAAAGATTTTCATGTTTATTACTGAAGTTCCAAAAATTAATATCTGATAATACTTTTCTTTGAGTTTAAAAGCTACACAATACTTCAGTATATTGTACATGCAATGCAATAATATTTAAAGTCTATTTTCTTTTGTTAAGGAAGGTAAAACAAAATTAAATTATAAATTTGTTCATTATAATGTGCTAAATGGTGGAGTGTTTTAAAAGAACCATTTTTAAAGTTACTCGTCTGGAGCATTAAACATAGGAAGATGAAATATGCCTTTAAGTCTCAATAATACACTTACAAAAGGAAGTGCAGGCCAAATTTGAAATTCTCTTAAGGTTTGTGTAATGGGTCACTGAAAATAAAATTTCAGTCAAATTGACTGAAAGAATTACATTATTAGTGTTGTATGATTAAACTTAAATCTTACAAGACAATTAAGTACAACAATCTGAAAGGAATAAAATATTTATTTGTTACTCATATTAATTTTTCTTAATACAGAACTTATTTATGTAAATTTAGTACAACTAGTAAGTAAGTAATAAACAAACTCAGATAGTGAAAAAAGCTTTATATGCAAAATAAAGGCTTACAGTGTTGTACAAGTATTACAAGATATAATAATTTGCTACAAACTTTACTTATCTCTTTGGGAATTGATAAATTCCTCACAGAACTCCAGAGACTTGTCCCCCAAAAATCTCTTTTGCATTTTCAGCCATTCAGTTTATTTCTTATGTTGCCCTTATAGCGACTATGTGATGGATTATTCTTGTATTTATCACCAATCTCTGAAAATAAAACAGAATTAAATAGAGCATCAAGTGGCCATGATGCAAAATTTATTACCTGTTCTTTATTTTTTTAAATAAATATTTTATTCCAAACCATTAAATCTTTGGAGCATTTCATTGCTTTGATAAGATAATTAATGCATTTATTTTATAGTCAAATAACTACAAGTGTCCTGCTACGGCTGTTTTATGCATCTCTTTATACCTAATATTTCTAAAAGGTTCATCATTTCGGTTTCAGAATTATGCTTGATGCTTTCAATCTACATCTGATCACAATCTAAACAAATAAATTGCTAAATGCCTATTTTCTTCTGCGAAGTATTATTTTTTTAGGAAAATGTAATACATTTGGTATATTTGTGATGAGGAACAATTGTAGTAAATTCTTTAACAATTTTGTGAAATTTTCTTTAGCACAAAGATGGTAAAAACCTTTTACAGTTATAGTCCCCTTTTAAGGTTGAAAATATTGTTTACACTTTTATTTTATTTTTTCAATCTTTATATGCCAAAATTCGTTACTAAAACCATTAGTTAGGGTAATATTAATAATGTGTCTATATTCCCGATTGAATTCCTCTTTATGTGGGGATATATTAACTTGTAAATGAAACTGTTAAAAACAGCAAATATTTATAATATATTAAAACGCGTACTTTTATGTAATCATCTATATGAGTTGACTACCTATGAATGCCGAAGTTTAGCTTATTGTTATATCTTATAATCTTTATATATAGAAAGGAAATACAACAGTTTTATTTAATTTATAACGTGAAATTTTTTATAATTATCTTGTAGATTTAGAGGTTTTAAAGCATCATTTATGTCTTTATCAGTAACAGTAGCAAAAGTTTCTACTACGAAGCTATACCAAGCATTAATATTTAAAGAGAATTCTTTAGTGACTTGCAGTTCAAAAATCTCATAAAAAGGTCAGGAAGGGAAGATGAAAGTAGATTATGCAATGATAAAGCAGAGGTTTTTTGAAAAAAAAAACTGACTATTAAAACTGAAAAAGAAGTTAATAAAGGCAAAGAATCGTAGGCTTAAAAAGAATCGTCTATTCTTCATGTAAATCTATAGAACATATCCACTTTTAAAAAGAATTACAAGTTTTCTCTAATAATCCTAGGATTTGGGGCAGTTCCATGAAAGTAGACAAGTTTATCGTTCTACATCCATCAGCTACTACATTTTGATCCCTTTTTTACAGTTTATTTTATGTCGCAAAACTCCTAGGTCTTATAGCGATCACATTGAAAATTACAATATTACAATAATATTACAACTCATTGTAAAACTCAAAAAATCAAGTCCACAGTTTAGCTATAGTGCTAACCTCTACAAATTCTGAGAGAACTAACGGTAAGAGTATAAATAATTATTTCTTCCACACTAGCTGTGTGTAGACTAAGGTTAAGATGATTAGAGCCAGATTGAAAAATTCAATGCCATAGCCGGGATTTGAACTACGGATCTCCCGCGCTCCGTTCTGTTGCTCTAACCAACTGAGCTACTATGGCCAGTATGCCAACATGACATTAAATACTCCAACTTACTGTTATGTTTCCCGGTAGACCACTAGGGGTTTTCATACACGCACCTTGTGTGGCAACCTACGAGGTCTGTTATGTGAAGTCTTATTCGAGCTCTATTCAAAAGTATCGCAAAATTTGTTTTTTTTTTTTTTTTCAAAAAGTATATAATTATTCATAAATATCTATTTTGTCCCCTTCAAAGTAAGCTCCCTCCCAGATATCAAACACTTCGACGTTTTTTAATACATCGTTTTCTGTGATCTTGTTCAACTCCTACTTCGAGGCCGTCTTTATCTCCTCAATCATGGCGTAGCGTCGTACTTTCATCGGCATCTCCAGTTTCGGGGACAATATAAAGTCATAGGAGCCGTATCTGGGGAGTACGGTGGCTGCCGCATCAGAGGTCTATTGTTTTTGGCCAAAACTTCGCTAACAATCAACGATGTATGAGCAGGAACTTAGAATGATGTACAAGCCAAATTTGTTCTTTCACAAATCTGGGTGTTTATGGTGGATTGCTTCGTGAAAACTACGCATAACTTGCAGGTAATACCGTTATTTACCGTTCTAACCTGGGGTAAGAACTCGTCATGCACCACGCCCCTGAAATCGAAGAAAACTCTTAAGAAAAACCTTCACATGTGACCAAACTTGACGCGCCTTTTTCGGTATTGGCTGGTGTGGCAGCATCCATTGAGATGTTTGAACTTTAGTTTCTATGTCGTAACCATAAACTCATAATTCGTCACCAGTTATGACTCTCTGGAGAAAATTTGGCTCGTCGCGGACAGAGTTCAACAGCTTCTTAGTAACGTTAATGCAATGGAGTTTTTTGTCGAATTTCAGCAAATTTGCTACGAATTTTGCGGAGACCCGTCCCATGCCTGAATCACTGGTTTAGATCGAATGGCACGAGCCTATCACTAGCTACTTATATAACGGTGATTCGAAGATTCACAAATATTATTTTCTTCAGTTCTTCATTGTTTTCGTCTGTTATTGACGATCTCGGGATCTCGGGATGCTCTTCGTCGTTCACATCTGCTCGACCCTTTGAGAACCTTTTGTACCACCGATAAACGTTGCTTTGGGCTAGGGTAGCTTCACCATATGCCTAGGTCAACATTCGGAATGCACCCGCGAACTTAATTTTGTTTTCCACGCAAAAGTTGATACAGATTCTTTGATAAATTTTGTGGAATAGACAAAAATCGGAGATAAAACACGTCCAAGCAAGGCAGCTGTCATCAATTAACTGAACATTCAAAATCGCCAAGCTTTTCCACATAAGTGAGGGACATAAGCACCACCATAACGCCACAAAACAATTGGAAATCAATTATATTTAGTCCACGAAATTTCAAAATTCGCGATACTTTTTTAAAACACCTCGAATATAAAATCTATGGTATAATAAACCTTCCTTGTTAAAACTTTTTCTAGGTTAACTTGCGACGATATAGCTGCTGGACGTTCTGAAGCCGTCGATGTGTGTCATCTGTACAGCTGGAAAGACTCGGCGTTCGTCGCTCTGCGAGAGTACACAAGCTGGTCAACTACTTCTTCTCCCTTCCACTGGTGAAGGCCAGAACTACTTGTGGTACCCGCCCAGAAGTCTGTCGCTCAGTCTCCAAGTAGCACAACTTGGAAGACGTAAGCTAGTGGCTCCTGAACAATCTGTTCTTCGATTTTTACCCCAAGGTAGGACATACCACCTTAATTTTCCAAAGTGTGAGTGGCAAAGGCAACACTAATTGGAGAGGTATGTAGTTGTAAACCATTATATGGGGAATATCTGGATACATCTGACAGAAAACATTCGGCTAATAAACGTACCGGAAACTTGCAATAACATCCCTGCGTCCCAGTGCTGGCTTCCTTCAGAAAGCATGAAAATAACCATCCTCAAATGATTGGAGCACCAAAGGCGATATGCGGACTGGAGTACGACCTTCCTGCAGATACAGAATATCAGTGTAAGAATTTATAAGTGGAAGGGTTACTTAGTTTGATTAATAATTTGCATGAAGAGAATTATGGCTTTTAGACATATAGATTCGTAAAAATGCAAAACTAGCTAAAAGGGTGCTCTTGTGTCTGTCCTTTTCCATTTAAACTTTTTATTCAGTACTTCCCAAACTGCATAAGTCGTTCTTTATTTAATTAAAAGCAAGTAAACAAACAAGTTGGTTATGTAGGGAACGTTGAAGAGTATATTTCAAGCAACAACACCATATTTTCACATATTATTTTGCTACTGTTTACTTATATTTACAAGAAGTAGCTATTCCACTTAAGTCTGATGCCCAGATTTCACAAAAATACCTGATTCATGATCTCGTGTATTCAAAATGATCTGTTTTAAAAAGGTCCACATCTTTGAGTTCGCATACAGCTTAATTGAGAAGAATATGTTCTCTAGGGTAAATAAAATTTCTGGTGCTTTTCTGGCAAAAATTTAACAAATAAACAAAAAATAAGAAATAATGGTAATACATATGTTGAAACTTTCAAAGCAAATAAAATTACTAATATATAATAAGACTAAGCAGCAAGTGCATAGTGCACTGTGTTGACCACCAAGCATTTCACTTTGACAGATAAAGTCGTGATGAACATTTTGTGCCATAAGTATCAAGCTTTAAACTTTCTTCATCCTTATTAGATTATTCTGAGGGCCAGTTCAAAATGATTCATGTTCGAAAATAGCAACTACAGGAAAATATACCCCCTCTGTTAGAGATGCTAATATAATCCTGTCTGAAATAAATTCAGTTAAATGCTGATACAACTGCAGTTTTACCAGGCATTTATACTTCAATTTTTCCTGAAGCTGAATGAAATGGATCTCCTTGACTATAATTATTCATAACTAAATGTTCAAACAAATGAAATGTAAAAGTTCTGGCAAAAGAAATGTTAATGTAGCAGTGTTATTAATAATGATATATCCACTTAAACATATCACTCTTGTGTCGAAAGTTAAGTGAGGATGCGAGAGTTTTGTCGCTTGATCATGTGTTGTGTATTTTAACAACTGTATTAAAATAAATAAGAAATAATGTGCAGTCAAATACCTAAATGCCACAAATATAAACAGCACTTGCTTCTTATTATGGATAAAATACAATGTATTCCTGATGTTTCTGGTTGGCTGGATACTTCTTGGGTTTATAATTATCAGATCCTTTCTTTCTGATTAATTGTACGTTGAAAGTTATATGAAAGTCACTATAAATTTAAACAGATGTATTAAAATGCCACAATGCCACAAATATAACAAATTTCTTCTTATGAATAAACAACAAAGTAATCATTAAGTTAAAAACTTTCACATATTGCAGCTTTTTATTTTACAGTAAAAACGTAAGATCTGACAATCTTGTATTGGGTTCCCTCCCGATATTCTTCGGTAAACATCGTTGTCTTCTTCGGTTGCAATTTCAAAATTACTTCCTATTCTTTATGTCCCCAAATACACAATTTGCAACACAGTATACAGTCTATACTGGATATTCGACACAGGATGACATAAATGCGACAGAGAACTTCTACTCACGTAACAGTGTGCTGTTGTTTAATTGGCCATTTCTTTATGTTTTATTATCACGTCGGGGTCAGCAACTTTAGTTGCCGTTTTAATTCCATTACGTTAGACTAAGTTTCATATCACTAATCAACATTTAAATTATTTGTTTACACTACATTATGTACATAAGAATAACTTTTACAATTAACAAAAAATCTCTGTATAAGTTCTTGTCCATTTTGCATGTTTTATTTTTTCAATGCCTGTTCGATACCGCTACTCATTATTTATTTTAATTTTTAAACATTTATGTTTTTCCTAATTAGCGAGGCGTTATTCAGATTTGTTTTATCCCTTGGCTATACAAAGAGAACTATAGTCAGATCCATCATAGTTTAAAAAGTTTTGAGAAATCACCTAGAGCCTACTGTTTCCCCATATTTCTTGCACATGCAGGAAAGCTGGCAGTAAGATATTTTCTGCGAGCATTTATCCAAATTAACACGAAATAGATAGAAAAATAAGTATTTGTAACAATGGTTTATTGAATAGTGAGGAAGTAATATGGGTCAACGCATCACATTTTTGATAAGATATGTATTTTTATGTTTCCAGAAATAGCAGTTGAAGTGCACTTCTTTCAGAAGGAATATTATGTAATACAGTATAAGAGGTAAAACATAATAGATAGGCAAAAAGGCACCTAATACAGAATGAATTACACATCTCTTTAAAACTCGTAATTTTTAATAGCCATTTCTAAGGTACTAGTTATTTGGTTTGAATTTTTTTAAACTGTCATATATAAAGCTCTGCCGCTTTTCAGTTGTGTTTGAATGTAATAAAATGAATGTGGAATTTCAAGATCAGAATATTGCGAAGCGCTTTTTAATCATCTGACTTAATCAGGTTCACACAATTGCCCTTGTAACCGCATTGAGGTGTGAAATGAAACAATTTCTGCAAAAGGTTAGGTTGAGTTCGGCAGACAGAAAAATAATGATGATATACTGCGTGGCAGAAAAATGATAGAATAATGACAAAAAAAGTACAGCAAAATAATGTGTAATTTCATGTGTTCATATGTGCCAGTGAACACCACAATTCAGAAACCTAAAGTCGTTTAAATACCCAACTTATAAGTTCAATTAATTACGTAAAAATGAAGCCAGTTGCAGCGTGATAAATCCTGTACCTGGAATTCTAAAATGGTCATATGGCTCTAGTTTAGTTTCTGTAGCTAGCAGAATGTCTGTCTTAAGCAGAGAGAAACTGTAACAGTACATGATATTTGTTACTTATGCCCTGATAATTCCACCTGCATATGGGAATTTTTCTTTAAGCGTTTGCTTCATTAGTTATTTATAATCAGAAGCATTAATTGCGTAACAGTATTTATGAGAGGAACTAAGAGCGATAGTAGCGAATCTAATTTACCCATTAGGCACTCTATTTGAGTCTCTCTGTGTCTTGACTGGCTTGCTTCTGAATACAATTTTTGACTATGGCTGAAATGGTACTGGGAGCAAAGGAAATTACGTTTCAGGAGCCACATTAATTGTAGGTGGCGCTGCCCCAGCTATACTTTCGGTGTTCTTTCTTTGAAAAATGGATGTTGAATTATGAAGCTTTACGTGAATTGGACATCCCTTGTAAGTAGCTTTATGTTGCCCTTTACAGTTTACACAACCTGGAGGCGCATTATTGGGTTTCTTACATTCTGTGGTAGCAAGTGCGCCTTCGCAGTTTACAGAGCGAGCGCTGTTATGCCAATTTTTACTGTGTCCATATTCTTGGCACCTGTAGCACTGGATCATATGACGTTTTGGTTTAGGTTCTACTTTTATGACTGCATGATACAATCTAGTTAAATCATAGATTTTTTCATTATCTGGACTTGGTTTGAGATACACGAAAAATAGTGGTAGCGGGTCCTTTGTAACTAGGTGGTAAATAGGAACCATCTGTGTAGGTGAGACTACCAATGCTCTTAACTCCTTACAATGCCCGTATAACATGTAGGATATGAACTGCGGAAATTACGATCCTGCATCATTTGGTATGTGTTGTACTCGGCTTTATTCTTTTCAAAGTAATGAATTGCCTTTCTATTTCCTTCTAGTGTTTCAAAACAAACCTTAACTCTCTGATTTGATAGTAGTGTGTTTCAAGATGCCTACTGCTTCGCGTTTTAGTGCCTGCAGAACTAAATTCATGTCTCTAGTGTTATTTATGTAAATAGGTGGTGGTTTATCAGCTTTCACTTTGGAGTTATCATTTTCACTGTGGTGCTTATCCATGTTTTCATTGGATTGGTCCTGAGTACGTCCGTCCGAGGTGCTGACTGGCTGTATAAAGCCAGAAGCTTTTTGCTGCGTGCCCAGCCGTTAGACGTCACTCGTCGGTCTGAATGAAATGTGTATAACTAGGAAACGTTAAACCTCGAGGCGGAGAAACTGTTCTAATAACACAATTTATTACTGCTTAAAACACATAGTTTATTAATATACTTAAATACCTTTATTATCTAGGCTGCATAATTAATACATACATGGAAGTTGATGGAGGTATGTACTGTAAACGGCTATACCTACATATTTTATGGCCCGTATGCGTATGTATGCCTTTATGTGTCAAAATATAATTATACAGCATCAGAAAACTACTTCACATGACAATCCTTCTAAAAGCACCACTTAATATGTACACACTTGTATTTAATAAATAGCACAATAATGTAGCATATTTCTTTAAATTTATTTCCTTTTTTTATGCTTTCGGTTTGAGGCAAAATCTCTTTGATCTCGAGGAGAGTGCTCCTTTGCTGTGAGTACTTTCAGTGTCTGAAAGAGAGTTTAGGGCAGCACATTACCTGTTAAAGTACAGACTCAGAATTCAGTACGTTAAACCTTATAATCTGCCATTATAAGTTCTCCCTATTGTGTCTAATCTCCAAGGTGAAAAAAAGCACCGTTTCTGATTAACCAGCATGGTTTGCTATATGAGTCTGTGTTTGAACTTGTGTTCCGGTATCTTTCTCCTGCTTCACGTCACATTTGATATGAACTACCTCACATTACAAGACTTTTAAAAGCACCACTTAATATATACACACTTGTATTCAATAAACAGCCTAATAAAGTAAGAATTTCTTTAAATTTATGTTATTATGTGAACTAGTACCACATGGAGTACTTTCAAAATGTCTTTATTAAATTTTATGAAATCTTCACCTTGAAGTTAAGGTACTACTCTATTAATACAACCTCATTTATCTAAAATTTCAGTCCTATTAACCCTATCCGCTCTAGTCAAAAATTAGGTATTTTTCAGTTAATGATTTAAAAATGGGTTTATTATTATGTCTCTTATAGTGTTATTTATCCAAAGTTTGTAACATTTTGCTGCATTTAAATTTAATCATTTATGTATTATTTTCACTTATATATTGACTAGCAATTTCTATATCCATGCTGATATAGGTAAACGCTCAGTACGAGTAAAATATATTGCCTTTTCTTTAATTGGGATAAGATTTTCTGTTGTTTTATTCTGGTGTGTGAGTGCACTTTTTAGCCAAATACACTTGCTTACAAAAGAAGCATATAGGTGTAAAGTAGATGCTCATGCTCAGGTACTTGAGATGTTGCAGCTAGATGGCACGTCATCAAAGAAGAATATACCTGGCACATCAATGGCCTTGCTGAGTATAAATGCATATTTGTAAGCAATAATAGAAAGAAAAAAGTAGGATTGTCACTGAAGATGCTTAAGTTTAAAGATAAGATATATGATTCATACAGAGAGAAGATGGTAAAATCAAAAAATGTTAGTAAAACAGCTTGGGGAGTAATAAATGAAACCATAAAACACACTGATCCTCATAAAAATATAGAATTAAGTATAGATGGAGAATTAATTGATGACCCCGTCATCATTAGTAAAAAATTTAATGATTTTTTTATAAAAGGACCAATACATATACCAGTATATTTTGAGAGTGTGAGTATCAATATTAATGACAGTTCGTCGAATGATTGAATCTTTGATTCAACATGTATCTGCAGCCCTTGTCGGAATCCAACGTGGATTATCGTAATTTAGTGCTGTTTCATTTTTTATTTATAGACTAGTAGACTTCCGGTTTGTTATATTATTTCGTTATACAAGGGGCGTCCAGAGAGTAAGTTCATTTTTAAATTTATCTACGCTGTAGCGATGCGATCGCAGTTCCGCACAACCGCGGTAGACGCTCTGTATCAAGGATAAGAACCGTGTGCCATTGTGAGATCGCTGTCAGCCACGTACTCTTTGTTGTGCTTGTTTACAATGTCAGTGGTGATTGAAAATCCCGCCGCTTGTGAAATCAGATCTGTGATTCGTTTTCTGAATGCTAGGAAAGTGAAACTAAATGAAATTTATCGACTGTCAAAAGGTGTTGTGCTTCTACACGACAACGCACGACCACACACTGCAAATACACCCCAAAGGGATTTGGCTGGGACGAGTTTCACTACCCCCCGTACAGCATTGACTTCGCTCCTAGCGTATATTATCTGTTTTTGCATATCAAATCTTTCCTTGGCGGTCAACTCTTCAACGCTGATGAAGAGCTGAAAGAAAATGTTTCCAACTGGTTGAAGAGACAGGCGGCAAACTTCCATGAAAAAGGTATACAAAATCTTGTACCTCGCTATGACAAATACCTGCAAAATTTCGGCAGTTATGTGTGAAAGTACTTTAGGAGCTGTAGAATTTTGTGCAAGAAATAATTTTTCTGTATCTGTACACATTTTAATTTTATTACCAAACATATCTTACTTTCTGGAGGTACCTCGTATACATCTTTGTGTATAATTCACATGATGCGAGCGGCCTGTGTCTTGCATTAATTGGTTCGTTTCTTTATATAAGCTTAGCTGCATGGTATAATCATGGGACAAATAATGAGAGAGGTGCTTTTGTACACATTCAGTTATAGCCTGGCGGAAGGATACACAAAAGTGATTTGTTTACATCTGCTCGAGATCTAGGTAACCAGAGTACAGAAGCATTGCTATTAGTAGCATCATTGGGTTTACTTTCTGTCAGCTCTTAGCTGCAGCACCTTTATACAGTTTTCTGGCTATGAAGCTTATTTTGTGTAAACTATATTACTGGGTACTGAACAACAAAAATGTCAAAATTCAATAAATTTAAATTTTAAACCTCAGCTGCTAGAACATTTATGTTTAATACTGATTATTGGCATAAAGATAACTAGAACGTCAATTAAAATTTAATGCCCACGTGTTAAGCAATATTGTGGTTCGTGTTGTTCAATAATTATTTTAATATATTTAATCTTTCTTTCAACAATACGCACAATACTATTTAGAGAGTGAACCAGAACAAAAAAGAGCTTGGGCAGTAGGTCAATTAGCAGAGCACCTCCATGCTGTACTAGAGATCCAGGGTTCCATTCCTGGCAGTGAGGTTGGGGTTGTTTCTCCGACCAAGATGATTCCTTATTCCTCCAGAGTCTGGAAGTATGAATGAGGGTACGAATGTGTGAGTGATCTAATGATTAAAACCCAACAAGTACGAGTTAACACTTTCGATATGACCAAATGATAACGGACGCCATATGGTCAATGCAGTTAAAGGTGGGCAATAATTGGAACAAATAAAAAACAGAACAAAAGAGGGGAAATTCAAAGTTAGCAATTACCCTTGTAGTGCTATGGCTCATGCGTGAGCTCACCAGGTCTGAGAACAGGCCACCCAGGTTTAACCGTACTCAGAGTAAATCGCCTGGGTACCTTTATGTTTATTATTACACCAGCGTTTGTTGTAACAGTGATGGTGAGTGGTGGCTCGTGCCTTTGCTGTTAACGTCGAGATGTGCACCCATCCAAGGATGACCATGCCGGATGCTGCTTCGTTTGGCCGGCCCCTTGCTATACTCCTCTACATGAGAGAAAGTTTCCGAGGGATGAGACGAAAAGGGGTTGGCGAAGGTTCCCACACCCTCCCTGGACAGGTTAATGACACCCCATTTCAGTACAGTTACAGAGCTTTCAAAAACATTCTGACGGCTTGTACTTTTCTGAATGAATCTCCTCGGTTTTAGTGTACAGAATGAATAGGGCGCTTGTTTTTTAACTCTTCTGCTCCTTGTGTAGCATGCGCTCTCTGTCACACACATTCGCTGTCCTTAACCCACTGTGTAACACAACACATTCCTTACAGGGACCTTCTTTGCGTTGCTGGACTATAGACAGTCAAGTAGACAAGTAGCAGCAAGAGAGAGGTCGAAAGTATATAAGTGTAACTAGATTGGGTTTGGCCAAGTATCACATTCGGGTGGTTTACGGATGTACAGTAGGTGTGCAACTATAACGATATTATGCACAAACGTATAAAAATGAACTAATACACATTAATTAAAACAGGTTTGATTCGCAGTAAAGGGAAGAGTACCAACCGCTGACTGATAACTGCGTTACTATACATCCTTGTGCATAAGTAAGAGAATGTATAGTACTCTTATACAGGGTGCTCACAGTATAGCACTCTATAAGTATTAGCATAGTTGTCGATGGATTCCTAAATCCCACTTAATCACTTCGCATATAGCAACAATATACGTGACGCCACTGCGCTTGTACACTGCTTAGCAACAACACAAAATTTTCACATCCTTCAATGGAAATCGAAATTATTTTAGTAGTGGCTCCATATATTATTTTACCATCGCCATGTATTTCCCTAGTGTTAAGATGTGTGGGTAGGTATTCACGGAAGATCGAAACATCTTTACTTGCATATGTTTATTATTATTTTATATATATATATGTTATTGCTCCCTGTATGTGTTGTACAAGGGTAACAAGATATAAGCCATCAACATCGCAAAGGACAGCAGATGAGGCAATGGTTTCAAAATTGATTTTGAGAACCATCAATGGTTTGCTGCAATCATCAGCTGCACGTAATGTATGATACAGGTAAGCAAAAATGTGCTATATTATGTGCCAAACATTGTTAATATACATAGAAAAATAGTGCTGATTATACCTACAATAATGTTGTTGTTGTTTACAAATGCTAGGCTTTGGCAATGAAGCCGTTAAATCTCTTGCTCTCCAATATTTCTGTTTAGTGGGTCCGGCAGGTAGGACTTCACAGGTTGAAAGATGTTCTTCAGTCATTTCCTCTTCTTAGTTGCACAGAGGACAATTTGGACTTGTATAAATTCCTATTCTGTGTAAGTGTTTGGCCAAATAATCATGTTCCGTAAGTAATATAAAATTTGCTCATGCAGCTTTACGTGGGATTTCTGGAATAATTTTTGGATTTTTAAATAATATGTTCCATTTTTTATCTTTGGCTTTGTTATATATTGATTGGTTTTGTTCGTTTTTTATTTGCTTTTTATTAATCTTTTTATGGATGTAAAGGATAAGTTTTTAATACTGTTCTGAATTAAATTTGCACCTTTTGGCAAGAAAATCACCTGATTCCTTTCCAGCAATTCCGCAATGTTCAGGTATCCTCTGTAATGTAATTCTTTTTTGTAGTTTTTGAAGTTGTTGGATCATTTTGTGACATTCTTTAATTTGGATTGAGCTCATTTTGTATGAACTTATTGTACATCATGCTGCTTTAGAATCAGAAAGCATGACAGCAGTTTTGAATTTATCTATTCTGTATTGTAGGTGTTGGAGTTAAATATGATCAGCCGTTACTTCTGCATTAAAATTTGTTGTGCAGTATCCTGCTGGTTGATAGAACAGTAGAGTGCACACTTAATTCCTGCTCCTGAGTTGTCCAAGTTAGATCCATATGTGTAGATATGTAACCATTCTTCAGGTGGGTATCTATTGTTCACAGTTTCTAATGCTAGTGCTTTTAGTACAGGTTTGGAAATTTCAGATTTTGTAACTATTTGTCCTAAAAATTGTTCTTTATATTTGAAACTATCTTGTGTGCGGTTTCACTCAATACGTTGACTGTTATTGTCTGGCTTTTGAAGAAAGGGGGTTTGTCGATACGATCTTTCTTCTACGATAACGGGTTTGCTCTGATGAGAACTTTATCTCCCACCAATGGTGTCCAGTAATTCTTGAATTGCTTTTTTTCAGTTACCCTATTCCTCGCACCTTCCAAAGTATTCCTGCTACTTTGACTTTCAGTGTGCTGGTACCGTGAATGATTTTTGGAAAACTTGGAGCTATTGCCTCCGACTACAGTTCGGTACTACTTTAGGATTCTTTCAGTTAAAGTTAGCTGTGGGATCCACGATATCTGTTTTTCATGAGAGAGAATGTCAAATATCAACAAACAGAACGCAAGCAATAAATATATAATTCCTACCTATATTAACCTGTTGCAGCATATTTAAATACAAAGCTAATGTATGGATATAAGTAGTTTTCCAATGGTTATACAGATTTGTTTTTCACTCAAGCAAAGTTGTATCTGGAGTAGGGGCATAAGTAGTCATTTCACTAAAACGCCAAAGTTGGAGACCATTATCATTAAGACAATCGTTTAAATCATTTACCTTTCCATTTATATATTCTAGCAATGTTTACCAAACCAGCACATAAAAGTTCATCATTTGTTCCGTAACACACCGCACCCTCATATTGATTAATTTCGATAATTTTGGACTCATACCAAATGATTCATGGACTATCATATGTTTCAAATGGCAAGGTGTTCGGCTTTGAGCGCTACTAGGTGAGCAACCAATGGGAATCCTGCGGTGTTGTCGTATTGCATTCCCCCTAAGTGGTGTGTGAGGAGCGCTAAACTAATCACTCTCTAATAAATACCATTCGAGCTAAGACAAAGTTCGGAGCTTGCGAAAACTGAACTATGAGAAAGGAGAGAGTAATGTATTTAACATAACCGTAAAAACCCCAAATTTTTAGCTAAAATAGTTTTCCTAATACAATAAATAGATACCACTATATAATGACTGCGCAATGTGATGTAAGCACTGTAATGAATATCATTATTTGTTGGCATGTATGCGCGAACGTATATCTCAAAGTACTCAGAAATGAAACGTAAACATTTTGAAATGACGTGGTAAAAGAAATAAGTAATTTGAATAAGCCAAGTTGTTTGCTAAATTCGATGAGAGGAAACGATACACTTCTTGCTAGTCTGGCAGAACGTGTCTGGTCTTATTGTATCTTTGTTTATGATATATTTTTTAATCACGTCCTCCAAAGTTGTGATATCGGACGATGAATGGAATGGGTGAAATGATGCTCAAATGAGCCCGGGGTCCATTGAGCTTAGAGTTACCCGACATTCGTCATTCAGGATAAGGGAAAACTCCGGGAAAAACTTTATCCAGGTTACTTACCCTGACCGAGATTCGAACTCGGGACCTCTTGAACGTGAGGTAGACATGTTACCACTACGCTACCAAGGCAGACTTTGTTTATGACTGGTTCGTAGTTTCTCTTTACTCAAGAGAGTTCCAAGCATTATTATTCAGTTACTCTTCCATGAAAAAGTGTATCAGCTGCATAAGTGAGACGCGATCTTCTACTGCTAGGACAATCCAATAGAGTTAATGTGGGCTCAATTTATATTGCAAACAGCAATAATATATTTAAACTGACTGACGTTAACGACTTATTCACGAAGGAATTGACAAGGAACAAAACAAGACTGGGAAAACTGCGTGAAACATCACATAAACTACAAGAAGGCGACTTTTGGAAAGAAATAGCACCTGCCGAGATTTTAGAACCTATCACAAAATTGCAGACTATGACAATGACAAATTTTCTCTTAACGTAAGTAACATTCACAGCTATACGGATGAACCGCTGGTATCTTAGTTGAAAAAAAAATAAGTAATTCATAAACTATAATTAACTTTAAATGTCTAAAACATTTGCGTAGTATACGAATATTCATGCTGCAATTACGATTTCAACAGCTGCATTATTATAACAGTGGAAAATTACGCTTAACGCCAAGAACACTCGCAAGTATGCGAGAGAGAGGGAAACATAAAAGGAGTGGGGGATAACAAGGTGTCAACGCTGAAGGCTCTAACGCATCTGATTCGCTACAGACGAGAACTCTTCCCATTTGAAACGCATAATAAGGTTAACATGTTATTCTCTGGATTCCGAGTTTGCAGGTTCACAACCAGCGGAGGTCAATGAATTTTCACCAGGCTTAAAAATCCTTAGCATGCCCCACCCCGCTCTTCCAACGAAGCGTTATCTGCCCGACACGTTGTGCTACAGTGCTTTTGCCCAGCAAACCTTAGGACGTCTCTGCAGCTGCCGGTCAGCTTTGCAGAAATGCTGGCGGATGTCAACAAAGCGGTGGAGAAGCTTTTTAACCTCTTTTGTGAGTTAGATTTTAGAATTTGATGAAGATATTTTCTTTTCTGTTTGGCCTTACATTTCTTTTTTCTGCCTCTTTGTCTTGTTGTGTACATGTATATTTTAAGAGTTTATTTACGCTTGTATTAAGTTTTAGAGCCGTTTATATCTGGCTTTTGCCATGAATGATAACCTCTGCAGTTGAGCACCCTAATACACATATCATCATGCCCCCCCCCCCCCCTCGGGGGGAAATCAAGTCTGTGCTTTTTCTCGTAGATTTACGGCATGTAAAAGATTCTCAAGCCTCATAAACAGGCCTCTGAGCAAAATTGGAGACAATTTCACAAAAAATGCACAACGTGATGATGAGAACCATGGGGTTTAAAGAGAAATCATAAGCAAAAGCATATTTTCAATTTCTGGAGTACTTGGTGGTCATTCGCTTGAACCAAACATCCACATATTTACAAGTATTCCTTTTAAAAACTTCTGATTAATCAGCGCATAGTACACACAAACTCTTTCGTGTTGATAATAAGTCATCATCACCATTCTTTAGAATCAGAATGGTTGCTCTCAATACGTCTGATATTGTTGAGACACACATTTTTGTATACCATTGTGTTGAAAGAAAGGTCCAAGGCCTTCTTTACATTACAGATCCGCCTAATCTGTAATGTCGGGCTGAATCAACTGATCCTCTGCTGTCAGGTGCTTTTTCCCTTAGATTAGTGGCACCACAATGCCTATTTACAGTAGCCAATAGTTTAAAGTGTACTTCATTGCACCAAACGCTACTCAGGTAATTGCATCACCTTTCTACACCTCGTTTTAAATAACTGCAAAGAACTCAAAGATCGAACTGGATGATTTTCTGGGTAAATGTGTATCAAACTTGGTCGAAGCAGTACCAATTTTAGATGCTACGCGATCCGATTCAAAGAACCAGGGTGGTGTAAAGTTCCATTGCTCCTCTCCACTTTGTTCCTAGAAGACTTTGGACATATTTCTCAGCAAACATTGCTTTCTCTAATTGGAAGTATTGGCTATTAAACTTGCTTAACATCCGCATTACCGACAGACGCTGTCTTATGTAATTTGTTGCGTAGAATTTATTACCTTTTTCTGGGTGGATCAGATATTTTAAATGCAAGTAAATCTTGTCATATTTCCCAAATCTGTGCCCAAAGTCCAGGTTTCAAGGTATAAAGTACAGAATCATTGATCTTGAGTTAAACTTCTGCCCAATAACAGTCAGTTGACACAAAGCAGGGCACAAACCAAACACAAACAAATTGTTAGAATAACAACTCAACAGAACTGGAAAAAATTAAAGGAAACATTAAAATCCGAATTACTTTTTTCAATTCATTTAATAAACCGATCATGGAAGTGCATATCTACGTATGTTCCTACACACATATATAGGACTTCATGGTACATATCAATATACTCTTATCTCTCTAACTTCAAGGCGATAATCATTTCTGTTTACATATGGCAATTGTTATTACAATTTGCTTTATTCAGCTATCTTACTTAGACTTAGACCTGACAAAATATGCTGGAGATAAGTACATGATATATTGGTAGCTGTTTCTCCAGTTTTCTTCATCATGTCCAACTAAATCTATCTATTTCACTGGCTTGTGTTCTTTGTCCTTGATCAAATGACTTGAGAACAGCAATATGACCATTTCGGACAATTAGTTGTTCGTTACTGTCGTATAACTCAGCGTTATTACCTAATATCTTCATAACTTAACATGATTGGTAGCACTTCAAGTATCGTTTGTATGTTAAACATTTGTGTCAATTGCATGGCTTCGTGCTTTATCGCACAGGGTCACCTAGATATTTCCTCGTTATCTCCTTACATTTACTCTGTTCGTCAACTCCTTTGGTCCTTGTTCCTTAGGCTTTACTTCATGAAAACCTACAGTTATATTTCTTCAGTACAAACATATATTTCTGTTCTGGACGGGTTACATTGTTTGGATGTTCGGCTAAGCTTTTCTGTTAAGAAAAATTTCAATAAACCCGCTTATTGTAGTTTTATCTACAGAAAAATGCACGTACCATTTGTTGTTCCACAAACCTATACCGCCATTTGACTTGGAAATACCGTTGATCGCATTCCGAATATTATGTAGCTGAAAGTAATAATGGTTCTGTCTGCTGTTTCATGCTAATCGTAGAAAGATGAGACCGCTTCTGTTATTTTCTCTAAGGGATGAACTTGAGCGACATATTTCGAGACAAAACAATGTTTTATGTCTTAATCGCGCATGCCTTCCTTGAATTCCTTAGTGATGATGACAGTACAGTTATAACTTAATATCGATTAGTTCAACTCTCTTTTGCAGGTACAATTGAGCTTAAAATATAGTTGAACATTCGGTAATAATGGTCAATCTCAGCAGGTGTAGCTCTAAACAGATCTGCTAGACAGATGCTCAATGAAGGGATATGTGGGAATATTCACTCAGTTGCACAAGATTTGTAGTTGAAGAGTTAGCATTCTGACAGATACATTTTTGGAGTGATATCTGTGATTGTAAATGAACGGAAAAAGAAGGAATCGTGGGCTAGAAATCGGGTTTATGATATTGAACAGAAAGACGTGGTGGGAATTACGTTACTTCATTATTATTCCTAGAATTCCCTTAAGCTGTTTTAAGGTTCAAGGTGTTGGAATCCTTTTAAAAGTGTTATAGGAATGAATTTGGGATTGGCTTTCTCGTTCACTGCATTGCCAGGGAATTCTACTTCCCCTGTACTAGACTAAAATTTGCAGGTTTTATCGCTCATTATCCTTAGTATTTTAGCACTTGGGTAACATATTTTATTTGCTTTACAGTGATTCGGCTATAGCTGCTAAAAACCTCAGGGTATCTAAAATTTTCAATGAGCTTCATGTTCATATTGTTTCTCAGCAGAAATTATAAGGCTCTGTTCTTACGATCGTGGGCTCATTTAATGGCCCTATTTTTTACTAGCAATCGCATCTCCATCAAGATTATGATTGAAAACCATTTTATTTAACGCTTCCATTTTGGACGACAACCTCCTTTTCGTCAGAATTCAATTCTGGTATCTGTTGACCTCCATAGCAATGCCCCTCAAATTCATGTCTGAAGTTTCAATTTCCTCTGTTGCTCTTATGCTGACACTTTAAAAATTACTGCAGGGTGATTCTTTCTCTAGGATTCCACTAATTTATATGTTTGGCACATTAAATTGCACAATTTTGCACAGCTTAATTTTAACAAGTTGTAGTGCTAATGATTGGAGCAAAACATTTTTGGTAAGTTTCGAAAGTTAATATTAATTTATGTATTGTTTAAGCAGCAAGAACATCGGCAAAGGAATAAAACTGCTCCATGAAGAATGAACGGCATCCCTGGTGTTCAAAGCTCGGGCTAAAGAAAAACTAAAGTCTATGAGGAAAACTTTGCAGATAGTCAGTTGTAGTTTCAACAGGAGAACAAGAGAGGAAATTGAAACAACACTTGCGTGTTGTGGGTCATCGCTACCAAGATAAACAGGTGTCAGGAATAAATTCTGTGGAATAGATTAATGTTATTCTACAACGAAACGTTACATGAAATCGTGTTTAACTAAGCGAAGCAGTGATTGTTACTAAAACTAGTGTCATTAAATGAGCTTCCTGTCATAAGTGCTTTAGACTAACAGTGAGAATGTCAGATATAGACACACTTTAAGAGGAGGTAATATACAGCAGCATAAGAATGCTCACAGTTATCTACCTAACCTTTGCAACCTGAGACACTAAGGCTTACCGTTAACTCACAACAAAATAAAGAACCCTTTGAGATGCACATATATTTTCATCAGGTATGTTTAAAGCACTGAATAGCACACCAAATATGTTAACTATGTGCCAAAAAAACACTAACGAACATGAACTATAAAATCTGCAGATTATAGTCTTGTACAGAGGAAGGAAAATTCTTTGGCTATGTAGTGAACGAGAAAGCAAATCCCAAATTCCTTCCTATAACACTTTCAAAAGGACACCAGCACCCAGAACCTTAAAACAGCTTAGAATTCTAGGAATGCTATTGAAGTAACGAAATTTCTACCGTACCTTTCGGTTCAGCATCAGAACTCCGATTTCTAGTCAACGATTCCTTCTTTGTCCGTTCATTTACAATAACCGATATCTCTCCAAAAAATGTAGCTGTCAGTATGCTACTATTCAACTACAAATCTTCTGCAACTGCTTGAATATTCCCACAACTCCCATCGTTGAACATCTCTCTACCAGGCTTTTAGAGCTACAAAGTCTGAGAATGATCAGTAGTATCAAATGTTCAACTATATTTTAAGCTCAATTGCACCTGCAAAAGGAATTTGAAGTAATCTATGTGATGTGATGATAGTACTGTCATCGTCAGTAAGTAGTTCAAAGAAGCCATGCACCACTAAGACATAAAACATTGTTTTGCCTCAAAATACGTCGCTCAAGCTCATCCCTTAGAGAAGTTAACAGAAGCAGCCTGACCCTTCTACGGTGATCATGCCACAGCAGATAGAACCATTGCTGCTTTCAGCTACATAATAATAAGAATGCGATCAAAGGATATTTCAAGTCAAATGGCGGTATAGGTTTGTAGAACACCAAATGGTACGGGCATTTTACTGTCGATGAAACTGCAATAAGCGGGTTTGTTGAAATTTAACTTAACAGAAAAGCTTAGCTAAATATCCCAACAACGTAACCCGTGCGCAACAGAAACATATCTATTTCTACTGAAGAAATATATCTGTAGGTTTTCGTGAAGTAAAGACGAAGGAACAAGGACCAAAAAGGTAGAAGAATAGAGTAAACGTAAGCAGATACCGAGGAAATAATTAGGTGACCTTTTGCGATAAAGCACAAAACCACGTAATTGACACAAATGATTAACATACAAACAATACTTGAAGTGCAACCAATTGTGCTTTTGCCTATGATGGCTCTTTAAACTCTAAGTTTCTCAGCGTTCAGTTGTGTATTTTTTGTGAAATGGTCTTCAATTTTTCTCAGAGGCCTCTTTATGAGGCTTGAGGATCTTTTACGTGCTGTAAATCTACGAGAAGAAACACATACTTTATTTCCATTTGAGGGGGGGGGGCGTGATGATATGTGTATAAGGGTGCTCAACTGCAGAGGTTATCATTCATGGCAAAAGCCAGATATAAATGGTTCTAAAACTTAATACAAGTGTAAATAAACTCTTAAAATATGTATGTACACAACAAAACAAAGGGGCAATAAAAAGATATATAAGGCCAAACAGAAAAAAATTATCTTCCTTGAATTCTAACATCTAACTCAGAAAAGAAGTTAAAAAGCTTCTCCACCGCTTTGTTGTCATCCGCCAGCATTTCTGCATAGCTGGCGGGCAGCTGCAGAGACGTCCTAAGGTGTGCTGGGCAAAAACATTTTACCTATACACATTAGCTTTCATAATATTCTGTGGAAGGAATTAGTATCAGAAAACATCCACAGCGGGCTCCTGCTCTCAGAAACAGTTTGGTTAACTCCTGTATTTTCAGAAATACGTCTACATTTGTAGCTAAGATTAGCGGAACGTGTACAAAATTATTTCCTTTTGCCTAGCTTTCCAGATGGTGAAAAGAGTTTTGCGACATATGCTTACTAAAGTCATACACTAGTAAGCGATTAACGCCATGCAACTTGAATCAAAAATGGAAAATAAGACCTCAATATTATATACTCGTATTCTGTGCCTCAGAATATATTGTTATGGCTAAGGTTAACCAAGCTAGTTGTATAAAAGAAGTGACAAAACTTTTATGATAAATGTTACAGTGGAAAATTAATAGATGGCGGGAAAATGCCAACGACTTCGAGAGCCTTGGGGTGCATAATTTCAAACACCGCCATCCAGGATCACAATTAGTACGTTATGGAACAAATTTCAACGCACAGGGTGTGTTGAGAGGGAGTGAGTGAGTGTGTAAGGTTTAAGAACGCCTCAACAGCCCGGGGTCTGCCGATAATCTCCCCAACAGTCATCTATACAGCGCCTGAAAACGGAATGCTGGTTGCTCAGACGTTTGTTCGAAGTCCATTTTTAACAAACCAATTTTATTTGGGGTATGTGATTTATCTACTATTTTGTTTTTGAAATATTTTAAAATTAGAAAGTAGTGCTAAATTACTATGATAAATAATTCAGAAGAATGATACAAAGAAAAACGTTTCTGACACAAATACCAAAGGGAAGAACAGTCATGGAACAAAACTCCTGACGCAGATACCTGGGTCATCGAGGGTACACAAAATGAGAATAACAGTTTTTCTGATGTTTTATACCAAGCCTCATGGCAGTGCAATCAAGGAAATATATAGCAAAGTATGTTTCTAAAAGTGTTAGTTTTACAAAAATGATTATTTTACATAAGTTACATCCTCCAATGATTCATTTCTTTGGAGTAATTGATTTTAATCTACTTTTGGTGGTTTATGAATCCTATAGTGGTAGGAAGTCCAGACACCCTGTATCTGTATCTTGGTGTTGAGCATGTCTTCCTTTAAATGCAGAGGTCCCGGATTAGATTCCCGGCTGGAGTGTGGGAGCTATTCATTAGCCAGGACTATTCCGGATCCTCCCTAGAATCCGGAAGTATAAATGAGAGTGTGAATGTGTCTGAAGTTAAAGTAACATCCAAAAGAAAACCAATCCAACGCCACTGTAAGCGAATGAGCAACATTGCTATTGAGCAATTGCTCTAAAGTAGCCTAATATGGTCTTAGATATTAAGAGCGGCATATAAATAGAGCATAAATAGGCGCCTTTTACAACTTAAGCCGTTACTTGGGTTAGAGGAGGTGTCGCCTCTTCTCTCTAACTCAAATACGGAAGTGAATATTTAACCGGATCTTCCTTATGTGGAAATTGATTGTTCTTTCACACAGGTCGTGTTTAGGCTAAATTGTGGAAACGTGGAGTCAGACTGAAAAAGTCAGAAGAAGGATACAAAGAAAAGTTTTTCTGACACAAATACCAAAGGGAAGAAGAGCCATGGAACGAAACTGCTAACGCTGATACCTGGGTCATCGAGGGGTACGCAAAATGAGAGTAACAATTTTTCTATTATGAGAATCCCGGATATGGCATTGAATTTTTCAGTATGACTCTACTTTTCAGGTTTCAAGTTTTTATTTTCAGTTTCATGGCCAGGTGCCGGTACAAAGGGGCCCGGCTTACAGGCTAAAATTTCCATTGAGGTTATATTTTGGGAATTAAGTGCTTATTGTCTACGTGGGTATATATAAAACCCATACGGTGACCTTTCTTAGCCCACCGAGAACAGCTTTATTATGCTAGTGTCTTGCAGTGCCCTTTTTTGTTATGTACAGTATTTACAAGCGCTTATTTTGCAATTTTATTTACACCCACACACACACACACACACACACACACACACACACACACACACACACGCACTTCACTATTTACACTGCTCCGCGTGGAAGCGTGCTGCTGTCTCCTGGGCTGCTTTGGCGGCGGCCTCAGCATTTGGGAAAAGGTCTGGGCCGGAAACACTTGGGCGCACATTGTGGTGTAACGGTGGCATTAGAATATTATGCGTGCATGCTTACGGTGTTTTGGTTCACGCATCCCAATGCTGTTAATTTTTGGATTGTTATGCTGTCGTATGCGTGCCTAGATGGAAGAGGCTCGTTTTACTACGTCCTCGGGGAAGTAGGGGATATGGGTTTCTAGCTGAAAGCTGGCAGTAGTCGTGCGGATAGGGACAGATAGGATTTTAGGTAAGGAGAGGTTTTGTAAGGTTTTGAGGTATTTTAGGGCGGTTTTGGAGGTGTTGGCCCAGACCACGCAGATGTACAGGACCACTGATAAAATAAAAGATATTTAGAGCACAAACTTAGAGCACAGGTTTAGCTGTTTGCTCCTAAATATAGGGGTGCACATCTTTAATCGCTGAAGCCCTTTGTTGGCGCAATATTTTGGGTGGGTAGTCCACTGCATCGTGCGTGTCAAGGTCACGCCGAAGTACTTCACCTGCTGACGGCAGTGCAATACTTGACCATCGAACATTAGGTCCATTTCCAAAGGGCGCTGCTTTGTAACATGTATAAGCTGACAATTGTTCGCATTAGTTTTGATTTTCCAGTCATGGAGCCATGAAAGGAAGCGGTCAATGTACCGCTGCATCTCTAAATGTCCATAAAGAGGATTTTTATGATGGTTGTAAATTGCAGTGTCGTCAGCATACATTGCAAATTTGCATCTGGCGTCCACGGGAAAGTCGTTGGTGAACAGTATTGTCAGGAAGGGAGACATAATGGCCCTCTGTGGTATGAAAGCCTGCATCACTCTTTCGTTTGAGGAGGAGCGACCCACTTGGACGAAGAAGCTCCGATTTTCTAAGAAATTATGCAGAAATGGTAGAGAATTTTGGAGGTCGTGAACCCCTCGGTACAGTTTGTAAATCAGGCCGTTGTGCCAGCACCGGTCGAATGCGCCTTCTACGTCCAAAAATAGCGCCAACTTTGAAGCCCCTTTGTTAAATTGCTCGGTGACGTCATCTGCTAATCTTAAGAGTTGGAGGTCTGTGGAGTGTCCTTTTCTAAAGCCAAATTGCGAGTTAGAAATGTCAATCAACGAAATTTGATTTTGGAGTCGAAAGAGAATTATTTTATCCAGAAATTTGCCAATATTAGGCAGGAGACTAATGGGGCGGTAATTCTGAGTCTGCCTGGTGCTTTTCCCATGCTTCGTTAGTATTATTATCTTGGCTCGTATCCAAGTGTCCGGGAAATAATTTTGCTGCAAACAAGTATTGAAAATTTTCGTAAGTTGCACCAGGGCTTTTCTCGGGAGATGCTTGAGTTCCTCATTAGTCACCGTGTCCGGGCCGGCGGCTTTCCCATTAGGTAGCTTCCTAATGAGCTTGCAGAATTCCTGCGGTGTTCTGAAGGGCAAGTGTTGCTCATGCCTCTGCGCCACCCAGTTTTGTACCCATGTCTGGACTTCCCGTTCTAACTCGGGGTTCGTCGTAGGGTTCTCTGTGAATTTTTCTGCCAGACAGTCTGCAAAAACCTCGGCTTTCTCCTCGAAGTGCAGGCCGAGGCGAGTGTGCAGCACCTCAGTGCTTGAGTTGGTGCTCGAGGAGACTTTAAATGCCCTTAATAATTTCCACAAAGAATGGCCCGAATGTGTGGTGTTTAACTTCTACCGTGTCACTTTGCACATGGGCTCTTGTAGCATACGAATAGTTGATTTTCCAATATCCATGGTATCACCCCAAATCCATAAACCATAATTCATATCGTCGTCTACGTTTCCACTTCCTTATGTGGCTTAAGATGACGAAAACACAGATATGTACATCCTTTTCAAACTTTTTTGGAGAAAATTCTGGGGTATTGAATACTCTTATTCCCCACAATCTATCATTATCTGGTATAATATTGTAAATTTTATACAAACACAACGAAACTTCCATCCTGAGGGCGATGTATTATGTGCAACCAAACACTCTATCGTAGAATTGTGTTCATTGTCTTCTGCTAGCACTAGAGAAGTTGGATCAAGTTAAAATAAGTCCACGATTATAAATACCTCACTGCATTATAATGCAACATTTAAAAATGCAACATTGTTAGAAATAATTGAACCGTTGAGCTGAATAGCGGTCTGTTACGAATTAGAACTCTTAATCACGACAAGCAGAAATGTTAACATGTTATTTCCTGTCCTACAGTTTATTGGTAGTTTGGTGACATAGGCCGCTATTCCATGAAAGTTTGTCGCATATTCTACGCACTTTTAGATTCAATTGCAAGACAAATTAGACAGCACTACATCACTAGCTATTAAATCTGTTTTACTCCATCAGAAAGACGTACGCATACGTGGATTCATTGCACATAATCAATATATTATATAATAAAAGACACGATGCTTTATCTTCCCTACCCACTCTTCGCTGAACCATTGTTTAAAAAGCATATTCTTCTATCCACTTAGACAAAATAGTTCTAGAAATGGTTTACTATAAGTTTACTTATACGTATACACAGTAAGAAAAGGAAAATACACTAGGCTTAAAGGTTAATAAAATATTTTAAGTCCTAATCCCATCAGATGGCTTTGAGACGAAATTCCGTTTTCGTTTGAATTTGACAGAAAATGAGTGCTCCAGCGAATTCCACGTTTTTTGTGCAGTAATATTTTGTCGATCTCTTACAGTTTACTGATTATATAAAAGTAAAGCAGAATGAAGAGGTTCTTCAGAAACTATTGCCAGAACATACAAAATATTACATTTCATTTGTGATGAAAGTAACTTGTGGATTCTTATTTTTATTCAGGGAGTCCCAAAAGGCGTAATTCTAGTGAAATTTCTAGATTGAATTTTTGATGAAATGCACCTGTTATGGAAAGTAAAAGAAGTAGATGATAAATGATAGACAAAACAGTGGCTTACATTGACCATTCTGTGCCTTCACTGGTCTTTCTTGGTCCCTCTGACCATGTGGTTTATGTTTTGGAACAGTGTTAGCTATGCAAAGGTTGAGTAAGACTGAAACTTTTGCTATAATTGCCAAAGTAAACGGAGGAGCAAAATGAAAAGCGTGAAAAATTCATTTAATGTTGCTTCAACAATTGAAAAGCTTATCTACTTGCCTTATTACGTTGTGTTGAACATGTTCTAAGTACACATATACATTAACTTTTCATTTAATACGAAAATATCTAAGTCTTGCTTAGACATACTTCTTCACTGAAGTCATTGTTTGTATTTATTTATTTTATACGATTTAGAATGCAACTTGCTGAAGACATTAAACACTTCATATCTTTTGCTTGAACTTATTTATCTTTGTTCCATGAAACAATCAGATAAAAGCTACTTCATCATAAGCAAATTTGCATGTAGTTTAAACAATTTGATGCATAAAAGTTTCAGCGGGGCAACCGATTTGTACGTAACACGTAATGAATTACTGCTTTGATGATTTCTTGCAAATCATGATGTCATTAAGTGGATGTAGCTTCAATGGACGTGATATTGAAAGTTAAATCTCTCCACATATCCCGCTTCAAAACCTTTATTTCTGACAATATCTGGATATCAAGTTTTTTGGCCGGAATAGGGGTAACTGAAGCAGTTGTTCATCAAAAACGTTTCAAATAATTTAATGACCTTGCTAAAATTGTAAAAGAGAAATCCAAGGGAACTGGCAGACGTTCAGGCACCGTTGTATTTATTTATGCATTGTAAATCTCAATTATTAATCACTCTAATTTTAAAACTCCATTTGTAAAATCACTTTTGCCAAGAGCAATGAAATATTTTTAAAAGTATCAAATATTTGTGATGGTTACTGCAGAAATAAAGATTGAATAAGTTGTAAATACCTCAAACTACATTTTAAAACGAAATAAGGAAATATTGACTTGCAATGAAAAATATTGTGAAGACATAAATATGTATGAACACATGTGACAATTTAAGGATTAATATGTTTTATATGTACACAATTGTAATCGGATTATATAGTTTTAGATATATAATTCGTATGAATATGTTAATATGTGTTCCATGTAAAAATGTTTAGGTATGTAAACAGATACTACGATTGTTAGCATTCCAGTAATATTACAATATTTAAGATTCAATTACTATGATGGTTAATAAACTTTTAACACAGAGGAGAGACGCTTAAATGAGAATCTTTAAGAGTACATTAATTTTCCCCAATTGATAGAAACTGTAAACAAGAAGAAAAAATTAAGAAGATGTAGAGCAAATGTACAAAGTATTTAAAGTATATGTGAGTACAAAATTATGAAGTACTCTTAAATAAATCTCCGCCTCAGTCATTATAATATGTCTGTCAAAGTTTGTTGACTTACAAAATAAAACTCATAATGGGAAAGATCACTTCTTGTATTTATTTTACAGGGTGCCCCACAAAAAAGCAGTAAATTTCTTAGATTCTGTAATATGAGTTGGATAAGCATTTTGATTTTTATTTTACTGACACCATCCCTCCAATGTTCATAATGCACGTGCTCAAGCTGATTTCGTTTTGATTCCACACAGGATCGTAGACGTTGAACCAACATCGGATGGCATTCTGGATGGTTTCAAGTGTGACTTTTTCCAGGCGTCTGTCAATACAAATTCCCTGCTTCTTTGTGAGGCACCCTGTAGTGTAACAGCTCAATAAAATCCCTAACTCTACGGATTGTGTCAGTAATTACCAACGAGATTTCGTCCACATTCTATTAGAATGTTGCCTTTAGCTATTGAGTTAAGCAATTTTTGTCTTAAAGAGGAAGTAAGGTCGTCAGCTGGAAACAGGAGGCACGCCATTGAGGTAAACTGAGCAGTTGCAGTGTGTCAACAAGTGAATAGGACCTCGTTTATATAGTGCTAGCTCAAAAATTAAAGAAATTATTCCACATCTTTGCGATGCATGTTGAGGAATACAGATTTGAAATGTGTGGGACTGATATTCCTGTAAAACAATTAGACACTAATTTTATCTGTAAACCTTCCATTGAAATAATTTATATTATCAAAATGAATCAGCAAGGAACTTCTTTCCTTGAATGATACATGGTAGAGTGAAGGCTATTAAATACTGTAAAAAGTAACAGATAACGTTAGGAAATTATCCCAAGATAGTACTCTATGTATGTGAATCTATCTCTAGCTATATGCAAACATCTGTGTTCCTTCCGCTACACCTTTTCCTTTAGGTGGCCATTTACAGCAATCTACACACTCAACTTTTTTGTTGCAATTCTTCTAAGTAATGTCCCTACTGTTGGAAGGTTATATCTGGGACGTAAAAGGTGATACATATAAATACAGTAAAATAAAATAGAGCTAAGGAAATTGACAACGATGTATAGCACTTAGGCAGAGCAGGAGACCATCAAAGGCAGTTAATTTTATATTACCAAGTGAGTTAACCCTATCAAGGAGCTTTTGGAAATTTTGTACTATATTATATTATCTTTACTTTACAAGACAAAAGAATTACATGGCATGGTGTACCTTCCAGGTCCTATCACTCAACCATTTCACCTCCTTTTATTTTGAAACAATGGAACAACTAAAAACTCGTCTTCGTGTTAAAGTAACATATTTTAATTTATATACAAGGAGTGTTCAATAAAGAATGATTACAACTCTTTTTGACAAAGTACGTTTACTCATCCTCATAATTTTAATGGTCATTCTCAAACTTGTCTCCCCTGAATGCGATGTACTTATCCTGGCGTTTCTGCCAGTCTTCAAAGGAATGCTGGAAACCATTTTTGAGAGATCTTTCATAATCGCCTCCGCAGCCTTCACCACTACTTCTGATGATGGATAATGGCTCCCCCGAAGACGTGTCTTCAAGTTAGGGAATAGAAAAACGTCACATGGGGCTAAATCCGGACTATAGGGAGGGTGAGGGATGCACTTCACGTTGATTTTTGCAAGATAATTAGCAACAACTGTGGCAATATATGGCCGCGCATTATCATAGTGCAGCAACCAGCCTGATTCACGAAAATGTGGTATTTTGTGCCTGACATGGACTTGCAATGTTCTCAGGACATCCCTCTAATGTTATCCAGTTACTGATGTGTGTGCGGGTGAAACATGCTGATAAGACATCCCTCTAATGTTATCCAGTTACTGATGTGTGTGCGGGTGAAACATGCTGATAAACCATCCAGGAATACCAAAGAATGAGATGGCCATAACTTTCCCAGCAGAAGCAACCACTTTTGCTTTTTTGGGGGTTGGTGATGGAGATTTCCTCACTGAGCTTTGTTGTTTTCTCTCAGGTTCAAAATAATACAGCCAAGTTTCATCAGCAGTGATTAAGTTTGAAAGAAACTCCGGATCTTCCTCTAACATCAACTTTAACTGCAAGCAGACATGCATGCGAATGTTTTCTTCTGGAATGAACAGTCTTGCAACCCATCGCGCACAAGCACGTCTCATGTGTAACTTTTTTGTCACCAACGTGTGGCTGGCACCCAATGAAATGTTCAGTATCTCAGAAAGTTTTCTTAAGGTAATTCGTCGATCCTCTCTCACAATGGCAGGAGCAGTATTGATGTTTTCTTCCAAAGGAGCAGTAACTGGAGCAACGGGTGCACTTTTCTTTGTAATTGATTGTCTCCCCTTTTAAAACATTTTAAACCACCTTTGAGCTGTGCTGTAGGGAAGAACAGACGCTCCGTAGGCTTCCTGTAACATTGTATGGGCCTCAACTCTAGATTTGTTGAGACGTAAGCAGAATTTCAAAGCCGAATATTGTTCCTCGCGTGTTGCCTCCATTGCTGCGGTAGGTGATACTAAACGTGTCTGACCTTGCTTGGTTCTCACAGGCGGGAACCACGAGTACCAACAATGAAACTACTACGGCGTGTTTGTTTGACTTTAA
>JAUKNK010000270.1:1712500-1755000 GCA_030765055.1 Mantis religiosa
TACTATAGAATAATAAAGTACAGCTCTAAAATTCAATGCCTAAGAGAAAATATCAGTTCTCCTGGTTGGAACAGTCACACACAGAAACCCAGAATTACATGTGAAAGATGAGAAACTATCTTTATTAAAGGGAAATTAAATTGTAGACCATGAGAGAGTCATCGATTGTTGGGAATCCGAGCCGGGACTTCTCGAATGCCAGCCCCAGAGAAGAACATGAACCCATGTGAGGGAATGAGTGTGAGTGAGTGAGTGAGTGTGTGTGTGTATGTGTGTGTGTGTATGTGTATGTGTGTGTGTGTGTGTGTGTGTGTGTGTGTGTGTGTGTGTGTGTGTGTGTGTGTGTGTGTGTGTGTGTGTGTGGTGTTTTAAGGCCCGTCGACAGCGAGGTCATTTGGGCCCGTGAATCCATGTGATGAGGATTGAAAAAACGTGGAATTAAAAAAAATGGTATTATCGGTATTCAAGGTCGTCCTAAAAATCCCTCTAAAGTAATTCGAGTACACTAAAAGAAAACTCACTATCTCAAAAATGAACTTTTGTAAGTGTAAACATTTGCTAGAAAACTACTATACCCAGAGATTTCAAATTCCCAGATCCCATTCAGAAATTCAAAACTACCATTTTGAGAAATTACGTCTATTACTGAATCTATGAGAATACGAGTATAAAAGTTACTTTTGGCAAAAATCTGACTTCATAAAAAAGGAAGAAGCGTGAATATCGTGAAGATAGAGCCTGGGAAAGCAGCTAATACAATAAAATGGTACAAACTCTAAATATACCGGGTGCAGTCTTTGGCGACTCTTTGAAAGCGACTACGGTAAAGTGGCCTGGTATTTTTTTTCTACTAAGGTAAAGTAGAAAGTAGAATTAAAAGTGTTTATTATGTAAATTAATAAACACGCAATGTGCATGGTATTGTGTTTGAAATGGGGGCAGAACACATTTTAAGAGGCAAATGGAATATAAATAAATCGTATGTTTGCATAACGCTTTGTTAATCATTTCAACATATGTTGCACAATTTGATTAGAAGTTAAAAAGTTAACCCGTGGCGCGACAGCCCTATGCAGAGCCTTGGCCTACCAACCCGACTGCAGGCCTCACGCACACACACGCACGGTAGAAGTGGGCGATCATCCAACCGATACGAGGAGGAGATGTGGTCAGCCTCTCGGCATCCCCCAGCCGGTATGTTGGTTTTCATGACCAGGGTCGCTTACCTAGCCTAAGCTCCTCACTTTCCTCACGATGCTCAGTGGGCACTGGTCCTATACCCGGGACCAAAAATTCCCAGCTCATGTGTGGGATCGAACTCGGGCAGCTTTCCGTGGCTAGGGACCAAGACATGCTGCCTTAGCCCGCTACACCACGGCGCAGGACTGGATTAGAAGTACTCAGCCAGAAATTCATGATGCCGTCCGTATACAGCATAGCTTTTACCTGGGGAAGTAAAGCGCGTTGCACGAAGTACAACTACATGCATATGTATGATTTTCGCTGCATTCGTTTTTAACAACGCACAACAGCACAGACTTTGAATGTACTTCAACTACAGTAACTCCTACTTCAGAAAGTCGAGTGTTACATGCACTACACTTTCTAAACTATTTTACTAATTACACTGTACAACAATGAACATATTTCGGGCTTAAAAATAGTGAATCTACATGCATTTCCATCTGCCGAATTAAAAAATCACCATAAAATGATAGATCAGCTCTTATTTTGAAGACAAAGTGACATTTCATTCTTTAGAGTGAAGATTTTAAATTTGGGGGAATTTATTTTGGCAGTTGGCACACCTGTCAAATAACAAGACACAATCAGAGAGAGAAATTTTGGAAATTAAGTGATGCAAAAGTTAAGGAAGGAATTTTTGTCGAACCACAAATTAGAGAACATGTACAGGATCCTGCCTTTGACCAAATTTTGGAGGGGAAAGAAAAGGAAACTTGGGAAGCCTTCAAGGGTGCTGTTCATGGATTTTTAGGCAACAAAAGAGATGGCAACCACAAGCACTTGATGACAGTGCTCCTGCACCAGTACCGTAACCTTGGATGCAACATCTCCCTTAAGATCCATTTTCTGCACTCCCACCTAGACCTTTTCCCTCCTAGTTGTGGAGCTCTTAGTGATGAACGTGGGGAGAGATTCTATCAGGACATTTCTGTTATGGAACAAAAGTATCAGGGCCGTTGGAATGAAATAATGCCTGCGGATTACTGTTAGTCTTTGTATAGGAATTCTGCGGAACTCCATCTCAAGAGGCAAGCTAAAAACCACGAAATCAATAGGCCACCACATGATTCTCTTCAGACACGACCATCTGCGAAGTATTTTTCAAGCAATTTAGAACTCTTAGCATGTACTTACCAGTCAAAAAGCTAAAGTGCACCTTCACTGTTGTTAGCATGTATGTAATTAAAATGTATCCTTTTCTCTCAATCCGTTAATATGTAATACTTCCACCTTGTGTATGTCATATGTCATAATAAAAATGTTTATTGCCATATTTGTTTTTCTCAACCTAAAAATTAGTAGGAATTGCCCCCTGAAGTGCTCGAAAAATTCAAAAATTATTTTTGTTTCCTAATGTTATTTATCAATATTCTAAGCTAAACGTTTCGTTTTACATATTAGGAAACTCTAGAGGGCACATTTTTAAAGAGAATGTTGCCATGTGATACATTTCAAATTCCAAGAACTTTGCATGACACCGAGGAAAAAACGAAACAAGGAACAAGCTGTCTTCCCAGTTTAAAAAAGGTATAGTAATTAAAAGCTTTAAACTACTACACTCATATTTATTTGTCTACGCTTGTACATATTATTCTTACAAACTTTAGATATTCTTCTGTCTTCTAGATGTTAATTCAGTTAAGGAACACTGGGAGTGAAGAATAGCCCAATGGTGTAAAAAATTACAATTTTTAGATTTATAGATACAAATGTTCCCCAAACCTTCCTTTATTGAATTACGCTAAGAGTTTTTGTTTCACCATTTTTAAATGTCTAGCGCAACGTTTAAATGTTCGGGCCGTTGCCATTTAAATGCCCTCTTTCTTTCTTATCCAGCACGATGGCCTGTTTTTTGCCCATTCTGATCGTTTTTCGGCAACTTTTTCTCTAACAGTGCGTTCAAATCTTGCGGCATAGCTTAGTGCTGCTATCTAGAGACAGTTTGGTAAACTATTACTATGTATTCAACACAAAGTGTTTAATCAGAAACATTCAAACATAAATGTCATATAAAAAGTCGTCAGCCCACCTTGGGTGTTTTAGCACCTAAGAAAATACAAAACAGTTGATAATAACTGTGGTCATTCTATGTTATTTGCAATAAACTTAGCGAATACTTGTAGATTCATTCTTGTATTGATTTTTATGTAAGTTTACGTCCTGCAACGTTAAGTCATATCCGACGATTAATGGAATGGGTGAACGGATTCTGAAATGTGTCCAGGGTCCATGGAGCTTAGAGTTACACGACATTCGTCTTTCAGGATAAGGGTAACCCCCGGAAAATCTTATCCAGGTAACTTCCCCCGACTGAGATTCGAACTCGGGACCTCTTGAATGTGAGGCGTACACGCTTACATCTACGCTACCGAGGCGGGCTTCTTGTTTTGACTGCCTTTGTTTGCTCCAATGTATAATGGTGACTTCCATGAGAGAAGTGTGCTGATGTGGATCTTTATTCTCAACAACTGGAACGAGTTCATGAAATTTTGAGACGGAGATACCCAGCATTAGTTTACCGAAATAGAGTTTTATTGCAACAGGACAATGCAACACCCCATACAGCACGAATAGCCATGGAAACAATTCAGGAGTTCGGAGGATACCCAGTAGGAGCATTCAGTGTAAGGAGACACAACACCAAGTATGCAACTGATAGACTGAGAAAGAGCATCACAGCAGAGATGGGGCCCGTTGCGGCATCATATCCTCTTCTGTAAAGTTTTGAGATATGGAATTTGTATCGCCAGAACGTCCTTTGGTCCTGGTGCTGCCTTGGTGAACATAAACAAGAATAAAATTATCTAGGTAAAGGATACCCAGGAAGAGATAACACATCGCAATATACTTTCAGAAAGGGAACCTCATACATGTGATATATTCAAATGTTTTTAAAATTAAACACCTAGTCTTATACTGTTCGCAATATAATGCAGTTAGAGCCAACATTCCATACCAAAATACTGTTGCGGACGCATTGTTTAGGCGAGATGGTGCGGCGGAGGAGTTCAAAGAGAAGGGCAGTGCAGGGCTGAGATAAAAGCTCTGCGAAACGGTGGGGGAAAGGAGACGGAGCTGCTACAGTGATTGGATATCGTGCTGAATTGTTCCGTCTTCCGTAAATCCTCAATGCCTCTTATTTGTTCCATAAGGTGAACAATCATTGTCCTTTCTTCTCGTTCTTTTGTGAACATGAAAAACAATAGATTAATGGTATATCAGTAACAGAATCTCTGCGTTGAGAGGAAAATCAGTTAGAACGTTTGTATCACAAATTCTTAAACTCAAGTCTCTCCGTATTGTGACCTTGTGAGTTCGTGGAATTAAATGTCATGCTTGCAAAGATTTAAAATGCTACTTATTTCAGTAAACCGACACTTTGTACACTCCTTACGGGTTCTATATATCACGTTACATACTCAACACGCCATCTTGAAAGTCTCTCGTTGCTGTACCACACGTCAACAAACGAAATAATGCACTTGCGGTACACTTCAAACAGCTGCACACACGCAATTAACAGTTTAACTCGCAAATCCATTAACAACAGCACTCGCAACTGACTCATTACGGCTTTTACACCTCCTGTCATTATTCTAGAATTTAGTAGTAAGTTCGATAACTATCACGATGCAGTGGGTAATTTCCGGCTATTTGTCTCTTTCTCTCTCTCGGCAAGCGTTCAGCGCTCGCGTAGATCTCTCTCTCTCTCTTTCTTTAGCACACCTCAGCACTGGTTTTTCTCGGCTCCAACACAGAAAAATGCGATCGGTAACAGTATGGATATTCTCTGTTCAGAGGTCATTCGTTATTGTACGAGCCTGTTACCTGCCTCTCATGCTAAACTTGTTATTCTCTTATATTAATCACTAATGCATTGCCGTAAACGCATGAAAAAACGGAATAGCCATATATCGTTACCCGCTATGGCGTCCTGCAGCTCTGTTGGCTTCTTTGATAAGGCGGCCAGGCATATATTTTCGGTCGTGTTGTAGTAGGTGGAAAATGCTGAACTCTGCCCACGTAGTCCCTTTCTTCTTTCGGCCGCCCTCTGCCAGATGAATGATTAATCTGTGTTTTGAAACCTCAATAATTTTATAAAAATCCAATTATTCGAAGAGAGTACAAGTAACATGTTTGTTTAAAAAGATTTGGCTATCATTTAAGCCAACCCTAGTCTCATGTTCCCGGTGAATCTGCAAGGAAATGTACGCTAACACTATGAAGGGGTAAAATTTATTTGTGTATATATCGTAATCTTAAAGAACCACTCGAAGGATGTTGATAATTTTTCACCATTAAATCCCAATTTGTTCCGACACCTACACGTTATAAGGTCATGCATTCCCTTTCCTTTAATTAATACAAGATTATAAGAGCGTGCCATTTATCTGTGGCTATAGGGCGACCGCATTAAATACAAAGGTATACAACGTAAGAAACCAACAGTATTACCTCCTGACATTTTAAAATACATTGGTTGGGAATCGTACATTAGCTATGGTTGCTAAGTTAAGTAATTATAACATATAAATTCGGAATTACAATAAATCATATACAAAAATGTTTGAACTAGGTCTTCAAGGCCAAGATGCACTTTGACCTACAGAGTGCTCTGAAGGGTATTATGATTTGGTGGGTCAAAGTTTGGAACGAAGTAGATTTATTAATTAAATCGTCAAATGTAAAATATAAAATGCTTAAGAAATACTGCATTAAGTTACAGCTGTAAGTTATTAGAGTAGAGTAGGTTGAGGTGCCATGCTTTATTTTTCAATTTTCCGGTATGGGGTCCCGGGCGCTCACCGTTGGGATCCAATTCCCGGCCACTGCTCCGGTGTAAGGGGCGCGTTCTTTGTGGAGCGGCTTGCCACCCTTCGCCGAGCTACACTGGATGGCGCTTTTTAATAGAGTGCTATTGGTAGCAGCACGCCCGGTCGGTAGCATTTTCTGGAAATCTCAGGATTCCGGGACCATGGTTTCCAGGATTTCTTGGAAGTGAGAGACTTCCTTCTGGAGCTCTTTAACTTCCCGGAACAGTTTTTGGAATTTTCAGGCCATCTGCTCGTCCTACGTTCTGCTCTGGTCCATAGGGTCGTCACCGCTGGTGGATGGTGTAGCAAATGGTGCTCTGAGAGGAGGAACGTGGCTGCTAGTGGTAGGCTGTGCAACTATAAAGGCGGTCGGCTGACCGCCTCGATGGCTGGCGGGTGGCTGTAGGGCTGCAGCTGCTGCTACGGCCAGCTGACCGACTCGAAGCATTAGTGATCCAGGGCTGCTAGGGCTGCTGTTGCCGCAGCTGCGGCCGCCATTTTGGAGTAGCGCAAGTGCTGCTGGGAGTGGCTTGACCTGCGGACGCAACTTGTTGCATGCAACAAGGGGACATAGCCGCGCGTCCCACGCTGCTTTCGGCGGGGTTTAGGTGCCTTGGTCCTGGTCACTGGCACTTTGATATCTCATGGTTATTAAACACACACACACACACACACACACACACACACACACACACACACACACACACACACACACACACACACACACACACACACTATAATTGCACTGTTTCCACTACCTATCTATTTGCATTACCAGTGCAATTTGGACATTTTCCACTACTTCACAAAGACACGCAGAAGTATTTTAAAATAAGTATATTCGTGTACACAGTGCTTCGGCACTACCTTAATACACTAGTTCAGCAGGGCTCGATATAAAATTCACAACTATATGCTCACCATCAAAAAACCAATGATCAGATCAAAAATCCATAATAATCTTGATAGACAAAAGTCGTAGATATATACTCACTCACCTTTAAAAACTTCCTTTCCCAGAGGCAACGAACTTTTCCTTAGCAGTTATCTCATTATGCGGTATAGATAATGTTCGTTTCCAGACAACAGAAAGAAGATATTAAATCGAAGCTGTGACAGTATAATATAACTAAAATTCACTGTAGAACCTTTTAAATATTAAGATGCATTTATTCCAGCTATCAGATTTCACAGATTGCATCTCTGGACAGTTCGACACAATGTTTCATTGCTGGTCATTCAAGGATTTCTCTGCTGGCTCACAGCCAGAGAAAAAGCGGATGATCTAGTGTATGATATATATTTATAACAAAAGGTTAATATATTACACTCTCATTATTTTCTCAACTCACTTTTCCACATAGGCTTATTTACCAATCTCTCTTGATTATGCACCAGAACTCATTCAGGCATTGTCAAATGAAACCTAGTTATTATCCTCTCGTGGATGAACAAATATAACAATGAAAAACTTTTATTAGCTCTAGTTTTAATCATATGCACAAGGTGGAAGTATTACATATGAACGGATTGCGAGAAAAGGATACATTTTAATTACGTACATGCTAACAACAATGAAAGTGCATTTTATATTTTAACTGGTAAGCACATGCTAAGAGTTCTAAATTGCTGGAAAATACTTCGCAGATAGTCGTTTCTGAAGAGAATCGTGTGGTGGCCTATTGACTTCGTCGTCTTTTGGCTTGCCTATTGTGATGGAGTTCCGCAGAATCACTATACAAAGACCAGCAGTAATCCGCAAGCATTACTTCATTCCAACGGCCATGATATCTTTGTGCTATAACAGAGTTGTCCTGATGGAATCTCTCTCCATGTTCATTAGTAACAGCTCCACAACTAGGAGGGAAAAAGTCTAGGTGGGTGTGGAGGAAATGGATCTTAAGGACCGTGTTGCATCCAGGATTATTGTATTTTACAGGAACACTGTCACCAAATGCTTGTAGTTGTCATCTCTTTCTTTTGCCTAAAAGTCCATGAAGGCCCTTGAAGGCTTCCCAAGCTTCCTTTTTTTCGCCTCCATAGTTTGGTTAAATGCAGGATCCTTTACAAGTTCTCCTCTTTGTCTTCCGACAAAAGTGCCTTCCTTAACTTTTGCATCACTTAATTTCCAAACTTTCTCTCTTATTGTGTTTTGTTATTTCACAGGTGTGCCAACTACCAAACAATTCCTCCAAACTTAAAAGCTTCACTCTAAGAAATGAAATGTCACTTTATCTTCCAAACAAGAGTTAATCTATCATTTGTAGGGTGATTTTTTAATTTAGCTCATGGAAAAACATGTAAATTTACTATTTTTAAGCCCGAAACATTTTCCTTGTTGCCCAGTGTAATCTGTACCATGCTATGGCTTCTCTTTTCAACTTATTACAGATTCTTAAATACTTTTCTGACCTTGATTCTGTTCCAAACATCCTTAAAAGAACCTGTAACCTTTTCTCTTCCACCTCAGCCCATATAGTTTGACGATCCATATCCTCGAGAGTGCATATGAGTCACCCATGTTGATATATCTAGTTGTTGTTGCTGTAAATGCAGTGATAGTAATTACGTATTGGTGAGTTTGTGACAACACTTGTGTATTTTAAACAATCCTCGCATCCTTGTGGTCGCGCCGTGGCTCAGTGGCTAGACCGCTTGGCTCTCACCAAGGCGGTCCAGGTTTGATCCCAGGCGACCGCAAAGTGAAATTAGTGGTGGACAACACGGTGCTGGGGCGGGTTTTCTCCGGGATCTCCGGTTTCCCCCGTCATCTCATTCCACTGGTGCTCCATCTTCATGTCATATATCATCAGTGTCATCGCCTGCGGTGCCGTATGTGGTAAAAGCGGGCGTTAAACACTACACATTTAGCATCCTTGTAATACTCGGAAGGCTAGCATTAACTCCGTGGGGACAGAAAAATTGATTACGTTGCACATTCCTCTAGCTGGCCTTCTTGTCTTGGGCAGACAGTACATGGCTTCCAGTTAAGTCCCAGACTGTCTCACTCGCTGTACTATATGAGTAGATTTCAAAACTCAGTAACCGAAATATGCATAGCTGACCTGAAAAGTTTTCCACCTAATAAAGGTACAGGACATTTGTTCAGAATTTTTTATTTTTTTATTTTTCAATATATTCTCCTTGTAACTCTACACACTTCCTCCAGCAATGCTCTCATCTCTGTAGCCCCTCCAAATAGTACTCGAGTTTATCTCTGCAAAATAATTGTTCAAGATAGTGATTGCTTCTTCATTTGACGAAAATCTCTGTCCTCTGAGGACAATATTCAGATGAGGGAACAAAAATAACTCGCTAGGGGCTAGGTCTGTTGGGGAAGGCGGTTGGTCAAACAGTTCAAACCGTCATTCGTGGATTTTCGCCATTGCAACCGCTGAGGTGTTGTCTTGGTGAAACAGGATTTTCTTTTTCCGCAAATTTGGCTGTTTTTCCGCAAGTTCTGCCTTCAGCTTGTCAAGTAATGATGCGTAGTATGCTGCTTAATGGTTTTTCATTTTTGAAGATAATCGATTAAAATAACTCCATGACTATCCCAAAAACAGTCATCACTTTCCCAGCCGAAACTGCAGCTTTTGCTTTTCTGGAGCCAGTTCCCCGTTCGAAGTCCACTGTTTGGAGAGTGCTTTTGTTTCGGGCGTATAATGGTGTATCCAAGTTTCACCTACAGTAATTAATCGGCGGCGAAACTCAGAATTATTGCATCTAAAATGAGCGAATAGAGCGTTGGAAATTTTCATTCAAACATGCTTTTGCTGAAACGTGAGAAAACGCGGCAGCCAACACGCAGACAGCTTTCTCATCTCTGAAATGTTGATTTAATATGTGACAAACACGTTACTTTCACATGTTCATAGCGTCTGCTATCTCTCTTATTTTAATTCGGTGGTCGTCTAGCACCATTTGTTGAACTCTGTCGATGTTTTCGTCGTTAGTTACAGTTTCTGGACGTCCCGAACTTTCATCGTCTCCCAAGCTCTTACGGCCACGTTTAAATTCAGCCGCCCAAAATTTCTGTTTGGTAAATGATGGTGCAGAGTCCCCATACACAGAATCCAACTCATTGTTGATTGGCGTAGGCGTATTGACTTTCAAAAGCAAATATATAATGAGAGTTCGATACTCGATTTTGTCCGTTTTCTTAAAAACACTCACATCAACTCACTCAAACGACTGTTACAGAAGAACTGAGTGTCCAACATGGCTGAAACTTCAGTGAGTAACTGTCAACAGCTGAACAACGAAATTCCCTAGCTTCTACTTACGAGAGCTGCCTGCCATCTTCATGTTGAAGTCGGAAACTTTTCAGACTATCATCATACTATGTATACGTAGCAAGTGGAATAATTTGAGGATGTGTAGGGTTTCGAGTTAGCCAACAGTTATTTTCTCAGAGTAATGAATACCTCAGTTCAGCGAATTGATGTTCTTCTGACAAGGTAGTAGCACTGTGTTCAAGACTTTCACATAACTGTACTTCGTTTCATAGAAAGTTTCATTGTGACTCCAAAATTTTGAGGTTGTTTTGTACTTGAGAACTTCATGTCGGTTGTGCAAAAGGAAAAATAACATAAAGATGGAGCATACATATCGTAATATCGAGTAACAGCTGCACTCTAGTGCCTCAATCAGATTTTTAACACAAAGTAAGCTGACTCCAGCTGTTGCACGTAGCTTTTAGCGCTCTGGGTTTAATAGTCTTTGGCTGTGCCCGCTAGTTCAAAAGTTTAAACTTATAATCGATAGAGCATCTCGCTGGAGATGAGCTACAAGTGCGGTTCAAACTTAGGTATTAATGTAAATAATTGGAAAGAGTTTAATCTCTCCATTCAAATAAACTGCAGTGTGTGGTCGCCCATTTTATATTTTCTTCCGGATATTTCGTTCTCCATGTGCCTGTTACAGTCCTCGAGGACATGTTATTTCCGCTTCCTGCATGTCTTCAAACACAGTCACGATGGTGGTTCGATATACATATAACTTGGATCCGGTTTATCTCTGTCTTTAACTTTCACATTTAGTCAGAAATAACTTCAACACTAATATATCTGTGGCTCCAACGTTTAACTAGAGATTCTCTAGAATATCTTCGTAAACCTTTATCAAATAGACCTATAAATATTAAAATAAATAGATTAAAAACATGTTCAATTTCTTCTTGGGCAGCAAGACAGCGGAAAAGACGATTAGAAATCGACGTCTTGGGAGTGTGCATCTGTCCCACCATTAGATATTTATTAAATCTTATAACTACAAATGAAAGGCATGGTATAACACAAATATAACAAAAATAAAACACTATTTAAATTAGCATTACTGAACAAAAGACTGCTTTCAGTATACAAATGTCAGGTCTGGAGATGGCGTAGGTATAGAAAATTAATTGGGTCAAAGAATTGTAACTACTTAACTTGATTATAAAGCTTTACTTATCTGTGTTTCTTAAGTCGACGGATTTCCATTTTTAGGGCCGGTTTCTAAGATGAGCTGAATTAAAATCCAGCATCACGATTAAGCGTGCTCGTTTCAGAGGAAATAGCCAAAGCCTCCTTAAACCTCCGCTCACAGTAACTGTTGCATTTTGCCAAGATGGTCGTCTCCCGAAATTTGGCTCTACGGTCGTTATCAAAACAATGCTCTGCCAACTCAGACTTCTCAGATTTCACTAAACGAATGTTCCGTTCATGTTTGTTTATTCTGGTAGCGATGATGCTTCCGGTTTGTCCTATAAACTCTATGCGCAAGATTTCTTGAGCGTTGGATTTGCGGTGTAGTGCGGGCAGAGAGGAAGAAAAGAGAGCTAACGCTCTTTTGTTTCTGCAGTGTGCTCAACCTAGAAAAACACAATTCAGCCAAATTACGGTAATATAAGCGAAAATATGCGCCGAAAGTATGAGATGTAGCAACAAACAATTGAACTCCATCTGATATGCCCTATGCTTATATATTTACTGCTATATAACACATAAACAATTAAATAAATATTATGACAGCTATAAACACTCACTCGCTTTGTGATACTTCGATTTCCAAGTCTACTGCGTTACTTTCATCGCTTGTATCCTCTAACGTGTTAACAATTTCATCAATTGCATTTTGTACTACAACACCATTTCTCCAATATTGCATTTCCAGCTGTTGCACCTTCTTAGCGTATCCTTCCCAATCCGTTACTTCAATAGCAAGTTTCCGCAGATTTGTGGCTCTCGTTAACATTGCGTACTTTGTAAACATTCTTTATCTTTGTCCACGCCAGCTCAGATGCATTCAGATCACAGTTATACGGAAAAAGTGTGTCACCTTTTGAGAGCCATAACACTGACAACATAATCTTGCCTTTAGATTTGTTGTAAACTGGTTAGCTAATACTTATCCTCAAAATTGCTCAAAATTAAATGGCGTACGTGTGTAAACTTAGCATATTAGCCACTAGATGTCATAGTGTGTTACGCATTTCCTGTTTCAAAGTTGTCATCCGCGTTTACGGAAATAAGCGAAACCTACCGAATGAGGACATGGGACCCGAACGCTCAAGAAATTTTGGGTATATAATACGGTGTCCCACATTCACAGTCTTTTGTTCAGTAATGCGAATTTTGATAGTGTTTTGTCTTTGTTTATATTTGTGTTATATCCAAAGATTCGTTTGTGGTTATAACATTTAATAAATATCCTGATGATAGGAGAGATGTACACTCACAAAACGTCGATTTCTATTCCTCTTTGCTCCTGCCTTGCTTCCTAACACCAACTTGAGCATATTCGTCGCTAGGAAAGCTTCGCTCCTTAAATTCAAACTTGCTCAAAAGTATTTCAAATTTAGAGATGAAAGGAAAGCTAAGCTACGTGTAACAACTGTCTAATACTTGCGATATATTCACTGTCGTAGAGTACATGACCTGCCCATGATACAGAGAGACGGCAATGCTCATTAAGACAATTGATTAGTGAGCAACAAAATAGAATACACTATAACTATTATGTGTTTGAAATAGGGTGATGTTTGTCCTGCGCTGCTAGATGAGCAACCAATCGGAGTCCTGCGGTGTCGTCGTATTGCATTCCCCCTAAGAGGTGTGTGACGAGCGCCAAACTAATCAATCTCTAATAAATACTATTTGCGCTGAGACAAAAATTGAATTTTGCAATAATCTGATCTACGAGGAGGGAGAGAGTAATATATCTAACATAACTGAAAAAAAGAACATATTTTTATCTCAAATAGTTTTCCTAATACCAATAAATAGACAATTATATTATAACAACGCATTATAACCGTTGCACTAGATATCATTACTGGTTGGCATATATCCGTGTACGTATATTTGTAATTACTCAAAATTAAAATGTAAACGGAAATAATAATTTCTTCCACATTAGCCGTTTCTAGGCTAAGGTCGGAATAAGTAGAGCCAGGCTGAAAATTCAAAGCTATAGCCAGGATTTGAACCACGGATCTCCCGCTCTCCGTGCGGTTGCTCTAACCATGTGAGCTGCTGTGGCCAACGAGCCGACATAACATTAAATTCTCCAACTGACTCGTATAACATAGTGGTTTAACAATGAAGCCTAGGACTTAAGTACCTACAGCATAGTAAGTCGACACAAAAGGTGCGTATCTCATAGCATATGAGCATTTCTGGTGGTGTACCGAGAAACATACGAGTGGCCCAGTGAGCTTGATCATGTATAATGACACATCACACGTTAGCAACTACATATTATATAGGATTCTGGGATCCTCATATTCAGATTAGCCTGAAAAGGCGATGAGATCCAAATAATGCTGTACCTGTTCAGATGCTGCAGCAACTGAAGTTTATATGGTTAGGGCCAAAATAGAGCGAGAAACCTAGGCAACTCGTAGATGCCCTTTGAATCGATTTCTATGGACTTGGCTGAAATGATCCCTACATCAACTCCTTCATTATCTCCAACACTTATGCCAAGATGTTCACTTCTTTTCCTGTCAAGCACACTGCCGCCTCCTAATGAAGTTGCACAGGAAATGTCATACCGAAGCTGCTTTGTATTTGCATCACTGATTCCAGCTTTAACAAAAGTACACGATGAACGTTGGATGAAGCTCAGTTCTATTCAATAACAAATAAAAAACATGTTTCCATATACATTCAATCAAATTAATGAAGTAATGAAATGTTGTGAGTGTACAAATGCCATGGAAGTAAACGCATACTTCCTATGATAATATTAATCAACGTAAACATGCACTTACTTTATGTACACCGCGATTGCTATCACCCAAAGATTCTCTGTGATTTTTAATAAAATGATTTATCAATTTTATTTTTAATGAATGCTGTATCCCCCAATATTAAGGAAAGTGTATCCTTAAACTATCTTTAGAATTCTATCTTAATAGTAAACTTACGCCTTATTTGATAACTACTCCAAACCTGGCTGTTTTAAAATCATTAGCCTTGTGGTGACGTTGACCACCAATATTGTTTTTTAAATGCCGAAACAAGTGACAGTTAGTCAGTTGCTGCTAGATCGGGTCTGCATGGAGGTTTATCAAGCTCTTTCCAAACAAATGAACTCTTGGGGACGAGTAGCTACATGCAGACGGGCATTGTCGTAATGAATTACTCAGCATGTCACGTGCTCTTCAATGCAGGTGATGTCACTGCATCACCACGTCCACTTTCTATCCTCAAGCACAGTACACATGATTTTTAGGGTTGAAATTCTTTGCTTGAGCTTCACCTTCTTGGCTGAACTTGAAAGCCAACTTTACACAGCTTTTTTCTTCCAACTCCCTGATGAAACTTACACCTGCATACAAGGGCTTTTCAATAAAGAGTGATTACAATTTGTTTGACAACGTACCTTTATTCATCCTCATAATGTTGATAGTCCTTCTCAAAATAGTCTCCCCTGAATACGATGCACCTGTCCGAGCTTTGCTGCCTGTCTTCAAAGACAAGTTGGAAATCATTTCTTGAGAGATCCTTCAAAATCGCCTCCGCAGCCTTCACCACTACTTCTGATGATGGATAATGCCTCCCGCAAAGGAGTTTCTTCAAGCTAGGGCATAGAAAAAAGACACATGTGGCAAAATCTGGGCTAAAGGGGAGGGCTGAGAAATGCACTTCATGATGATTTTTGGAAGATATTCAGCTACAATATCGGCAATATGCGGCCGCGCATTTACGTGGTGCACCATCCAGCCTGCTTCTTGAAAATGTTGACTTTTGCGCCTGAATGTTTTCAGGGCATCTCTGTGGTACTATTCTAGCTACTAATTCTGCAGGTAAGACATGCTGATAAATCATTCTCTGAATAGCAAAGAATGAGGTGACCATAGCTCTTCCAGCAGAAGCAACCACTTTGGCATTTTGGTGGTTAGTGATGAAGGACATTTCCAAACTGAGCTTTGCTGTTTGGGCTGAGGATCAAACTAATGTAGCCAAGTTTCGTCAGCAGTAATTACGTTAGAAAGGAACTCCCGATCTTATCTAGCATCAACTTTAACTGCATGCAGATCTGCATGCGAATGGCCTTTTGTTCGGGAATCAACAGTCTTGGAGCCCATCCCGCACAAACACGTCTCATGTATCTTTCTGTCACCAACGTTTGGGTGGCACCCAATGAAATGCTCAGCATTTCAGAAAGTGATGTTAAAGTATTTCGTCGATCCTCTATCACAATGACAGCAGCAGTGTTGATGTTTTCTCCCGTAAGAGCTGTAACTGTGTCACCGGGTCCATCTTCCTTTGAAATTGAATCTTTCCGCTCTTTAAACATTTTAAACCACCTTCGAGCTGTGCTGTAGGGAAGAACAGACTGTCCATAGGCCTCCTGTATCATTGTATAGGCCTCAACTGAATATTTGAGACGAACTCAGAATATCAAAGCCACATATTGTTCCTGGCGTGTTATCTCCACTGCTGCGGTAGGCGATAATGAACGTGTCTGAACTTTCCTGGTTCTCACAGGCGGGAACCAGGAGTACCAACAATGAAACTACTGCGGGGTGTTTGTTTCACATTAAGCTAATAGTATATAATAGATTGAATTTTAGTGCAAAAAATCATGACTGTCAAAAATTATGATCATTCTTTATTGAACAGCCCTCGTATTTAGTCACCAATGACAACTTGAACTTAAAGGTCATCACCACTATCAGTGCATTGCTCGAGGAGACTAATGCAGTGCCTGAACGTTTACCACAATCACTATATTTGGTAGCCAGTGCGAGCACAACTTCCGATAATGTTAATCACATTTCCATTAGAATATTCCTTCAGACTTAAGAAAACTCGCAAAAGAAAGCGTCTTTTCTCTCGAACTTTTCCCTCAATTTTGTGCGCCAAATCTTCAGGTCATCCACTTCGTTTCTTCTACTGCCGCCATCTTTCAATGCTTTAATCTACTGTTCTATTGTTTCTTCAATCATAATGCATTTTGTATTAAGTTCACTGATACTACATCTGCATTAGGAAAACAAAGGAAAAGCATGTTTCGAAACCGGTGGGATTTTCAACTTGCTAATGCGTTTTAACGTAGTCACAATCAGACGTAAGCATGGCTATTGGATTTATTCTGCAACTGCTTCTTTAGCTACCAACGGATGCCAGTACTCAGCACGCATGCGCGGAATGGCACCCCACTGCTTCAGCTGTATGATTAAGCACGTATTTTCTTAAAGAGTCGCCTCGTACAAGTGTTAATTGCATAGAAGAATGTCGAAAAGAGATCCCAGATGTTGTTATAACGCAGTGCTATATCCCAATATACAGGGTGTATATAAATTAATATCGGGGTTTTAACACTTTATAATATTTATCAGATTCAACTTGCAGTTATAAATGATATGTAAAATGTAAAAGCAACTCAAGTAGTTTTAGCAAGAACCTTATAAATGTTCAATGTGTTTACTCTTTGTCACACGGCACACATCAAGTCTATAGCCAAGTTGTTCCCAAATGTTGATAAGTGTGTATTCAGTAATTGTAGCAACAGCTGATTCAATCCGGTTTCTTAATTCAAGGAGGTCCGCTGGTAGCGGAGGCACATACACATGATCCTTGATAAAGCCCCAAAGGTAAAAGCTGCATGGCGTTAGGTCAAGAGAACGTGGAGGCCATGCTTAGCAAGCCCTGTCATTGGGGCCCTTTTGGCCTATCCAGCACTCGAGTAAAGTGACGTTCAACAATCCGCGTACTTGGTAGTGTCAGTGAGGTGGCACGCCATATTTCTGGAAAATAAATTTTTGTGGTTCGTTTTCTTCCAACTGGGGGAAGAGCTAGTGCTCTAGTGTAACAAGATAAGTAGTACCAGTTTCAGTAGGTTCACCAAAAAAGAAAGGCACATTAACTTTTCACCAGAAAACGGTACAAAAAACATTCACTGTAGCGGAATCTACTTAAATTTGTACCATGTCGTGAGGGCTTTCTGAACCCCAGATTCGCACATTATGAGTGTTAACATGTTCACTAAGGTGAAAGGTCGATTCGTCACTGAAGACAACACGAACCATAAAATCGTTATCGTCATGAACCAACATGTCGTTTGCGAAGTTGACACGTGATCCATGGTCTGTCGGCTTTAGAGCCTGTAATAACTGTAAACGGTAAGGATGTAGCCGTAAGCGTTTTCTTACAACTTTCCAAACAGTCGACACAGGAACTTGTAATTCGCGACTAGCCTTCCGAACTGATTTCTTTGGGATAAGAGTGAACGACTCTCTGACTCGCTCACAGTCTCTTCACTTACTCTTGGTCGTCCCGTGCTCTTCCTTTTACAAAGGCAGCCGGTATCTTCAAGTTGTTGATACCATCTACGGATGTTATCATCACTAGGAGGATCACAACCGAACTTAATGCGGAACGCACGTTGCACAGTAACTTCATATTCGGGCGTTGCATACTGCAAAACACAAAACGCTTTCTGTTTACTTGTCGCCATATTTGCTACTACCGCTGTCTAGCGGATTGCGGCAGACAACATTGCACGCACATGCGCACTGGTGCCAACAAACAAAACTGCATGAGTTTTTTTTTTTTTTCATTTGACATATAAATTAAAACTGTAAGTTGAATGTAATAAATATTATAAAGAGTTAAAATCCCGAATTTCATTTATATACACCCTGTACTGTAACGTCTCGCACTGTGTTTTTGCGTCTCAAGGATGGCCGGCTACTCTTTCCACTAAAGACCGTGTACCTGTATATGCGAGATTAACACAAGATGTTCATCAATTCTCATACTGCACAGGAATCCATGAACAAAACTGGGGAAGTGGTTTAAGAGAGAGTGAGTGTGTGAGTTCAAGACGTATTCTGGAAGACCTATGGAAGTGTTGGAAAGTTTTGTTTGTTTTTCATTGTATCTATATGGAAATGCGCATTAGAACTACTTATAAAAAGATTAACTCGTTCAACACAAAACGAGTAGAAGAGTAATCGGTTCCAAGAATAGTTCGGACAAGATGAATAAAGACTTGGTTAGCTCCTTACTAACAGCAGCATCCCTATAAAGTTAAAATGAAATATTAACAAGCCAAACAATGTGATACTCTTCTACGGGTACACGTCCAAAATACGCTTTGCAATATTGAGGCTTTCAAACTGCTCTTGACATACCTTTTCTCGAAGTATCCATTGATTTCTCTCAGCCTTTGTCAGTGAAATCATTTCATCTTATTGTATAATGTATCTCTCCCCGTGATGTCATTTTCCGATGGGCTTCTTACATCATCAGTCCCTGTGTCTACGCCATGGTGGGTTCCCTATGGAAGTTGTTCATGTTTCATATCATCTTGTGGCACCGAGTGCCAAATGTCCTTATTAAGTTGTTGCCTACTCTTGTACTTTCTGGTTACAGATATTTGCAGTAATCTCATTAAGTGTTCAATTTATAAATTTACAGATGACGAGGTTTCCACAAATTTATTTTTACGAGGGTAGTTCAAGTTACAACACCTCCTATATTTTTCGGGAGTGTGACCAGATAGGAACATGTGGTTTTATTTTTAAAATTTTTAAAATAGCCTTCGGATCTGTCCACATCTGTTGTTGTTTTCCTTCCTGATTGGTTTATGACACTCTGCAGACCCTATGTCGATGAGAAAGAAATCTTTATTCCCCATGTGGTGCAACTCGTGCTGCCACTTAGGAATTTAGGAGGTGTTGGAGCAAAAAGTTTTCCGTTGAAGTTGTTATGATCGAATACTTAGGGAACACCATTTTTCAGGAACATAATTAGAATAAACAAATTCGCTTAACTTTTATGGTTTATGCGATTTGATGACAAAGACACACGTCTCAAAGACCAAGTACAGATCGCTTTGCAGCTGCTACTCCTGTGTGGAATACTTTTATTTCCAATTCCTTGCGGTGTTACATTCCAAGCGCAAATATCACTGTGAATGAGCAATTGTTTCCTTGCAAGGCTAGATGCTCTTACATTCAATATATGATCAATAAATAGGACAAATTTGGAATAAAGTTTTGGCTTGCAGCTGATGCAAATTCAGAGTATCTGGTGAATGGTTTTCCTTACCTGGACAACGACGATCAGCGCCGCAAATGTGTTCCGCTTGCGGAACATGTTAAAATCCGTCTTATACAGCCCTTTGTTTTTGCAGGAAGAAACATTACATGTGATAACTTTTCCACAACCAAATGCCTTGCAGAAATTTTGAAGCGTAAAAGTACAGGCATTATGGGCACAGTAAAGAAATGTAGAAGGGAAATCCCTCAATCAGCAAAATCTGCTGCAGCACCTTAGCACATAACTGTACCTTATAAGTCAGGTGACATAACTCTGATATGCTATGCTCATGGAAAAAAGAACAAAAATATGTTTGTTTTGACTTCAATGCGTGACACAGTTACTATAAATAAACAACATCCTAAAAAGCTACTAGAATCAGTGGCTACTGCAATAACACCAAGTACGGCGTTGACGTCATCTATCAAATGCCTGAAAAGTACACAGTGAAATATGGATCCAGAAGGTAGCCTAAGCATGGTTTTTTTTGTTTTTTATTCAATGTGTTGGTCTTGGCAGCTATTAATGCATGGGTACTATATAAGGAAGTAACAGGTGAAAAAGTAAGCAGACGTCAGTTCATATACAACTTAGCAGCAAGTATGTTTGTGGACCATCTTTAGGCAACGCTGAATACTCGTGTGTTAGGTGCTACGATGCTGTAGGTGGCTTTGAATGAGCGAAATCAGGTTTATACGGGTTTTTTCTACTATATACCATAGTATTCAAAATTTTATGTTGAAACACATGTGTTTGCTAAGTGAAGTTATTCATTTTACATTTGGTTATCCCATATATTTGGATTAATTTTCATTTTACCGTGTAATTATTCAAACATACGTAAAATTGTATATTGGTAAACTATATAAGTAATATTAAATAAATTGGTATGCATTAACATTTGTTTACCATTTTAAGAAGGGAAAATGAAACTGCAACCGTCAAATTGTCGGCTTGGTCCTTCTCGGTAGACCATACTCGCCGGTCTCTCTAATGTTAAGGAAAAAGCAAAATCTGATAGGTAAAGTTCAACACAGGAGCTGTCTTAACTAAGATAGCAATTTGATTAGTTAATTTCGTTCTACTTTGTACCATTATAGAATGGTAATACACCAAAACAGGTGACCTTTTTTGTTGAATCGTACCATTTGCATGTATAATGTAACCTCCAAATGAGTACTTTCCAGAAACTCAAGTTCCGGCTCATTGAGCTATTCTCTCACTTAGGAAATGCGCTATCAAGATATTCGTGTGCATTATCCTTTGTAGCTTGGTGATCAAGGCAGAAGCAAAGGGTAGCGCTGCAACGTGAAGTTTTCCGTCAATCATATGGCTGCAGCCACCGATGTGACCTACGTGGGATGCAGGTTCGGAGAACTGCACATTGAAAGGAGGAAGACCGACAGCTGCCTGCTTTCAGAAAGTAACAACTTGTTATAATTATGTTTCCGTGCAATGGAATTTTACCCGTTACCTGGAGACACTTCACGGTTTTCTCCTTTTTAAAACCAGGAAGATCTCCCACTTCTCCGTCAAATTACCCACCCGTAGTTTTCTACCTTGCCCCCGCAGAGTGTTTGAAAGTAATGACAATCATTTCTTATTGGATGGAGCAACATCATTTACTTCCTATGTGCAGGAACAGATTTTGTTATATGTTTTGTTTTCCGAACATCGTCCATGGTTTTGATAATGGCTCCTTCCTGTCCTCTTTACAGCTCTTATTTCTGTGCCTTATTACAGCGCGTTCTGGGTGTACTGCACGCAGTTCTAGAGCTACCTTCGAGGTCCATGCCTTAGTCCGCTTCTACATTTAACTTGTAATGCTGAAAATAAGGAAGTGTTACTTAATCGTGTTTGTCTCCTGATATTCACGGTTCACAATGTTATATACTTTATGTAGCTGACCTACGCACTTCTTAAAATGATGCTGTAAATGTATGGAAATGTGGCGAGGCTCCTACAGGCTAACAGTGAATATCAAGAAAGCTATTACCTATCGTTCGTTTTTCTGGGACCCGAGCCAAGGTTTTCTCCCTCCAGTTTACTGCGGATCCCAACAGTTTTGTGGGATTAAAACACATACCATTATTTCTCGGTGCTAAAGTTTGATCGTCACCTTACCGGCTGGTACACATTTTCCACTTATGTCAATGGCTGGAGAGTAAGTTTCACTTTTTTCAGTTGTTATTGTTAGAAAGCTGGGTCTCACATTTCGAGGTGCTCTTAACAGGTTAGTACAGCGTATGATTAGTTATGATTTTGTGGGACGCCATTGGAGGTCTGTCCTAATCCTTTTCTCCTACTTTTGGTGGGTCACAGGCACTGAACACCTGCACTAATGTTGCACAGGGCATTAGGTATCACGTCTCACCCCGTTGGTACATTTTGCCCCAGTGGTGTCCTTACATACCTTCCTGCCTATTGGGAGTGTTCCACAATACCATTACTTGCGATGCTATTGTATCGCTGTCCAGAGAGATGGTTAAGCACAAAACACGCGAACTTGTCAGACCTTCCAGACTATTATGTGTTTCAAATGGGAAGAGTTCTCGCCTGTAGCGAATCAGATGCGTTAGAGTTATCAGCGTTGCCATCTCGTTATCCCCACTCTTTTAATACTTCCCTCTCTTTCGCACACTTGCAAGTGCTCTTGGCGCTAACGCAAACTGAATTTTCCAAAGTTTTATAATAATGCAGTTGCTGAAATCACAATTTCAACGGAATATTCGTGTATTACGCAAATGGTTTAAATATTTGGTTTGAAATTAATTATAGTTTATGAAATACTTATTTTTCTAATCAAACGAAAATGCCTGTTGTACATACGTATAGCTGTGAATATTACTTACGCTAAGAGATAATTCGTCATTGTCATTGTTTTCAACGTCTGAGTACTGTAAATCTATGATGATACGTCTCAAAATCTCGTTATGTACTATTGCTTTCCAAAAGCTGTCTTCTTGTAGTTTATCTGATGTCTCACGCAGTTTTCCCAGTTGTGTTGTGTTCCTTGTTAATTTCTTCGTGAGTAAATCGTTCAACGTCAGTCAGTTTAAAAACATTATTTGCAACATAATTTGAGCCCACATTAACTCTATTGGATTGATCTGGCAGTAGTAAGGGGGAAGAGGGATTGCGTCCCATTGATCCAGCTGATACACATTTTCATGGAAGAGCATCTAAATAGTACTGCTTTAAACTCTCTAGAGTAAATAGAGATTACGAACTATTCATAAACAACGATATAAAGTGTACAGACACGATCTGCCAGACTAGCAGGAAGTGTATTGTTTACACTCATCTAATTTAACAAACACCTTGGCTTATTCAAGGTAAATATTCCTTTTATCACGTCATGTCAAATGTTAACGATACAGTTCTGCGTAATTTCAAATATACGTTCACACATACATGCCAACCAATAACGATATTCATTAGTACTTACGTCGCAATGCATTGTTATAATATAATGATTTCTACTTTATTTGTATTAAGAAACCTATTTGAGCTAAAATTATGGGATTTTTACGGTTATGTTAAATACATTACTCTCTCATTCCTCATGGATCAGTGTTTGCAAAATCTGAATGTTTGTCTTAGCGGGAATATTATTTATTTGAGGTTGATTAGTTTGCCGCTTGTCACACACCACATAGAGGGGAATGCAAGAGGGCAACACTGCAGAACTCCGATTGGTTGCTCACCTAGTAGCGCTGAAGGACAAACACCATCCCGTTTGAAACATACAATAGATTTACATAGTGGAGTGGGACATTCCTGTTGCACTTTTTCTACTAAAACAGATGCTGGTGCTTTAGATTAACCTGTGGCCTTCGTCTGTTGTTCCATTCTGTTTTACTGCAGGAGATGACCGCCTGAGGTTCTTTAAAGATGACTCACGATGATTAGACACACAAATAACTATTTTTGATTTCAAATTGTCCGCTCTTACAGGTAAGTGGAGGGAAGGGGGTTGTTATTTAACTTTAAAGGTCATTTCTTCTTCTTCACTCTAAGGATTAGGCATTTCTGCCTGTTCTATCTTCGCATTTCATGAATCACTATTCCCAACTTCTCCTAGGGCTTCCTACAGCTCTTCTTCGGCGAGGATTATATCTTCTTATTAACACCAGTACTCACCGAGCGGGATGGTTCGGGTGGTTTCGTCTATGGCTCGCACTCGGCAGGCCCAGGTTCGATGACCGTGCCCGACTTACCTAAACCATGGGTTCTTTCGGGGGGTTTTCCCGTGTCGATAGGCGAATTCTGGGTAGGTTAATTACATCCCCCGAATTTCCTGTCCCTCCATTTCATCTCCAGTATCATCTCACATCATCTCTCATGTGGTGGTCTCTTTCAGGGTAGAAGTATCGGCGGGTGTCCCGGCGGTGCATGGCAGGATGATATGCTCTGAGGAAGAACTACTTCCTCCTCCGGTGGGTCGGTTGTCGGTTTCAGCTCCTCTGTTGTGTAGCAATATAATGCTGGATGGCGCACAGTTCCACTTTCCGCTACAGTTTGATACAATAATATGGGTAGCTCAGGTAAAGCAGTCAGGTTTCTCTTAGGATATGCGTGGATATGTATGAGAAGAATGGTTTTAATGACACTGGAATGCCCGTTTCAAACTGGTTTAATGACTGCTTCTTTTTATCATTACATTAAACTCGAAATTGCCGACCAAGGATTACCAATATCAATGTTTAGAGTTACTATGTGTGAAATGCTTATTACTCGATAAAACTTAATGCGTTCTTCACGTACATATGAACCGAAAAATATCTTCTCTCATCACTTTTAGTCTGCCCTCGACCAAGGCAGAAGAAGAGGACTGCCCTAATCGGCTCCAAGCCACCAACTGAATGTCCTACACAGCTGCGGGTTAGTGTGTGTGACTTTCACTTTCTCGAAGCCCTTTATTCAACCAAAGATTCCCTTTGTGACTATTTTGTCTTGCCATTATGAGGGGTCCGAAGAATACCCTATTCATACAAAGTCAAGTGCTACCCCTTAGAACTCTGCTAGGGAGACTGTTTCTTATGTTTCTTTTGTTAAAACAACTACTCACCCCACTGTTATTCGACTCAACTGCCCCTGCACGTGTAGTAACAAAGAACCAATATTACCTTGAAATCCATAATGATTCTTTCCTTATTTCAAACCTTTAATTTCGGTATCAACTGGGACCATTTGGGGGCCGCCACCCAGGACCCTTGGGGCTCGGATCGCCTGGCTGGGACCGTTAGGGCTCGGCTGCTGGGCTCCTTGCAGTCCCGCTGAAGGGGAGCGGGTTCGTTGTCCTGGCCTGTCGAAGGAAGTCTCTATCCAAGTTAACTGTAGGGACCCTGCCCTCAGTACTGTCGTGGCTGCTTGGGTCGGTCGCCCTCTGTCTTCTTCGCCTCATCCTTCCTCCCGGGGGTGGGGCACTTGGGGGCATAGGAACAATGGGCCCAGCATGGTGGCCTAAGTACCGAATGCCCTCCGTAACGAAATCCTCAATCCCAACACCAGTACTCTTTCTTCGTCCATTCAATTCATATATTGTTTCCGATTCTGTATATTTCCTTCTAGTTTTCCTATAATTTATATATGCTTATTCCTCTCAAATGCTTTCATTTCTTATTAAATCTCGTCTGATACGTCTTTACGTTTTCTTAAAAACTTCATTTCTGCTGCCTGTATCTTACTTTTTTCTCTTTCTTTTAATGCTCAGGACCCGCTTACGTACAGGAGCACAGGAACTGCCATCGTTTTATAAAATGTTAACATTGTTTCTTTCCTTTCTTAGTTTTTCAATGTTCCTGCTGTAGTTCCATGTATCTGATGAAATTTTTTATTTTGTTTTCTATGTCTTTGTCTAAGTCAAAGCCCAAATAGCTGAAATTCGAAAGCTGTTCCGGGCTGCTACAGGATAACTTCCTCGATGTGCCATTGTTTTCATTTTTTGTGGTGATATTTCGATTGTATTCCTTTCCTAGTAAATAAATTTTATACATTGGAACGTTGAAGGATTTCTTCATTTTCTCATATTATCGTTACATCATCAGTATAGAGTATTGCATTTAATTTTTTATTTCTATTTAATTGTATTCCTTTGTCCAGTTTTTTTTCCCTCAAGGTTTTATAAAATCGTCAAAGTATACATTAAATTGTGTAGGAAAAAGGTTACATCTCTGTTTTACTCTTTGATTTACCTTTAATTCTTCTGTTTTTTGTCGTGCCTGAATATATGATTATCGTTGTGTATCTATATAAGCTTTTAGTTATTCCTACTAAATATGGGTATATCCCCTTTTGACCATTGTGTTCGAAAATCTATTTATATTTATAGAATCAAACGTTTTTTCGAAGTCTACAAATACTATGTGACTTTCTAAGTTGAACTCTCGTCTCTTTTATAAAATTCTCTTTACACTTAAAGCATTATCATTAGTACAACGTCCTATTTAAATCTTGATTGCTCCTCTTTTAAATCACGTCTCTTTATGGCTTTAAACGATTATTTACAATTCTTGCTATACATCTTGTAAACTACGTTTAACCTCGATAGCTATTAGGGTCATTTCTTTGCCCTTTTTTAAAACTGGGTATCACTTCAGCTACTTTAGATGATTCAGATGATAACCTTTCCAACACTCGATATATAAATGCAGGAGTGTTAGTTGGCACATTAAATCAGAATATATCAATAGTTCAACATTTCTACCATTTGGGCCACTTTCTATTCTATTTTTTATGTTTTTCGAAGTTGTTTTTAAGCTTTTTGAATGTACTTTCCAGTTTGTAGCTCAGGGAGATAAGTTTGATTTTCCTGACATGGAATTCAGAGAGACAAAGAGTAAGCCTTGTGCCCTTTACGTTGGATGTCGATACACAATAAGAAGAATTAACCACGAAAACGTTATTGTTTTTAAACGCGTAAAAGGTATCAAGTGCAAATGCACAGGATATATACTCAGCAGTATTAACTGTTTTCTGAAACACGTGGCGCCCATCGCATGATTCGTGCTGGACGTTACTGCCACTTAAGTTCAAGCCCATAACCAATGAAAGACTGAGAGCAAGGGAACACACCACTTTGTCTTCTGCGATTTATGCCGAAGAAATGGGTCCATTATTTAACCGTGGATATGATCTGAGGCCGAAATGCTTTGTCAAATTGCGTGTAATGTTACCCTACATCGAGTAAGAAGAAAATCACATGCCTTGTAGAACGACCAGAAAACATCACCTAACCAGAGAAACACATGGCAAAACGTATCTTTTTAGGGATGAAATATTCAGAAGCTAGGGCCCAAAATATAGCCAAATATACTATATCCATGGCAATCTTGGAAGTGCAGGTCTCGAAAACAATGTTGTGCCTTATGCAATTCAAGAGAAGATTTCAGACTGGACCTCAAACAATGTTTTTAAAGCCTGGAGCTATTAAAGTTTTATATCCTGTCATCCCAGAAGTACGAATGTTTGGTGGTAACTAATTCTTTAATAAGTGTATTTGGATAAAGGCGCAAAAATTAGGAATCCGTGAGTACATTCACAATTGAAATTAGATTTCGGTTAAAGATGTGATCTGCACCAACTCGCCTTCCCTTTAACAAAATTGACAAATTATATAAGAAAACATCCACGAGACTAAAAGTTCATTCGGTACCACAACTACATGATGAAATAGTGCTTGAGAGTACTTCAGTACCAAATGATACACGGAACAATCACGATATATGCCATGGAACCAACAGTGCTGTCATATGATAAATGAAATGTGTAGTGTTTAACGCCCGCTTTTACTGCATACGGCACTGCAGGCGATGACACTGATGATACATGAGATGAAGATGGAGCACCGGTGGAATGAGATGGCGGGGGAAACCGGAGGTCCCGGAGAAAACCCGCCCCAGCGACGTGTTGTCAACCACAAATCTCACTTTGCGGTCGCCTGGGATCGAACCCGGGCCGCCTTGGTGAGAGCCAAGCGGTCTAACCACTGAGCCACGGCGCGGCCACTGCCATATGATGACATCACCTTTTCCATAAGGTTGTTCAAAAATCACGTCCTACCATCCTCGCACCAGTTAGTGCCTTGAAAGAAGATGTAGAGTGCCAGTGACTTATTTTCTACAAAATGCAACTTAAATTGGAGGGGGGGGGGGAGGATGAACGTCTGTACTTAAAATTGACGAGAGGATGCCAGTAGCTTAAAAGATCTCGAGGAAACCGATGATCTAAGTAAATATTTAAAAGATCTTGCAGATACGCAAAAGTTAAATTAAATTATATATTCGGTTTTGAATAAAGTTATAAATGAATTAATGCATAATTAGCCATGAAAAATCGAGCCAAATGAGGGGGCTTAAAGATGATGATGATGATGATGATGATGATGATGATGATGATGATGATGATGATGATGATGATGATGATGATGATGATGATGATGATGATGATGATGATGATGATGATGATGATGATGATGATGATGATGATGATGATGATGATGATGATGATGATGATGATGATGATGATGATGATGATGATGATGATGATGATGATGATGATGATGATGATGATGATGATGATGATGATGATGATGATGATGATGATGATGATGATGATGATGATGATGATGATGATGATGATGATGATGATGATGATGATGATGATGATGATGATGATGATGATGATGATGATGATGATGATGATGATGATGATGATGATGATGATGATGATGATGATGATGATGATGATGATGATGATGATGATGATGATGATGATGATGTTGATGATGACAGTCCTAGTCATAATTTAGGTAGGCAGTCATTACCATGAGTCGAAGCGAAACATTAGTTATGCATCGCTATGCTGGCTAACTTAAAAGATCGCGTGTGCAGGCATAAACAACATTGTTCTTTCTATTGTTAAAGGATATGCCTAATTAGAAGGGGAAGGTTGAATTGCACAGACATCTGCTCCTGTTTCTTCCTCCATGCTGATACTGCTGCAACGATTATGAGATAATCAACGATGCACTCGCACAGCCCACAGTGTGACGTATGAATGGCCGCTACATTTCTGATGTAACGGATCTTATTCCTTCCGCTATTAGCTTCGTGCATCCGGGAGTTTAAAACTTGCGTTAGTTTAGCAAAATGGCCCTTAACTTGGCTCCACACTTTTCTATTGGATTTAGGAGCATCCTAAAGACTGTACGGTCAGCTTCCTCCGTCATAGTGTTAACTAAAACCTTGTCACTTTGGCTTTCGCTAGCATACGTATCAGTTTATCGTTCACCATGTCCATTATAAAATAAGCCGTATATTTGCCACTTTTCAATGGTATTCCCTGATAATGTTTTATATACTCGACATTATCACACTTTAAAAAACAGTTAGTTACAGGTACAACGAGGTCTACCTCAAAGTCCGAAGACTCCAGCCTCTATCAACGCGGCAGCGATGGGAAGCTCCGGGGCTCTTTCCTTGGGGCAATACCTTGAGTCTAAAAAGCCTCCCCCGCATTCAAGACGGGTAGAACCGGATAAGCCAATTACGGGCGCCAATCCTGCAGGGAAGACTACCGAATAACCTCGGTGATCTAGCACACCTTCCACTGGCTCTGCAGGCTAGTACCCGGGATTTCTTAGGCAGCATTCTATACCCTCTGGGGGGCCGAGGCCTGGCCGGAGGTACCCGATCTCCCGCGGGTATCGGGAACACACTGTCCCTTCGAGTCTAACCCAATCCGAACAACACCCATTCAGCGTGGGGCTCGAATGTTCGGTCCGAGATTCCTCTAGTAGCGTCAGAGGTACCACGAGTGCTAAGGGTCCACAGCGTTCCCCTGCGAGCTTTCTCATTCAACTTCCACTATAAACTGAGACAGTAGTACAAAGACTGATTGCTTATGCCTCGGACAATTTCGAGGTTACTCTTGAATGGAATGTACTTTGACATCAACAATCGTCTTTGTTCAAAAACTAAGTTCGAAAGTTTGAATGTCGCAGATTGGAGTCCTTCCTCGTGAATGGAAATTTTGGAGTGTAAAGTAATAAAAAAACAGTAATACGCAGCAACATAAACCTGCGAAACATAGAAAAAAAACTAGAAATAAAGTTAACTTGTCGCTAATTTTCTTGTAAGTGCAAGAGAATGTGGGAATGCAGTGGCTTTTAAGCGATAGTTAATTCTTTAAGAGCTGGTGGCCATGTGATGCTTTTAAATTTATTCTCTATGCAAGGCGAAGAGTTAGAAATGAATGACGTCCTCCTATTTGAAAAATGTATAAGGATTAGAAAACTCAAACCGCAAGGACTAACCGCGATTTGGTTCACTCCACGCACTTAAAAAGGCAATAGAAATAAATTGTATTCTAAGAAGGTGTACATGTGTTCTTGTAGCATCATTCGGCCAATCTCTTACGTTTCCCGAGTTATGTAAAGATTATTCAAAATGTAGAAAACTTATGAAAATGTTATATGAATATGATGTTTTAATCAACATTTTAGAGCCATATTTGAGAATATCAGCATCTTATAAACATTTTTTTATAAAATGTGTAGTCTAGAGTAGAATGGCTTTATTGAAAATCTTCATGTCGCAACTCTGAAGGATTATGAGCACAAATTTTTTATTTGAGTTATGCTGTTCACACACAAACACAGACACACATCATACAAACACACAGACACACACACACACATGAAACCTTTTTCCAAAATTCTTTTTAAGTCATCATGGCACAACAAAATGTGTATTTGCAATGAAATCCCGTTGTCGAAATTTTTGATGGAATGCAATACTTACTCTACCTAAATACACTAGAGAAAGTAACAATGTACATCTCGCTAAACACATTATTTATGTGAAAAACACATATATTCTTGTTTTAGCCTTCAGAATTTCAGAAATTTCACGAATATCTGTAGTTGGTTTGAATTATTATATATGAATTAAATGAGGGGCATTGAAACGAAACCCGGTCAGTGCGTGTAACCTTGCATTACACGTAAGGTGGCACCATCTATTGGTAGAGCAACTGCAGCGTGCGCAACGTTTGACGTTGCATAGCGATAGTGTGGCTTCACGCCGAAGAGATGGTTGTCACACAAGTTATCGTCCACTACTGAACAGGAAGGCAGGTAAGCGGGAGCAACGAGGAGTGATTTGATTTGTATTGGCGGAGGGATTTGGCGGCCGGAAATGTATCGACGGATGAAGGCTGTGTAAGGTGAGTACAGTCTCTGTCGGTCAAGTATTGTGGAATGTCGCAGAAGATTCCCTGAGGAGCGCAAGTTTCTGGAAGGCGATGCTCGTCGTCCTGGACAGGCTCATCCTGTCATTACATCTGAAATGATTGAAGAAGTGAATTCTTTAGACTTGGGCAACTGCAGAATCAACGTGGACGAGATCCATCAAATCGGAAACATCACAACATCGATTCACAACGGATAACGAAGTGCGTGAGTGGGTCCAGGCCTGGATCCCACAGCAACCTACTAGCTACTACAAAGATGGAATCGACCGGCTAGTGTCGCAATTGGCTAAATCTGCCAATAGTTTTAGCACCTATTTTTGAGTTAATAAAGTCGTTACCGTTGCTTTATTAAAGTGACCGTGTTTCATTCGAATGGCCCTTTTGCTTTTCAACTTCTTTTGTGTTGTATTCTACTTGGGTATTTTTGTGTTGAGAGCGCAATTTAAAAGCATTCACACGAGGGATTAATTAGGGAATATACTGATTTGGCTTTAAACTAAATGTATTGTTAAAATACTTAAAAAATGTATCAATATTTTCGCATATTTGTTATCCAAGTTCCAAAATTAGTATGTAAATTTACCTGCCAATGTTCCCAGTTGGGAAGGTTAATGGTATCAAATGTTGAATATACTGAAATAAAGAGTTCACTGTTTTTCATTTTTAAACATCAATTCTATGCCTATATTTAATTTTTATAACAGTAATTTACCATTTAATCATTAATTATATAGAAAGTTGGCAGTCTTTTGCAAAAATGGCTGAATATACTTAAAAAGACATATTTCTTAACTATCCATAGTTCGATTATTTTAGTATTAACTCTAATTAATAGGATACCAGAGAGTACAAACATTATAATACACGTAAGAAAATCTATTGATGTATTGCTTCTGGGTATGTGGACCTACAGTTACAGCAATGTTCCCAAATGGGAATATTGGTGATTGAAATAAGGTATTTATACTGAGTGCTGAAAATAACTATTAGAATGAAACGTGAAGAGAATACACATTTCCCATTGTTGGTACGCACACATTTTAATGTCCCAATCAACGATGGCTATTAACAGCAGGCGTGTAATTCGCAATAAACATACGTTAGCTTCAACTGTAAGTATAAGGCGTAATTATTTTTAGTGTTGTATAAAACTTTGAAATAAAAGAATAACACCGAAACTTTTTTCGCATTAAAACAAGCTTTTGAATATGTCTGAAGTATTGGATGATAACAAGACAATATAAATGATATTTGTCAGTGGCCATCGGAATCAACGGGAGATATTCTGATGAAGAGGACATTGATGATAATTTCTTAGAATTTACTCCTTCAGATGTGTGTGGTCATTTAGTTGTCACAACCAATATGGTACAGCCTACTCCATGTCCTCAACTAATATCAAATAAGGGAAAGGTGGAAGCAAGTGTGCATTTAGAAAACATTTCATGGAAAACGTTTACAATTATAGAAGCTGGTTCTTTATAAGGCAACGTTACAATCCAGTATTTAGCTTTTGAAGCTATAAAGCTCTTTCATAAAATATTGCCTGAAATATACTTGGAACATCTGGCATCAATGACTTACTGCTACGCATCTCGGAAGGGTAACACTGCTCCATACAACAGAAATGATGTAGGTCAGTTTTTTGGTTTGCTTCTAATGAGTGGCCAACAGTTCAACAGTTGAAGATGTTTCTGTTTCAATTGTTCCAGAATAAAGTCCAGACAGAAGATCTGTGATATAAAGAGGTATTTCCGCATCGTGGACAAAACTCAGTTTAATCAAGACGACAAAATTGCGAACAATTCACCAATTTATGAAGAATAAATACAAATTTGTGACAGTTTGGAATGTTTCATAAACATTTGAGTATTGAAGAGTCAATGATAACCCACTATGGCCATCATTCTTGTCAAATGTTCATAAATGGAAAACCTATTCGCTTTGTGTTCAACTTCCGGAGAGTTTGTTCAAATGACGGATATCCCTAATTCATGAAAATGTATCAAGGGAAAGAAACTGATGACCACTCAGCTCTACTTGGGAATAGAGTGGTAACTACTCTGTTGAACGTTGTCACCAATGCTCTACAAGTGGAAACATTATTTGATAATTTATTAACCTCACATTCATTGCTGAAGAAATCAAGGGATTCATAGCAATCGGCACCGTAAGAAAAGCGAGAACAATTAGATGCCACTTGTTGCCTTAAGAGAAATAAAAAAGAGAGAGGAGCTTTCACCCACCGAATTGTTGGTGGTATCCACATGTATAGATGGAGTGACAATTGTATGATCAACTTAGCGTCCAACTACCGAACACACCTAACTATAGGAATAACGAAATGGTGCTCTCACCAAATGAAGGAGAAAATTGATGTCCTTGAACTTCACACTGTACATAAATACAATCAAGGATTGGGTGGTGTAGGTGTCTTCCACAGATTGTTATCCTGCTTTAGACTCCAGCTTCCAAGCAAAAACTGCTGGTGGAATTTATTCTCCAATGCTCTGACCGTAGCAGTAGTTGCAGCCTGGAAAATTCACAGAGAACTTCATGGAAATAATTTAAAAAGTCGCCTGGGTTTCCGAAGGGAAGTGGCTACCACACTTATTCACAAAATCACAAAAATCCACGAGCAACGTCGACCAGGACCAAGAGCTGAAATCCCAAAGTTATTGAGGAAAGCTGATGGTCAGCTTTAGATTGAGGCTGAAGAGGGAAGGTATATGATCTGCAAAATGAGTTCATGACTGAGATATCGTGATTTTATAAAGAATATGCAGTTACAATGTTTTCCAGTTTTTCATGGCTAATCAACAGTTTAGCTATTGGGTGATTTTGGAAGTGATTTTTTCCATGAGAGATTATTTTAAGAAGATATTGTGTTTTTATAAATTAAATAGGAATTGCACACAAAAGTGTATGTACATGCTTCTTTACAGTGTGCCTCAATGCGTTATGGATTCTGTTCTATTTTTGTTCATTTGAATACGATATCTATCACATCTCAGATCACATTAACTATATACGCAGTTCTCGCTTAATTCGTAGTACTTGGTGTTCCTAAAAATATTGTGGTGGAATCCATGCGTTGCCAAAATTGTCGCCAATGTCGTAATCCTTTATTAGCTTGTGTCTAACGAAATGTAATTTGTAGTGTTTAACGTCCGCTTTTCCTACATACGGCACCGTAGGCGAGGCTTGTATCTAGTCTCTATAAAATATTTCATCAGTCTCATAGAAATCCTTCCAGATCCATTAAATTCTCCTACATCAACTACATGTAGGGAGTTGACTGTGTAAGAGTGATTAATTCTGATTTCCTGTAAAAAGGAAATCTCTCCTCTCAAATCATAGGCTACGTTTTTACAAATGTCTAGTTGTATTGTGCTATACACAATGTAAAATGTCTGTGTTCAGTTTCAGTAACGAAACTCTGTAATAAGACTTCATGTGGAACGCCAATGTTCCTAAATGGGAAAACACAAATGTTCATTGCCCGCCTCTGTAGCGTGGTGGTAGCATGTCTGCCTCACGTTTAAGAGGTCCCGAGTTTAAACCTCGGTCAGGGTGAGTTACCTGAATAAGGTTTTTCCGGGGTTTCCCTTATCCTGAAAAACGAATGTCGGGTGGCTCTAAGCTCTATGGATCCTGGGCTTATTTGCGCATCACTTCGCCCATTCCATTCATCGTCCGATGTGACTTACCGTTGGAGGACGTAAAATTACAAATAAAAATTCATTGAGAAAAGATAAAAATTGTCAAACTGCGTACATAATTCTCTTCATTTTTATTGTTATGCAATATCATGTTTAGCGTAGTGACAGAAAAACTGCATGTACATCGCGGTTACAATCTCCAGGGAAGAAGAGGCAGTGACATATCCTGGTCACGAACCTCAACCCATTTCAACAATATGCATTCGCCGACATATATATGCGCATAATACGAGGAAGCAACATTCTACACTTTCTAAACTACATTCATCTCTAAAACTGGATGATCTTTTTACAAGTGGCAAGACGTTATTTCGAATTTCACTATAAAAAGCTGAATTTTCGCAAGATCTTGCTGGGAAAAACAGACATTTGTGCATTTCTGTGTAGAGCTCTCCGAAGAATTATTTCTTGTGATTTTGAGAATTTCCACTACTTAATTATTTAATCAATGCTTAAGTAAAATTGTCAATTAAAGTGAATAAATAATTGACTCTTCAGTCAATTTTTATAGTAAGAAATGGAATAACTCGTGCACAAACCTTTAAGGCTCCCATTCAAAATTATGGCTTTATAAACACGTGGCGCGACCAATTTACCTGAGTTCCTTTCTTATGATTATTTTGCAATCGATAAGATCTATAAGGCACCCCGTGGTTCCCTATAACGTTGTAAACAGTTGGAAAAGGAAAAATATATAGCAATTGAACATGCCCTGCCATCTACACCGTGCAAGGGAAGCAGCCAGACTAGCGCCATCAAACCAAGACCAGTAAAAGCAGAGTCGTCTTGGAAACGTGACGAAACAAGATAGCCACGTTGTGATATCAGTGAAAGTGACACAAACTAAGCACTAGATTGCTGAATATATTCGTAGCGCTTTTCTTTCATGAACTGGTACACATTTCCTACAGGATTATATATGGATCATCATTTGATGATAGTGTAGCTGTGGACGGTCAAGTGGACATAGAGTAACATTGCCGACATCTTCTCGTTGAATTCAATAGAGGTGTGAAAACAGCGGAGGTACTCAGGAACATTTGCGCCGTGTTTTGGGACAACGCCTTCGGCAAACGCACGGCAAGGAAGGCCGTATTGACCTGAGTGACCCTTCTCGTTCAGGACGACCTACAAGATGTGATGAAGATCGACTAAAAATCCACGACATTGTACTCGAGAATTGACAAATGTGATGAACTGTGATCATTCCACCATCGTGCGACATTTGCATTCAATGGGCAAGGTACAAAAAGCGGGTGTATGGGTACCACATTCCCTATCACCCCAAAAATGGCAACAGGTGATCATATGTGCATCTCTGCTTGTTCGCCACCAATTTTCTCGTGAATTACATCGAGCATACCTATCCAGGATCGTTAGTGGTGACAACAAATGGTGTCTCTAAGTTAACCTAAGGAAAAGAAGGAATGTCTAAGTCCGATCAGGAAAGCTATCCCCGTGCAAAGATAAGCGCGAGTAGAATGAGCTTCCATTTTCTTGCTTCCACAGGTACACTCATTGGCATCCAGTCCAGTCGCATGCCGACAGGATGTATACAACCTTAAGATTGTTGCTTCGTGGCCACCCGCTAAGGGTTTAACAGTAGGTAGGGGCTTTTATTCGGAATTTTTCAGATGGCATTGGGGCTTTTCGTATAAATTTATTGAGGAGGTAACTGTTAAGTTCCCCGGGTTGGAGGAGAGGACAAATAGCTTGGAACGATTACGTGGAGCTTAGCTTTAGCTGATATATGGGTTAACTTTGCTGTCATCTCGGGTGTTGCCTGCATCGGTAGCGTGGTGTTAGCTTGTCTACTTCACTTTCAAGAGGTACCGAGTTCCAATCTCGGTCAGGCTGAATTACCTGGTTAAGGTATTTTCCGGGGGTTTCCCTTATCCTGAAAGACGAATGTCGGGTAATTCTGAGCTCCATAGACCCCGGGCTCATTCGAGCATTATTTAACGTTGCAGGACGTAAACTATAAAAAGAAAGAAAAAAACCGGAAGCCCGCAAGCCATGCGGAGTAGCCGTACCAGCCTAAACTGGGGTCTAGGGAGGTCATAAACTCCCAGAGATCTAACAAGGGCACTTTTATATGATCAAATAACATACTGATATAAGTAATCCGACTGCACAACTGTTAAACTTTACATAAGAAGTAGCAATAGATAAATAAACCAATTGTAACAGGAGTACCAACTCACGAAACAACAGCACTACGAACTTATATACAAACCTAATTTCATGGTGCAAATTTCACTTGGTATAATGACTATAACCCAAACTACTACATACCTGATGTTTTTGTTTTCGTAAATTTTGTTTTCCTTGAATATGGCCGTAACGGATTGTGTTGAACAACCGTATGTTTGAGATTTGCGTGACAAATGAAGTATATGTCATAAAGCTGCTGGGAATAGCGTCTGAAGTCCACTTTATGCTGAAAGACACTCCGTAATTAGCAAACCATAACAGACTCCCCGTCTTGCGAGTAAATATACATAGATCTGGTAAAATAACATAATTTACTATGGAACTCACCATTATAACTAAGAGTTATTTCCGGGCTATTATGTCGTGGTCTGCTGGAGTTGGATTATCCAGATGTTTCGTCCACAACTATGGTGGACATCTTCAGTTAATTTTAATACTATATTTATTTTCAGGAAGTAAAGTTATACCAACTTCTTTAAAATAAAATTTTTAAAGTGCATATTAACTCAAGGATGGTAAGTAAATTTTTTAAAATTATAATCGTCTTTTATTTTTTAACTGTAGAAATATCATTAACATAGTTATTTATTAATTAAATTGCTGTTATTATTTAAAATGTCGTATTGGTCAGCAGCTATGTTTACAGCACGTTTTTGAAGTGATTGAAAGGTTTGAAACGTGCTACTTCAACTGTTTAGTGGGAAAAGGGCACCTAAAGAAGAAAATGCGTGAAAATTGTGGAAAATGTTGTGTTTACTGGAAGATCAGTAGAGCAAAGCTTATTAACTTTATTTATGATTTGGTTATAAAATTTGAATAAGAAGAGACTGATATATAAGTGCTATAAGTGGCATTACAATAGATTCAATAGCTTTCAAGAAACACTAATATATATTGTCGCGAACGCATTCTTGAAGCGCGGCAGCGCGAGTGACGAGTTCAAAGAGGCGGGCAGTCCACTGCGGAGATAAAAGCTCGCCGAAAGGGGTGGGGGGAAAGGGGCGGATTTCTGCTGAGTTCGTCTTTCTTCTAGCGCCTGCTTGATTGTTTGAGAACATTCCAAGAATTTCTGGAATAGTGAGTAGCTATAAAAGGATCTGCCACCTGCCACTGCCAGTCAGTCGGTAATTGGACGCGTGTGAGTGAACAGCTGTAAACTTGAATTCTTTTGTGATCGATGATCTTGCAAGTTGTGTGTATGTGACGTAGTTCTGCTACTGTAAAGGTTGATAACGTGTGTTTCTAGGAAAATAAAGAGCAATTTTTGGTGTTTGTAACCTGAACAATTCGTTTCACAAATCCACGAAGTCACAATATTGCGTTGATGGAAATTGCTACACTGAAATAACGCTTTTTGGGTTTGCCTGGAACATAGAACATGTATTATGGTCATCAAAATAGGAAATTATGTGCATGGCGCAACTTTCACGACGGTGAATATCAGTCTACGGACAGTATAGATCGGCTGGCTTTCAGCGTCACGCACTTTGTGCACAAGGACTAGAAACAGAGGCATGGGCAATTTAACCGGCCCATTGTCCGACAGGACGGTCTTGCGCGGCTGCGCGACCGTGAAGGCATCGATATCGTGCTCCTCTTTCACAGCACGCCTGGGGTGCAGTCTGAATCCAGCCGTCTTATGATTCTATGCTCAACGTGTGGGCGCTGAGGGGAATAACTGCAGAACTGGATCTTCTGTTCCCACAAAACGGCTTTCGCCACCTACAGGTCCTCCAGGGAGCTGGTGCAGATGTGCACCTTTCTAGGCTTTCACTTCGCCTCGAAGCGGAGGTTCAGGCGAGAGGCCAGAAGACGCATGATTGACACGTGATTTTTGAACGTGTCTGCCACAATAGGTGGCATTTTTGGCCTCCCATTGGATAAAGTGTTGACTGTCTGCGTTGTAATAATTATACGCCGAGCGACCTCCGCCGATTGGCCCGGCTAGCGGACGGAGTGAGCAAGGGGGCGGGCTTCGTTACAGATGTTGCTCAATTCTGATTGGTTTGCCTTGATTTCTTCTGTTTTATGCCGTTTCTTGTGTTGGATGCTATTGAGCTTCAAGGTTTCCCCTTTCTTGTTGAAATTATGTGGAAGTTTATAAATTTCAATAGCCTCGCTTTGTAGTAGGGCCTGTTAGTGCGTCATGGATGACAGAATATTAGTCTCCTGGAACTTGAAAATGTGTTCACCCTCAGCTTCAATGGCATGTTGGGCGACTGCAGACGTATCCTTTTGTCACAAGCGGCAGTTGAGACAGACTCCAGCAGACCACGGCATAACAGCCCGGAAATAACTCTTAGTTATATTGACTCCGTCCGTGAAAGCCTACGATCTCTTAGAACCTACCATTTCTCAGGATTTTCTGGTTGTTTTTTCATTTTAAAATTCTTATTCTTAAATGAAAAATTGTGAATCATTTCTCATCCTACGCATTTAAAATATGTATTTTAAACCTTCTTTGGTAAACTAGGATATGTGTACCTTAAATATGGGATTTAAAGGACACTTGATATTGATTTTGGATGAAAACATTGGTTTTTTTGTTTTTTGCTTAATATGATCCTACAAAGTTTGGAGAACTTGCCCATTATAAGGTTTTGTGTGTTTGTGGCAATTAAGTGTATTTAAATGGATTTTAAATATGGCAGCCAGAATATCACGTCCCCTTTTTACTCTGCATTTTCTCCTGTGCTTATAATTAGCAGAATTATATAGGTGATGGGGACTCCAAAGGTTTTCTAAGGGAGCAAAAAGCCAATGTAAATGAACAAGGGGTGCAAGTGAAAAAGCAAGTGTGTTAGACACGGACAAAATTTAATGGAAAGAACAGTTAGAGAAAAGAGAAATAATATGAAAGGTTACATAGCCGCACGCAAAACCAAAACGAGAACTTCCTTCACCTAATCTGCGAAATATTTCCAAAATCTGTGTATGTTGGCAGTAAAACTACTAAATTTGATTTAATGCATGCTGTGGTATGTTTTAATGATGTTGCTACTACAAAAGAGTTGTATTTAGGAAAACTTGATTGGGACCAGGTTTAAAGTTTGACTGTGTCTTTGAAAACACTGATGCTTCAAGAGTAAAAGAAGCAGAAAAAGTAGTGCAGGAATTGTCTAAGGAAGCAAGAATTAGGATAAGAGGTGAAAAGAGGAGGATAGAGAAAGCTGAGACCACTGGGGTGAGGAATATGGAACAAGAGTGTTTTCAATTTTGGGTATGCTGCACAAAAACACAACATTATATTCTTTTGTCATTTTCCATGACTTGCTTTTTTCAAACTTTAGGTACACTTTTCTAAAAAACTATAATACATAGAGCTTTGAATGTTTTACGCCTATGCGGAATATACTGGTCTAAATATCTGGTGAGAGCTTCATATGTTACACTTTCATGAAATTCCTAAAAAAATATTTTCATATATGAAAAATTAAAAAATTGAGGAGTACATAATTATTTATTACAGAAATATAACTATTTTCAATTAAGGCTTTACTTATTTTAAGATAATTGGTGTTAATACTTGTTTCTAATAGAGATCGATTTCACAAACAAATCGCTTGCATCCTCAGTCCAAGGTAAACAAACTCCGTTTTCAAGAAAATCTCGGTTATTATGTTTTTCTTATGTTTTTCTTCTATAACTAATATCTGAAAACGAAACAAACCTGAAAACCGAGGTATCTGCTAGTATTTCAAAATTCATTACGCGATATTTTTTTTAAATAAATATATTTTCCAAAACTATTAAGTCTATCGGATCATTTCATTGTTTTAATAACTTAACTTCGGGATTTCTTTCATCGTTAAATGTACAAACGTGATCTACTACGAGCGCCTTATCAGTTTCTGTATACATATTATTACGAAAATGTTCTTTCTTTCTGGTTTCCAAATTATGTTTCGTCTTTTCAATATAAACCTGAACACAATCTATCGTGACATATCCTGTTCACAATCCTCGACCCATTTCAAAAAAACACTATTCGCCGCCATATGTATGTGCATTATACCAGGAAGCAATATTCTAGATTTCCTAAGCTACATTCATATATAAAACTGGATATTACTCTTACAAGTGGCAAGACCTCATTTAGAAAAACAATCAAAATTTTAGGAATTCATCATAAAAAGTTGAATGGTCGTAAGATCTTGCTGGAAAAACCAAACATATGTATATTTCAGTGTAGGGCTCTCCGTTAAATTACTTCCTATGATTTTTAGAATTTTCACTACTTAATTATTTAGTTGTTGAGAAGAAACTAGTGTCAATTGAATTGAATAAATACCTGACTCTCCAGCCAATTTTTATAGTAATAAATTGTATAACACGTGCACAATCGTTTATGGCTCCCATTCAAAATTATGGCTTTATAAAGCTGTGCCGCGACCAATTTACCTAAGTCCCTTTCTTATAATTATTTTGCAATCGATAAGATATATAAAGCACCCCATGATTCCATATAAGCTTGTAAACAGTTATAAAAGAGCAAATATATAGCAGTTGAACATGCCCTGCCATCTACACCGTGAAAGGGAAGCAGCCAGACACGCCCCATCAGACCAAGACCAGTACAAGCAGTACGTCTTGGAAACGTGACGAAACAAAATAGCCACGTTGTGATAGGATTGAAAGTGTCACAAAGTAAACACTAGATTGTTGAATACATTCGTAGCGCTTTTCTTTCATCAGTTGGTACTCCTTTACTATATGTTTATATATGGATCGTCACTTTTATGTGAGGTTCAAGTGTTGTGCAGTCGGTTCACAAGTCGTAGATTGTCATTTGATGATAGTGTAGCTGTGGACGGCCAAGTGGACAAAGAGGAACATTGTCGACATCTTCTTCTCGTTGAATTCAATAGAGGTGTGAAAATAGCGGAGGCACACAGGAACATTTGCGCTCAGACTGCGGAAAACGCCTTCGGCAAGCGCACGGTAAGGAGGGCCGTATTGACCTGAGTGACTCTCCTGGTTCAGGACGACCTACACGATGTGATGAAGATCGTCTAAAAATCCACGACAGTGTACTCGAGAACTGACAAATGTGATGAACTATGACCATTCTACCAGCGTGCGACATTTTCGGGTGTATGGGTACCACATGCTCTAACACCACAAAAATGTCAACAGGTGAACATATGTGTATCTCTGCTTGCTCGCCACCAATTGGCTCGTGAACTACATTGAGCATACCTATCCAAGATCGGTAGTGGTGACAACAATTGGTGTCTCTAAGTTAACCTAATGAAAAGAAGGAAAGTCTAAGTCTGACCAGGAAAGCTATCCCCGTACAGAGATAAGCGCGAGTAGAATGAGTTGGAAATGTTCCACTTTGTCCACTTCACCTTCCATTTTCTAGCTTCCACAGCTACACTCATTGGCATACAGTCCAGTCGCATGTTGGCCGGATGTATTCAGCCTGAAAAATTTTCCTGCGTAAATACCCGTTAGGGGTTTAACAGTAGCTACGGGTTTTTATTCGGAATTTTTCAGATGGCATGGGGGCTTTTCGTATAAATTTGTTTATGAGGTAACTGTTAGGTTCCTCGGGATTGAGGAGAGGATAAATAACTTGGAACGATTATGTGGAACTGAGCTTTAGCTGATATGTTGGTTAACTTTGTTGTCAGCTCGGGTGCCGCCTGCCTCGGTAGCGTGGTGTTAGCTTGTCTGCTTCACGTTCACGAGGTCCCAAATTCGAACCT